>OY856409.1:1509786471-1510353971 GCA_963693085.1 Alisma plantago-aquatica | reverse complement strand
TATAACATATATAAAAGTTGAGCCCATCTAGACATTCATAGGTCAAGTTATAAAGACCACAAAATAAATGCATTTCAAATTAGTTTTGTGTGTCGATTTGATTGCCCTTGGATGAGTGACTTACATTATCCAAATGGGCTCAAATTTTGTATGTAGCCTAATTATAGTATGACAATGAAGATCAATGGTTTACATTTAACAAAAATAGTATTGATATGCAAACAATGTTTTAGTGTATTGTGTGATCTATACACTCGAGTGTATTAATTCTAGCCTAAGTATCTCTCTATATATATATATACATATATATATGTATGTATATATGTATATGTATATATATATGTATATATACATAAATATATATAACTATATATATTGTTTATATATATGCATGTATATATACATATACTATATGTTTGTATTAATTTATTTTTTTAGAAGGAAAAAAATAATCTAGAAATAGTGAGGATTTTAGAAATACAATGAAGCTTCATTCTTGGTTCTCTCCTTATTCATTTACTTAACATCTATTTTTTTTCAATTTTACCTCTTACATATCATTCTCATATTTTTCCCCTTTTGCTAGCAATCAACTAGTTCACAAATTGAGTGGAAGGTATCTCTAGGACCAATGTACAAACTTAGCATGTGGAAAAACTCATCAAGAACAATCTTATAAGATAAATACCACATTGAATCATATTCAACAACAACACAAACCTTGTCACCAGTGGCGACGGGAAGGGGGCAAGCCGAGGTAACTTCCCCCCTCCACTTTTGAAAATCTATTTAGTATTTATTTAATGTATGCGATAAATACTTATCTAACAGCCCCGAAAACTATCACACGTTTAATACCCTGAATCGTCAAAAGGCAATTATGCCTGCATTAAAACTTTTCTAAAATAACTATACAGTATAAATGCTTCTCTGAAGTCTCGATTCCTAACCACATCTTTGTGTGTCTATGATAGGTGTCTTCGTCTCTCGCCACTGATGCGACTTGCTGACTTTCCATGGAGTAGTGGCATGTCACGCCCGACGTCATTCAAACACTCCAGTTGCCCAAGGATTGTCTAATTTTTCAATGATTCAACCTTCTGAGTTGCAAGATCCAGATTTCAAGTTGTTCATCCAATCATCCTATATGTGGCTTTTTCTCTTCTCCAAATAGGAGAATATTATGGCACTACAAACATTGCTCATCTTTTATCTGAGAAAGAAATTTTGTATTTGTCATTCCGAACTATTGTCTATCTCATCATTGTGGTTTGTTAGCTAAGATTTTAAAAATCATTTCACGTTCATCGTAGTGAACGTCGCCCGTCACCATAGTCATCTCTCATCTTTTCATGAAGAAACTAGCTTTGTCTCTGCCATTGTAGTAATTTTTTTTACTTTCTCTTATAAAATTCAAGATGGTTAAATTATTGACTATTGTATATAAGTTTATTATTTGATACCACAACATTTATTTTAAAATAAATGAATCAAAATTTGATCTGCAACATATTGTTGAATTCTCCTTTTTTTACCAGTGTTTTAGTATAGAGAAACAACATTTCCTTCATCAAATCGTTCATATTGTTAGGTAATATTTTTTTGATGAAAACACATTCTGATTAATTTTTTATAAACCAGTAGCCAACGATAAATTTTTTGATCAAAGTTTTTTAATATACACATTAATGTGATGCTTAAATACTTTTCCTACATCAGAACTTGATGAGGCTAACCTCAGAATCACATAACTTATAAACTGGACTACTAGGTTATTGGTAATAAGAATTCTTTATTTATCATTTAAAATGAGTATTTTATGATTGCATATAGAATCACAACGTAATATCTACATAATTTTTACCAGATATGAAGACATAATACCATACAATATCAACACAAAGGTCTACATCTACTTCTTTTCTAGAAACATGTGCTTCTAATATGAAACAACAAAATATGCCTGGTAATACTCATAGAGATGTTACAGACATACAAGGAAAAAGAAATAGAGTTGAATGTAACTTAGAAGAAATTGAACTAGATCCAGAGTTGTGGCCTAACATATATGACTACCCAATATCTACAAGAGATGAAATTTAAAGATCTTATTTACAAAATGGGCCATACCAACCAGATTAACATGAATTTCCTCAAAAATGATTGGAAATAAATTAATAAGGTTTAACAAAGCATGGTTTTGTGAATTCCCGACATGGTTAGAATATAGTGTTTCTCAAGATGCTGCCTATTGATTGTGTTGTTATCTTTTTATACCTGAGGGAGAGAGATAAGGAGGAAGAGAAGCATTTATATCTAATGGGTTCACTAATTGGAGAAAGAAATATTCGCTTCAAAGTCATAAAGGAGGTCCTAATATTCTCATAACCAAGTTTTAAAAAATGTGAGGATATAATGAAGAAAAAATAGAGTATTCAATATGTTCTTCAATGGAAATCTAAAGCTGGAATAAGTTCTTATGATATACGGTTAAATACATCAATTAGTTCTATTAGATATTTTCTATGACAAGGCTTAGCATTAAGAGGCAATGATGAGCCCCATGAAAGAAAAAATAAAGAAAATTTCTTAGAATTGTTGCAATCACTAGATGAACACAATGATAAAGTCAAAGGTGTTGTCTTACATAATGCGCCTAAGAATTTGAAGTTGACAACACATGATATAGAAACTGATATAGTAAATACTTTTACAATGGAAACAACTAAACTAATATTGCAATAGATAGCAGGTGAAAACTATAGCATCCTAGTTCACGAATCTTGAGATATTTTCAACAAAGAACAAATGATGATTATTCTGAGATTTTTTAATGGGGAAGGCATGTAGGGCTTATTCATGTAACTGATACCACATCTTTATCATTAAAAATGACAATTGATGATTTTCTCTGTGCACAACGTATGAATATTCCAATTAAGAAGTCAAGGTTATGAAAGTGCAAGAAACATGAGAGGAGAATGAATGGACTTAAGATTTGTATATTGAAAGAAAATAATTTTGCTAATTATGTTCACTGCTTTGCACATCAATTTGAACTATCATTACTTGTTGTAGTAAAAAAAACCATCCACAAGTTGCTTCACTCTTTTTAATAGTCAGTTTTGTGGTAAAATCAGTTGATTCCTCATGCAAGCGTCATGATCAACTTCATGAATTACAAATTATTACAGTTAAGAATGCACTCACAGAAGGAGAAATTTTTAGTGGAAGAGGATTAAATCAAGAAAACAAATCTAAGATGTGTAGATGATACATGATGAAGTTCTCACTATAAAACTCTTACAAGCATAGTTGTTATTTTTTCAGTTGTGGTTGATATTTTGAAAATAATATCAGAAGATGGATCTTCTTTAGAATAGAGAGCCAAAGCTTTATCATTAATGGATTCTATCCAAACTTTTGATTTCATATTTTAATTCATTTAATAAGAGATAATCTTGTAATCACTAACAAAATTTCACAAGCTTTACAACGGAGAGATCAAGATATCATTAATGCCATGAACTTAGTTGATGCTTCTAACAGACGACCACACGAAATGTGTGATAGTGGATGTTATTCACTTTTTGCACAAGTCTCATTATTCTGTAATAAAATCACATATTTATTCCTAATATGGGGTACTTGTGGGTTGTTAACTATAGACCACGTCATAAAATAGATGATTTGACATTTCTACATCATTTTCAATTTGACTTATTATATTATGTGATAGATATGTAGCTTCAAGACTTTAATAATAGATTTATTGAAGTAAATATAAAATTGCTATTTTGTGTGGTATGTCTGCATCCAAGTGAAAAATTCAAAGAATTACTAAACAAAAACTGTTGAAAATGGCGCGGTTTTATCCCAAAGACTTTTCATCTACACAAATGGCCTATCGTGAAAATCAACTTGAAATATTTATTATAGATATGCAATCTGATCATCGATTTTCTAGAATCAAAGGGATATGTGAACTTGTTGAAAAGATGCTTTATGTGGAAAACATATTGTCTTTGTAGACGTGTATAAGCCGATCAAACTAGCATTGATATATTCAGTTGCAACAACAGTAGAAAAATCATTCCCCATCATGAATATAATAAAGAGTCACAAATGCAACTAAATGCATAACAAGTAGATGAATGATTCTATGGTTGTCTACATTGAGAAAAACATATTTGATGCTATCTAGAATAGTGTTATAGTAGAATGCTTCCAAACAATGAAGACAAGAAGGAAGTTTTAAAATTTATTCAATATTTATTTTTACAAATTCAAAAGCTATATCTTGACATTTAAAGCTTGAATTTTATACATAAATTTTTTATGAATTTTATAGATATTGATTTTGTATAGGAAAAAAAATTGTGAATAATATTGTCTCCCTCGTTCAAAATTTGGCTGGCTCCACCCGTGCTTATCACTAAATCCGTTATGGAGTATCTATGAACATTGTCGAACGTCGTCATTTCGGTCCGACATGTAGTGATGAACCCCCGCTATCAATGGAGTTACGGTGTATAGCATGTCATTAGAAATTATAATCCTAATGATGACACCGTCTTTGATATCAAAGGTCTCATACCTTTAGTTTGCATGCATAAAAGATTTCTTATAACATAATCATAAACCCCTCATTGAGGCATCCTAAAAGGGAATAATCGGAGATGCGACTAGGCAGAGATGGGCCTTTTTCTGTAAGGTCGCTAAACAAGTTTCCTCCATGCTAAGATCCTGTGGACGCAACCCATGAGGGAGTTTCCAGTCAAAGTGGCAGAGTAGCTTTGCGAGGGTGATGTCGATGCTAGCTATCCCGAAGGTGACTCCAGGGCACATCCTCCTCCCTGCTCCAAACGGCAAGTACTTGTGATCTGTCCCCTTGTAGTCCAGTGATTCGTTAAGGAACCGCTCTGGATCAAAATCATCTGGCTTCACCCAATATTCGGGGTCCCTTCCCAGCGCCCACGCGTTGACGAGGACTCTTGTCTTGCCTGGGATCAGATAACCGTTGATCTCACATGTCTCCCTACACTCCCTAGGAACAAGCAGTGGCACTGGCGGGTGCACTCGGAGCGTCTCCTTGATCACAAGTTTGAGGTAGCTCAGCTCTTCTACGATGCTCTCATCTATCTTGCCCTTTTCATGGTAGATCCGCCTCACTTCAGTTTGTGCCTTGATCATAACGTTTGGGTTCCGCATCATCTCTGTCATGGCCCAATCCAAGGTCGAGGAGAAAGTTTCAATACCGGCTATGAACAAGTCCTGAAATATACATTAATCAGCAATCAAATGATATCATCGAATAGATAGAAATCAAAATTTAGGTTAGTGATATACAGTTCGATGTACGTACCATTACTAGAGCTTTGACGTTATCAATTGAGAAGGAGATGCCAAGATCCTGGAGTCGGTAATGCATGAGAAGAAGATCTAGAAGATCGCGGTCGTGGTGGTCTTGCTCGTCGATGTCGCCGGTCTCAAATCTGGACAGGCGCTCTCTGACTATGCTGTCAAGCATACCGTCCATCCTCAAGAACACCTCCCGCATCTTGCGCTTCTCCCCGGTGACGGCGCATATGATCGACTCGAAAGACGGGAAGAAGTCGGCCAGACTCATACTCCCAGATAGGCTCATAACCTCGCTCATGACCTGGACGATGTTGTCCAAGTCCTGCTTACTGTTCGTGAGACCGAACGCTGCGCGAGAGACTATCCAGCTGCCCATGACGCGGAACTGCCAGGATAGATTAATGGGTTCGGTGTCGGCACGCAGAGCCTCGTCCAAGACCATGGAGACAGCCGCGTCACGTACGTGGCGGAAGGATGCCACGCGCTTCACTGTGAGTAGCTCCACCATGGTTATTTTCTTCATGGCCCTCCAGTAGTCGCCGTAAGGAGCAAAGGCAAGGTCACGGCGGTCGTAGACTAGCTCCCTGGAGGCGAGAAGAGCGGGGCGGTCGGCGAAGTTGGGTCTTCAGGAAAGCTTGTGCTGCGTCTGGGGAAGATACCACCACCGTCGGTATTTGACCCAACTGTAGGAGCATCACTGGTCCGTGCTTCTTGGACAGCTCCGCTAACCGTTGGTGTGGCACCTCCGTGCCAGCAAGGTTGGGAATGTTGCCGAGGATGGGAAACCTCCATGGCCCAGGTGGTAGCGGAGCCAACATTGTGGATTTCGATTTCTTCAGCCGTGCTGCCGCCATAACCAGGACGACGGCAAAAGCAAGGAGGATGTTTGGCAAGGTCACCGAGAATACAAGAAGCTCCATGATGGACGTTGGGTTGTGGTCAAGTATGTTTGGTGCTAACCGGCCGCTAACTTTGGCTCATTTATAGACATACTCTGTATTTCCTAAAGGCTTACGGTAATCATTCAGTCTCCCTTAGAAAAGCTAGCCGGATCTTTTTTCAAAAAGAAATAATGATCGACATAGACTAGTACCTTGTTTTCCAACATAGACGGCTACACAAACAGGAGACGTCTGTACTTTCACTGCTTTTACACGAACTGCGTGGCATCACAAAATTGAAGACTTTTAATTCTGGTGCTGTTATAAAATGCGTAGACGAGTACGGTCGGTTTGTAAGCTGCAGATCCCGACTTCCCGAGTCCAATTTGACCACTAAACACCGGCCTCAGACCGCAGACACAGAAAAATGTTGACGGGACAAAATAAGGAGTTTCTATCACCCACCCTACAATTGTCGGCATTATATGATTATTGGCGTAGCAGTAGTTCTTGAATTCTACATACAGAACAGCAAATTCTGTGAAATGACAGATCTGAGTCACCTGACTCACAGTTTCATCCTAGTAAAGAACGAATAACAATAAAAAATATTCTCACTACAAAGTTTCGGCTTTTTCTTCAATTATGACTCTACAGGAAGCACAAGTAGGGGCCTCGTGTTGGTTAACGGTGAAACAATCAATTGACATCATCAACTAATTAATACCTTAGCTGGACTGTTAACTCCCAGAACCGCCTCTAGAACAAAGGAGTTGAAATAAAGCTAAAAGCAAAGCTAACACAACATGATAGATTCAACCTGATAGAGCTGGACTAGAGTTATAATTATACATATAAAATATGGTTCATGAATCTCCTCTTCAAAAGAGCAGAAAGCGAGTTTCAGCCGAACTAACAATACTTCCTACGCAATTGTATACAAGTTTTTTGAGTCTTAGGGAGACCCCACTCCCCCTCCTCCTCAAACAGGTGCCAGAGCCCGGATGACCCAAAGAATTATATTCAAGTTTCATAATGAATGATATACGTTAAAAATGTACCGACACAAATGAGAATGTTGTGGATATAATTTGTCGTAAAAAATTAATAATTGTTTCGTGGAAAATATTATACACGATAACACACTAGAGTAAAATAGTATGCACTAAAACTGCACCACATCACTGCATTTCTAAATTCTAAAATAAATATGCACTATGAAAAATAATGCATTGCACAACATTACAGAAAGATGTGATTGACGTAATTAACATGAAGTAAAAAATGGTAGTTCACTTTAATATAGCAAAAAAAGCATACTAAAATTAAATTGACATTGCCATTGTATCAAACTATGAAGAAACACTAATATGCAAATATGGAGAAAATTAAGATATTATTACAATATCCACACTTACAAAATTGAATTCAAAATATTGTGATGTTATTTCAATATAACATTTTCCTAAAATTGTAATTGCACCCTATAACGATCTTAAAAAGAAGAAACGATTGCACCATGACCACTTGAAGAAATTATTGTTGTTAACAAATGTTGGATCCACCAATAATTAAGCACATAGAAGTAAACATGAGTTCAATTTTGTAAATCAAATTTGTATTTTCAAAAAATAAATTTTATATAACTTTCAACTTTTATTAGACCAAACGAAGCCTATATGATTGAAATTTCTCATCAAATTTGAATTATGTGGCATAAAAGATATTATTATTTGTATAAAAAATGGTTATACTTGCCGACGTTATAGTACAAAGTAAAGAACCTGTACTCATTCAAGAATGGAAGCACATTCTAAAGACCATAAACTGCCTAAAAGTTGTTGAGTATTTCACTGGTAAACAGTAGCCTCAGACCGTACTTAAAGAAAAAATTTGACGAGACAAAATAAGGAATTTATATCACTCATTTGTCAACATTATATAATTGTTCACATGATAGTTTTTGAATTCTACATACAGATTACGACAGAACCCCAAATTCTAAAGATCACTCCAATGCCAACACTCAACAACGCTCACCAACTTCATGACAACTACCGCAACCATGACGATCCATCATCACACGCCCCTCCACCAGACAACCCACCCAACTTCCACCCCTGTTCCCCTATTCTAGCGACGAGGAGCAGTCTCGACATCAGGTTGAGAATGGAGAACGTCGTAACCTATTGGAGGCAAACCCAGGAGAGAATGTAGCAATGGTAAATCTATTGAAGGGTTGGGGGGCACGTCCCCCTTCAAGATTTTTAAAGAAAAACTATGTATTATCATACCATGTTCACATTTTTATAAAATACTATGTTATAATATGTTATGGCCCCTCCATAGATTTTGACGAATGAAATTATATACACACAATTATGAACTAGTTATGCAGAAAATAATAAGATGCTACAATATATCACAATGTAGGTAAATCAATTAAGATATGAATATATAATTAATTGTTAGGTGAGATTATACTTTCACTATATACTTCTTTTTAACATCTTTCATATACCAACAATGGATACACAACTACACAATAACAATAAGACTAACAAAGTATTATTAAAGTACTAAAGTAATATGATAAAAATAATAATGCCCAATAATAAAACTTAAAATCTATTGATTTATTGATAAAGCAATTCATGTTGAGTTTGTAAAAAATGATCATTATCCAAACTAAAAGAGAGTATTTATACATAAAACTGCCATTTTACAAACAAAATCATGGCACATTGTTATTATAAGCCATTTCTAATTTGAATTGTTTATTCTGATATCAATTTATTTATAATTTGGTACGTAGTGAATGGATGTGAATGGGAGCTAGTATTTAAGTGTTTTTTATTTGCATAAGAAGGGAAAGGGAATGGTATCAAGGAGAAAGTAAAATATTTTTTTGTAAGAAGTAAAATTAATCTATTTTTTTAATATTAATCATGGGATACATAATCGTCGGTATTAATTAAGAAAAAACTACTCAATGAAAAAGATGAGTTTTTTAATCAATTTATTGATTGTTTGTTTTAAAGATAAATGGGTCACACATATTATATTGAATTGACTATTTATTACTTCAAAGATATATACAATAACGCTATATTCTAAAAAGTAGAAAATTATATGCAACATTTAATATTTTATATGTGTTTCACAATTATGTATTAAATTATATTATGACTTTTATTATCAGTAGTTAGCCTTCACGTTTATGTCTAAGATAGGCATAAAACCAAGACTAATTATATTGAAATAGAAGCAAGAAGGACAATAAGTTGTATTGCCATCCCTTTTAAGTAACAAAACCAATGTGTATGGTAGGTAGATTTGTATCAACAAAAAATTTAATTGAACTGTATATAATTTTGACTATATAAAATAGGGTTTTTACTATTGTTCGTTGCCCACTATTCAAGTCAAAGTACAATTACAGTTTTAAACACATGGATTTTCCAATTGAAAGTACATATTAAATAGAGAAAATATTTAGTATCTAGTTAAACTATTAAATTAGTATATTTTTCCTCACATGCATATAATACATTAGAAATGTATGTGTAATGTGTCTTCAAACGACAAAAATAATGAGCTAGATCAGGTTATGTTTGAATCTTGATCAAGAATATTATAATATGATGTAGTTAAGTTGGTTTAACTTTTCAATTATACAACTTTGAGATGATTTTTTTGGGGTTCAAAATTTAGCTCTAATGTAGACCAAATTTAGGTTAAACACTATTTTAACACCTTGCCCAACGAAGATCATTGGTCAATATCAGCCAATGAATGGCAGGCAAGATGATCGCGAAGAATGGAATGATGTAGGGCACGTTTGGTTAGCCAGATTTACTAAAATCCTATATTTTGTCCATCCTGCATTACTGAAATGTTGCATTCTCCAAATCTCACAAAGTAAAATTGTATGTTTGGTTTGTTGGATTTTGTAATTGTGTGATTTATCTTTTTTTGTCTCTGTTGTCTTGTCCATGATGGATTTTAGCGTTCGGGATAATTTTAATGGAGATCAAAATGTAGGATTCCTATTCTATCTGAAAATCCCAGAATTAGCCCCATTTCTCCAATCCTGCAAACCAAACATAAAATTTACAGAACTAGAGTCAAAAATACAATCCAATACGGTAAAATTCAGGTAACTAAATGTGCTTGTAGTACCCGTAAGAACAGGAGGATGAATGTCAATAGTTGGCAGTAGGCAAAGAGGTAATGAACCACAACCATCCCCGCATTGAAAACCTACCAACTTCTTGTAGTGGACGGGTCTAAAGTGTTTGGCCAGAGGGCATTGGGTAAGTCAGTGTTGCAACCCTTGGATTTGCCTTCTATAACATGGTGTGGGTCACAAAGCCTGGTCGTGTCCGTCCTGGGGTAGGCACAGATCCCATGGCTTCCTGACGTTCCTATCCACCTGATCTGCGAGACGATGAGATGTTCCCAGCTCTCCCTAAAGGTTCTAAGCATGCACTGAATTCTGAAACAATGGTGAGAGCATGGGTTCATGAGTCGAGACTTATGGATCTATGCTATAGTTTCCATCGTCCCCCTATTGGAGTATTCTAGGATTCTGATGATAGCTGGGAGCAGGTATGCCCCCGTATGTGGAATCTCTAGCCAGATGCGAGGTAAATAACACGATCATCTGTAGGGGTGCTGCAATAGGGATTCTCAGGTGAGGGAGGCATCCCTCTCCTTGAAGCAGACAAGGATTAATGGCTTGAGGCTTTGGCTTTGCTGTTGGAATAGAATTGTTCTGGCCCATGTCCTAATTGGATTTGGGCTTGAGAAGGGCTTGAGTTGTCAATCCTAGTAGGAGTTAAATCCAATAGGAGAGAAAATATCTCTCTATTTGTAATATTAGAATTGGATTAGGAATTGAACTATGAATTAGAGTGAAATTCCTAATTGCTGCCACATGTCATGGAATCCTATAAATAGAGACCATGGGGGAGGCCATCGAGATCATCCCATCAGTTATTTATTATCAGTGTCTTTTATGGTAGAAGAGCCAGAAAACACGTACAACTGGTGGTACTTTTTTTTGGTAAGAGAGGGTCAATGAATTTTTCTTGAAGCAAAGTAGTGGCTGACAGCCAGTGACACATTGGTGGTGCATCAATAATGATGACATATCCCATCAACAGAGGATGCACATTAGTTGGGGGCACTATGTTGGTATTGTGGCAGGGACTATGACAACAACCCATCCGTTCAGCATAGGATGTGCATCTATTCTCTCAAGTGGGGAGAGCTTCTGGTTGGGGCGAGGTACCCAACCTCATCAAGAGCATAGGCGGCTCGATCAGTGGTTACTGTGGCAACAGGAAAGGGCAGACATGTATGTCTAATCCCCTACAATGACTGAGTGTTTTCAGGAGAAAGAGTTAAGTGAGATATTTTGTACACGTTGGGTATAATTCTATTCTTCATATCTTTATTCTCATGTGGGTGGGAGCTATCTATATTTAGGGGTAATTAGATCTGTATGGTGTGAGTTGTAATCTTGATTATAAAGTTCTTTTTAGCCGGCATTGCCTCATGATTTTTTTCTTCTCATCTTAGGGAGAGTTTTCTACGTTAAATCATGCACTGTTCGTCTTACAGAACACGTCACTTTCCCACTACAATTCCTAACAAGTGGTATCAGAGAAAAGTTGAAAGGTTGAAGTGAAAATGACAATGATGACTGAAGATAGAAAAGTGTGTATTGACAAGTTTGATGACAAATGTTTTAGCTTCTGGAAGATGCAGATTGAAGATTATTTGTACAAGAAGAAATTGCATCAACCTCTGGTGGGGACTAAGCATGAACAGATGAAGCAGGAGGATTGGGATCTCTTTGATCATCGGGCACTTGTAGTGGTCAGGTTGACATTGGCACGGAATGTTGCATTCAACATTGTCAACAATATGACGACTGCAAGACTTTTGAAGACATTATCAAATATATATGACAAGTCAACTTTCGCAAACAAGATATATTTAATACATCATTTGTTCAATCTGAAGATGAGTGAGGAGCCTCGGTAGCAAATCACATCAATGAGTTCAATGCCACAATTACTCAAATAAACTCAGTGGAGATAGAGTTTGATGATGAAGTCAAAGCCCTATTCTTACTTTCCTCTTTGCCCAAGAGTTGGTCTGCTATGGTGACAACAGTCAGTAGTTTGTCAGAAAGCATGAAGTTGAAGCTTGACGATATTTGGGATTTGATTCTGAGTGAACACATATGCAGAAGGGAATGTGGAAAATCTGATTCTTCAGGTTCAACTCTATACATTGAAGGTAGAGAAAGAAATCATTATCGCAATCACGGTTCTAATCGTGGGGAGTCAAAGACTAAGAGTAAACAATGTTAGTGTTGCAGAAAAGTTGGACACTTCAAGAAAGATTGCAAGATATGGAAAAAGTGTCACAAGAACTTATCAAAGAACATGAGGATGATGACCAGAATGACACAACTTCCATTGCAGAAGATCTAATATTGACAGTCCAAGAGCAGGGATTGAACACAGAGGATGGTGTTGAGTGGGATGTATATACAGGAGCAACGCGTCATGCTACAACTCACAGGAAGTTCTTCACAAAATATAGAAGATGGAACTTTGGTAATGTGAGGATGGGGAATACTAGCTACTCAAAGATCATCGGTATTGGTGACATCTACATCAAAATAGATGTTGGGTGTAATATGATTCTCAATGATGTTCTTCATGTTCCAAACTTGAGGCTTAGTGTAATTTTTGGTTGTTTGTTGGATTACAACAGATACCATCTCAGGTTTGGTGATGGCATGTGTAAGGTAACAAAAGGGTGTTTGGTTATAGCTCAAGTCAGACTAGCTGCAATCTATATAAAACTACATTGAGAGTGCACAAAGAGAAGGTTCCAGAAGTCAAGAAGCCTACACTAGTTCAAAGAAGACGAGGAGGACTTGGAAGTACTCCTATAGATAGCCGCATGTTTGAGCTATGGGATTCTCTCAATGATGCCAGGGGGTAGAAAGGTTAGTTTCTACATTCCTCAGGACAACTCCCAATTAAAGGTCACGCCAAAGACTTCTTCTAGACAATGTACACATGAGGAAGAAGGGCAATGCAATGGACATGTAGTTGATGCATGAAGAATGAAGGATCAGGCGCTTGATGTGGGATTACATCAATAGGAGAGCATAAAAGGAAGGTTTTTGAGTCTTACTACAGAAGGTCAGAAACATAATTTTCATCCAGCATGGCTCGGTAGATCAGTTAAGGGGAGCAAAGAAAGTTCTAAGTATGGGCATGGAGAGAGAAGTCGTGCTTCCATGATACTTATTCTCAGTTGCTTGAGAACAAAGTGAAGTCAGGGTGGTACTTCGAGAAAAGGGATGAAAATGACAGAATGCTGACTTACTTGAGGAGAATGACCACCTATCAGAATCCATCACAGGTGGTGATGGAATCCAAAAGTTACTCTGGATGATTACTAAAGACAACATCTCCCTTATGGGCCAGAGGGGGAGATTGTTGGAATAGGATAGTTTTGGCCCATGTCCGAATTGGATTTGGGCTTGAGTAGGAGTTGGCTTGTGTTGCCAATCCTAGTAGGAGTTAAATATAATAGGAGAGAAGATGACTCTCTATTTGTAATATTAGAATTGGATTAGGAGTTGGACTATGAATTTGAGTAAAATTCCTAATTGCTACCACATTTCATGGACGCCTATAAATAGAGGCCATGTGGGAGGCCATTGAGATCATCCCATCAGTTACTTTTTATTGGTGCCTTCTGTGATAGAAGAGACAAAAAACAAGAACAACTGATGGTGCTCTCATGTGATAAGAGAGGGTCAGTGACTTTGCCTTAAACCGAATTAGCGACTGACAACCAACTACACATTGGTGGTGCATCAACAATGGCGATGTATCCTTTCAGCAGAGGATGCACATCAGTTGGTGATACTACATTGGTGTTGTGGTAGTGACTAAAACAAAAGTCCATATGTTCAATGGAGAACATGCATCTACTCTCTCAGGAAGAGAGAGCTTTTGGTTGGCGGTGAGGTACGCAACCTCATCAGGAGTAGAGGCAGCCCAGTCAGCAGTTGCAGTAGCAACAGAAAAGGGTACAACCATGTGTCTGATCTCCTGTAATGACAGAGGTGTCATTAGTAGAAAGAGATAAGTGAGATATTTTGTATATGTTAGGTGTAATTATGTTCTTCGTATCTTTGTTCTCGAGTGGGGGGGCTATTCGGATTTAGGGGTAATTAAATTTGGACGTGTGAGTTATAATCTTGATTACAGAGTGCTTGTTGGTTGGTATTTTCCCATGGTTTTTCTCTTCTTGTCTTGGGGAGAATTTTCCACATTAAATCTTATGCTTTCAGGCACACGCCGATTTCCCACTATAATTCCTAACAGCTCGTAGGGGCCAACACCAGAGATATTTGGTTTATGTTGGAAGACGTTCCTCTGGAGGACAGATCACAATGCAACCTGGCAGAAGTTGTGCATCCGTTGGGATCCTTTTAGGGGTCATCATCTTGAAGGAAAGGCCCTGACAACATATCAACTATCCTAATCCAGATCAAGACCTTTGATCTATAACAACCATCACATATCTTGGTTCACAGTCTGACGAGGACATGGTTACATACAATATTAGCTTTGATAAATAGCAAGTTTGATGCATTATGGATTAGTATAATAAATATATACGTGACTTGTAACTATTAAATTAAATATACCTAAATGTTTATTTTATTGTATTATTTATATACTTTAAGTACACAATATATACTTTATTATATAATACTCTCTCTCTCTCTCTCTCTCTCTATATATATATATATATATATATATATATATATATATATATATATATATATATATATATATTCAGGCTAGAATACACTCGAGTGTACAGATCGCACGCTACACTCAAGTGGTGTTCGCATAAAAAAATTATTTTTTTGTAAAATGTAAACCACTGATCTTCATTGTCATACTATAATTGGGCTACATACAAATTTTGAGCTGATTTGGATAAGTATAAGTCACTCAACAAAATCGACACACGAAACTAATTTGAAATGCATAATGTTTGTGGTCTTTATAATGTGACCTATGAATGTCCAAATGTGTTCAAATTTTATATATGAGCTATTCAAATGATGTTTACGAAGATCAACATATTAGATTTTTGAAAAAAATATTGCATCATGGAAAACTACTTGAGTGTATTCTGCTCCGGATACACTCGATTGTATTCCAGTATGACTCTCTCTCTCTCTCTCTGTATATATATATATATATATATATATATATATATATATATATATATATATATATATATATATATATATATATATATAGTATTATATAATACAATATATATTTGTGTACTTAAATTATATATGTATATATGTTTATATATTATATTATATAATACAATATATATTTTGTGTACTTAAAGTATGTATATATATGTTTATATATTGTATTGGATAATATAATATATATATATATATATATATATATATGTATGTATATGTGATAAAACAGTTATATAAGTCTTTAATAAATTGACTACTTGAGTAATTTGAGCTCGTGATTATGAAATTTAAATTTTTTCTCAAATCGGTATAGTTATATTTGCTATTTTATTTAATTTTTTAGACATTAAATCCAGTTTGAATTTTCTTGAAGGTAGATTTGTTAGTTATGATTGCTATTTTTTTTAGAATATCGTATCAGAGATATCTAACTAGATTTTTAATTTTTTTAATATCATGATAATATAATTTGTGATATATTCGATTTACTATTTCTATGATTTAGCATGACACATTTAAATTTTATATATTATAGCAAAAAAATTATGTAATGTAACACAAATTGTGTTATCATGCATTATAATTAAATACTTTTGAATATTAGATTTTGAATTCAGAAATTCTAATTGACAAAAAGTGTGCTATATGTTAATTAAAAATGTCCATGTGTTTATTATATGTCTCATTCATCAAATATGTTTTAATCTAAAATTAAAACATATAGTACATAATTATTATATTATTGTACTACTAAAATATATATTACAATGAAACAATGAAGAAACACTAATATGTAAATATGCAAAAATTTGAGATATTAATATAATATTCATAATACAAAATTGAACTCAAAATATTGTGATGTGATTTTTAATATAATATTTTCCTAAAATTGTAATTACAACACCCTATAATGATCTTAAAATAAAGAAATGATTGCACCATGACCACTTGATGAAATTATTGATGTTAACAAATGTTGGATCCACGGGTATGGATTCTTCTTAACATCTTTATCATCCCTGTTTATCTATATACTACATATTGAAAACCTACTACATATTTTAAGAATATCTAAATTCACAGTCACAAAAATTGTGCATGTAGAAGTAAATTGGACTTAAGTTTTAGAAATCAAATTTGTGTTTTTAGAAAACAAATTAATATTATATAACTTATGACTTTCATTAGACCAAACGAAGCCTATATGATTGAAATTTCTCATCGATTTGAATTATGTGGCATAAAAGATTTTATTTTATACATAAAAATTGTTATATTTGCCGAACTTACTTGTGCAAGAATGGCGGTACATTGTAAAGACTGTAAACTGTCTAAACATTGTTGAGTATTTGAGTGGTAAACACCGGGCTCAGACGGATTTTAAAGAAAAAAGTTGACAGCACAAAATAAGGAGTTCTTATCACCCATTTGTCGACATCATGTGATTGTTGGCATAGCAGTTGTTGAATTCTATGACTGCATACATGGGAAATAACAGACCTGAGTCACGGAGATGATTGCAGAGTTGTAGGTCCTGATGGAGACGGAGACGGAGATGGTGTTCTCGACGTGGATCTTGTTGGTGTTGGGGTTGAGTGTCGGGGCTGTGATTGTGATGTTGTCGACGAGGATGTTCCGGCAGTTGTCGAAGCGGATGTGGAACTGTGGGTTGTCTTTTACACGGAGGCCCCGCTCTGTTACATTGGCGTACTGGAAGAAGCAGAGGGCCTGTGAGTGATGAAGGGGACGGGTTCAGTTGGTTGGTAAATTTTCTGCTAGGATTGGAGCCGAGATTCTTTTCCAACATGAATCATTAAAAAACAAACAAACAAGAAAGCGCTTACAATAGACAACAGGGTTGTCACATGGACAAGGCAGCGTTCCCCCATGCGGACCCTGCAATGCGCACAATCGATCAATTACAAACATCAATGATGACTGCTTATTTTTGGGAATTGGGTTGTTTTCATATGGTACATTTTCAACAAGATTACAGGTAAATCAGGAGTATATACCATGTGCGGTTTGCATGGGCGTTTCCACCATTTCTCCCCTCTACAGTCAACAAGACCACCTCCCGGGAACACCATGTTGTCAGCCTTGTAGAAGACGAGCCATTTCCTCCTGGTGGTGTTCTTCGGGCTTTGCAATCGACTGTCAGTCACCTGACTCACTATTTCGCTCTAGTCAAGAACGAAAAACAATAAAAAAATATTCTCACTACAAAGTATCAGCTTTTTCTTCAATGGAAAATTTATCGACAACACCCCTGTAAACCCCCAGGCATAACACGGCCGACACCCCATTCAACACCGGCCTGTTTTGACCATTAGCCCCTATTGTGTCCAACGCCACGCAGCCAATGCACTCTCCATGCCCGCCAACCTTCTGATGGATGAGGATATATGATGCTCTATGCCCACCTCTGAACCCACATCATCTCATCCATTGACTTAGACTTGTGGACCCTACAGCGGAGTGTGCGGCTCGGATATGTCCGGCACCGGCCTCCACCACCATAGAGGCGAGGGGGGTTGTATATGTCTGCGGACTGTTCGCAACACTCTCCTACGACAAGGAGATCGATCTAATTGGGCATTGTTTGTGTCGTGTCTATGAAGTGGTTCGGATCTATCATCATCACCACCTTCCTTCGATGCTGCCTCTCTCTTCCTCGCCGCCACCTCAGCTCGGCGGAAGGGCTGTCATAGACCCCCCTCCAGTGTGAAGGTGGATCCTGAGTCGTACGTATTAGCAGCCACCGGCTGCGGAGAAACTGGGCTCCAATAGGGACGAGGAGGAACTTGAAGACCAAGTCGCCCCAGCTGCTAGGGGTGAGCAAATCTCGGTCCAGACCGCAAAACCGGACTGGACCGCTCAATTCGGTCCGGTTCGGTCCGGTCCATTTCAACTTCGGTCCGGTCCGCGGTCCAATAAATTCGATAAATTCGGTCTTCGGTCCGGTCCGGTCCGGACCGCAGACTAACTTTTATATAAAATCCATATATATTTGAAGGTGTATTCTATAATAATTACAAATAAAGTACATATATAAGTACTACTAGTATAAGTGTTTGATACTAAAGTTATATAATTGTTAGAAGTGACTAAGATTATCAACTTTGTATAATTAAATAAGTTGTAAAACATCTAAAAAAGGCTGATTGCGGTCCAAACGGTCCGGTCCGGTCCGGTCCAGCGGTCAAAACGGTCCGGTCACGGTCCGGTCCGACCACCAAACGGTCCGGTCAACGGTCCAAAAATTATTGATTTTCGATCCTCGGTCCGGTCCGGTCCGGTCCGGTTTTGGACCGATGCTCATCCCTACCAGCTGCAGACAGCGATGAGTATGATGAAATACAACATGGTGGCAACGATCGATCTCAGCACGGAGGGGTGACAATGGCCTAACAACAACCCGACCTAGCACTACAGGAAAAACATTCAGAAAATGAAGGGCCACTTGGCTTAATCCGTAAGGGGCAACAACTACACATTCAGCTTATTACAGGTCTACCCTATTCTAAAACTTTTGGAAAACCAATAGCTTTCTGCTACTCAGCCAGTCAAAACAAATCTGACGAATTGTATTCATCCTATCCATCCAAAGGTAGAAACACAAACAAGGTCAATTGGCAGGTCATGGGACGTCCCGCCTTGTCCGCTCCCTCTCTTCCACCCTTCCCACGGAAGTCACACGCCGTAATGACTTGCGGGTTGCAGTCAAGTCGGTTATTGAGCGGAGATCGCGCCCACACTCACAAATACTCAGACATTCTGGTCTACGGCAAGCAGCTAGCGCAAGCTCCTTTGGGATCGGCCGGTTGCCCTTTACTTGAAGCAGTTGACGGAAGTAACGGTGGACGCGGCGACCCGTCCGACGCTGAGCCCTTCGAAGTTACTGCAGACAACGATAGAACACTGAGCCCTTCGGCAGGATCTGAAAACGTCCGCAGCCGCCTAAGCTCTGAGCATTGATGTCCCTTGCCCCTCAGCTAGCAGCAAAGGTACTGGTTTCCCTTCTTATTTTTCTGCTGATCATTGGGAGGGATTTAGGAAGGTTCAGGGAATAGCGGAAATCAAGTTCTGAGATCAATTTTAATTGATTGGTTTTACGAAAGTCCCGATTTCGAGTTCCACAATTTTCGACAGACTTCCAGAGATATATATTGGGCTCGGATTTTGACTTCAGGATCAAAACCTAGTGAAAACGAGTTCCGCCTCCGTGATGCGCACAAATGCTCTGGCTATTCTTTGCTATCGGTTTGATTAAGTCGGCATGGCTGGCAACTGCCGTTCTTCTATCTTCCCAAATTGGATTCTAGATTGATTGCTCCAATTTTATCGTCCCCTACATATTGCCGAGTGAAGGGTGTTCTTTCTACTTCATCCTTCCGCACTACTTCATCCTCGTGCCATTCCTGGTCTAGGAACCAGGAGCTCTGTGCTTGCATCCTACGGTGGCTGGCTATCGTCTTTCTCAGACTTCCAAAACCACTTCGGCTCTGTTGGCCTTTGTTTCTCCGGTTCATCTTTTCCCGTTGCAGATCCTGAATCACAATATTCAGAACGTGGCGTGGGAGAAGCTTGTTTAATTTTTTTTTTACTTCCACGTTCCGTCTGTTGCATATCCTCGTTCTAGATCAATTTAAGAATGACATGGATCCTTCTATATCCTTAGATAATGGATGTCTTGAAATCGTTTGATTTAATGTCAAAGATATTTTGTATCTAATCTAATGTATTGCCTTGAAGCTGTTCGATGAAAAGCTCACATTGTCCTACTTACTGTTCTAAGTTCTTAAATAATTTTATATGAAATAGACTTATGATATTTGTACGGATCAAAATGAATTTTATCATTTATATGAGCCATTTTACACATGTACAAAATCATTTATATGACTTATGTAGGTGTTGAAAACATTACATAAATATGACAGATAATTTACAACAAACCAATTACGTGGAAGTCAGTTTTTTTGAGAAAACTCAAATTTCAAACCAATCACCCAGAACTCCTTTTTTCGGAACTCAATTTCAGTACCGGGAAAACGAATTCTCGGAAAATTACAGTTACACCAAACCAGTCAGACCCTTAATGGAAAAACATCAGGTCCCAGACGGAATTGGGTGGAGGTATTAAGACTGTGAGGTAGCAGTAAGAAAATTTGCTTCTTTCCATTACCATCTGAAATTGACTCTGTCTCTAATCCTCTCCATGCCTTTGTCGTGTCTCCTCTCATCTCCCTGCTTCAACGATGTATGGGGATGCTTAGGTGCACCAACGAGGATACCCATGAGGGTGCCTTAATAATGAAATCTAACATAGTATTTCTCTATATGTGATATCCTAGGTTGCAATACAAACATTAAGAAAATTGTTGGGTACATTTTGATGCACAATATATTGCATTTGATCTCACAATAACAACTCCATACAACAAGCTAGTTTCATAAATGATTGACTAGTGTACGTGAATGGTATGCACTTACATTTACCGATCATAATACTAATCATTTCCCTTATGTAGATGATAGTAAAAATTATACACACTTGGTTTTAAATGTCTCAAGTGGCTCTAGTGTCCACATGCCATTCATTTATGCTCATTTGATCAAATTGATGGATTTTCTTAGCAGCAAAATCCATAATTTTCTCTCTAGCTATATATGGAATTGTGGTAGATTGATAAATATTATCAAACTACTCGAATCATCTTAAAGAATTTTGGGGATTTTGTCCTAGAATTATTTTTTGTAGTGGATTGATAAATAATGTCAAATCTCACATACTTAGAATTATTTTTTTGTAGTAGATTGATAAATATATCAAATCTCATGTACCTAGAATTTTTTTTGTGTGTTTCTCCATACATATTGTCTATAATACTACAGATTATGTCCTCTTCCTCCCTTTTGAATTCTTTGCCCAAGAAATACACAATCACACCTACCGTGGTATCTTGTAGAGTAGTTTATCTCATTTCGTGATCTACCAAAACACATATAATCTCTTCAAAGGAAAGACTGAGAATCATCATAACGTTAGAAATTATTCATCATTTGCCTTCAAATCCACTCAAAATGGTGTACATTTTATCTTCATTGAAGACATTCTTTCTAATCAAGGAAGTATGGACATATTTCTAGACACAGATGCCAACACAGACTCGAGATTTGTCAATTTTCTAAAATATAGGACTCAAACACGACTTGAGATGAGGGAGATTTTTTATTATGTGCAATGTGTATGATGTATATATTTATATGTATATGTATGTATTTCAATATGTATGCTAATAAATTTTTTGAAAAATATCTAATTGTATATATTGTTATGTATAATAGTATATGAATTTGAAGTATGCATGTGTTTGTGTGCAGTAGAAACAATATGAAGTAGATACCTAATTGTTGCATTACATTCAGTAGATATAGAAAATTTTCAAAATAAATAAATGAGGATGTGATTGTATACGAATATGAATCTGCATGTGTTTGTGTAGTAAAAAAAATATGAAGTATCCACCTAGTTGTTGCATTACTTCCAATAGTAGAATTTTAGATATACTAAATAACTTCACATTAGTTAATCAATCAATTTATTAGATCAAAATACAATTTATGACAACCAGTTTATCTTGGACTTTACACGTTGAATCTTTATAAGATATCTTACATCAATTCAACTTAGAATACAATTTTATGTAACATTTTCTCAATGATAGGTACAGTTGAGTAGCAACTGTATATTCATAATTTACTCAGAAATAGAATGTTATAGAAGCTACAACTGCATAGATGTGTCGAAGAAGTGTCCTTCCTGTATCCATGAAGTGTCTGGGCTGCAAAAATGGATCAAGATGGTCAGGGCATGCAATGTCCATGTACAAAACATTTTGGGCCATGCCTAGGCTACAAAATGGATCAAGATGGACAAGACATGCCACAACCGTGTTCAAAATGTTTTGGGCTGTGTCCGGGAAGTGTCTGTGTCAAAAATGTGTGCGACATGGACACATGGGGCTATATAGAGGTGTATATGCTTCCTAGTTTCTAATAGTTTTAGTTAGTCACATACCATATTGAACTCCCTAGGTAGTCAAAAATTGATCTATAATATATATGGATGTGTTTAAGTTTCAATTTTAGCTCAGGTTTTTTAGTGTTTATGGACTAACATAAGTCATTTGACAACATTTCCAAAATATAGTTTATGTATTCAACCTAACAACAACAACAACCAATTTTTTTTAGTAAGGGTTCCCATTATCCATAATTTGACTTATTTCTAAGTCATGTTTGAACCAGTTTAATCAGGATTTAAGATTAGATTACCTTTTTCATGAAAAAAAACCTTCTCAGGTGCCTTCTTTGTTCCATCCAATGATCCTTTATAATTTATGTCATGATGGAATCATAATTTTTTATTTGAAATTCAATATATGATTGGTATATAATCTAAAGTGAGATTTACTTACTTTGTTTGGTATCAATTATAGTGTTGATAAATAAAGCTAGAAACTTTACAAGAAAGTAACACCATACTCAGAAAAATAATAGATATACATTGGTAGATAGTTTATTAAAGTTGGGTTACTTTTACCTTCTCAAAATATGCCATTGGTTGGATGTTTATCTAACCCATCCTCTTTACTAATAAGATTATGAAACTTCAATTTAATAAGTTATCTGCATTTACTTTTGGAAGTTTGTGTCTATGTATTAGTAAAGGGTATTGAGATGATATTTGTCAAATGAATGGATACTTTTAGCTTAAAGTAAAATGAAGTCAAGTACTAAAAAGTTGTGCTTGCTAGTAACAATAGACATTCAATTCTTGGTATTAGGTTTGTCAAATAAAACATGTCGAACTTAAATGTGAATAAAGTTGACATAACATGAGTTCATCAAACTTAAATGAGACATGATTTGCCACAACTAGACTTAATTCCTCCAAAAATAACTTGATATCCCCTAATTAGACATATGTTCCCCAACTGAGACCCTAATGTTTCCAAACTTGGCCTGATTTTGCCTAAATTAAACTTATTTGAACGCGTACATGACTAAAGTTGTTGCAGTCTGAGAAAATTCAGATTGAGGTCATGCTAATTTGGCCTTCAAGTGGCCATCATAAGTATATGTTTTCATAGAAGATGGGTATAAAACATTATCTATATCGATATTTACATATGATCCTTGACTCATATGAACTTTAGAAAATTCCGGATAAACAATGCCAATGTAGGGTCATATGATTAGAAAATTGTGGTGCCTTGATAACTAAACGTAACTTAGTATTTCTCCATATATGATATCCTAGGTTACAATACAAGATTGCTTTCGCATTTCCTATATACTGTATGTATTCCAATACAAAAGCTACCAATTATAATGATTACTAGAGAAAATGATCTTGAAGAAAATATTTCTTTGATGTAAAAAAGTACACAATTCGTAGACTTTAATAACACTGGGTTTTTATTTTCCAAGAGGTATTAAGTAATGGCAGATATGGATTTCATAATTGATAAAAGTTGGATTGCTCATGGAAAGACTTGCTTTAATAGATGTCGTGATCCATATTTTATGAAAGGAGTAGATAATTTTATGGCTTTTGCATTTAGAAAGGAATCTACTAGAGAAGTTAGATGCCCCTGTACTAAGTGTGAGAATAAATTCTATGGAGATATGTACAATGTAAAGAGTCATATTATCATGAATGGGTTTATGGAGGATTATACAACTTGGACACGACATGGTGAGGTACCTCAATGTTTAGATAGGAATCCAATGGATGAAAGAGTTGAATGTATCGATGATATACCTGGGCTTATTTTTGATGCAATGTGGTATAATGACTATGTAGATTCAGACCATTCAATGAACAATTCTGCAAATGAACACAATGAAGATGTAAGACAATTCCAGAAAGTTGTAGATGATGCTAGCCGACCTTTATATCCTGGTTGTTCAAAATTTTCCAAATTGTCGTGCATTATTCGGGTGTTTGAATATAAATGCAAATTTAATCTGACTAATAGTGCATTATCAACTTTATTCCTGATGTCGAATGGATTTCTTCCTGAGGGTAATTCTTTACCCAAAAGTTGGTATGAATGCAAAAAGATAATGTCAATTTTGGGACTAGACTATCAAAAAATCCATGCTTGTCAGAATGATTGTGTTCTGTTTCGGGGAAAGTATGAGCATTCAAATAATTGTCCTATTTGTGGATCTTCTAGATGGAAAAGATTGAAAAAGAAGAATAGGGTGTGGAGGTTGCAGAAGATCCCTGTAAAAATACATCGCTATTTTCCTTTATCACCAAGATTGAAGAGATTTTTCATGTCCAAAAAGCTAGATCCACTTATGGTTGGGCATCACACTTTTCCTCAGAGTACAAGTAACAACATGAGTCATCCTAGAGATTTTATATCATGGAAAGACTTTGATACAAAACATCCAACCTTTGCTGCTGAACCTCGTAATATAAGTCTAGCCCTTGCAAGTGATGGTTTCAGCCCTTTTAACATGTCAATGGGTAGTAGCTGGAGCACATGGCCCATCATTTTGATTTGCTATAATTTTCCACCTTGGTTGGTTATGAATAAATCATTGTTTATGTTGTCTATTCTTATATAAGGTCCAAAATCTCCCGGTAGCAAAATTGATACATATTTGCAGCCACTAATCGATGAATTAAATACCTTGTGGTTTGATGGTACAATGACTTATGATGCAAACAAAGAAGAAATATTCAACATGAGAGCACCACTCATGTGGACAATAAATGATTTTCCTACATATGGAATGTTATCTGGTTGGAGCACCAAAGGTTATAAGGCATATCCATATTGTGGTGTTGATCATGGTTCCATTTATCTTCCACATAGTCGCAAATGTTTCTACATGAGGCATCGTCGTTTTTTAGATGAAAAGCATTCATGGCGCGTAGATAAGAAAAATTTTAATGGTATGGAGGAACATGCTACTGCACCATATCATCTTAGTAGGAAGGAGATACTGAAGTTGTGGGAAAACCATGGTGATGCTAATGTTATAGGGGAAAATGTTGAATTTTGTGAACAAAGAAGTCCTGAATTGCCCGAGGGATGGAAACAAAACAATATTTTTTTTAACTTCCTTATTGGTCAACTTTGTTGATTCGACACAATTTAGATGTTATGCATATAGAGAAGAACATATCTGAAAACATCCTCAGTTGGTTGTTGTACAAAGATGGACATATTAAAGAGAATGTTAATGCTTCTTTGGACATGAAAAAGTTGAATACGAGGAAATCACTTTGGCCTAAAAAAAGAAGCCACAATGATCAATTTGTGTTCCCTCATTCGCCTTATAGTATGAATGGAAAAGAAAAGGAGGCCTTCTTATCTGTTCTTAAGGACTTGAAATTACCAGATGGTTTTTCTTCAAATATATCAAACAAAGTCCAAGTTGAAATGAAAAAGATTGTTGGGTTTAAAAGTCATGACCACCATATTTTAATCCAACATCTCTTACCTTTTTCTCTTAGAAGAACTCTTCCCAAACCAGTTGCCAAAGTGTTGATTGAAATTTGTAATTTTTTCAAGTCTTTATGTGCAAAAATAATTAGTGTTCAGAATATGAAAAAACTTGAAGCACTAATTCCAATTATTCTTTGCAAGCTTGAGCGCATTTTCCCATCGGCATTTTTTGACATATTGGTCCATTTCACTATACATTTACCATATGAGGCTAGAGTTGCAGGTGGTGTGGAGTATAGATGGATGTATCCAGTGGAAAGATTTTTGTATTCTTTAAAACAATTTGTTCACAATAGAAGTAGACCTGAAGGGTCTATTGTAGAGCGATATCTTTTGAAAGAGGCGACTACTTTTTGCCAACATTATCTAGAAAATATGGATTCTTGCTTAAGTAGGCATGTAAGATATGGAGAGGGACCTATTGTTGCCGGTTTATTTATGACTCCCTCATATGCAGAACTCTACCAAGCTCGTCGCTTTATTTTGTTCAATACAACTGAGATTGAACCATACTTATTGTAAGTATCAAAGCTTTAGTTTTAGTAATGATGAATTTCCTTTTCAATCCTCTATATATTCAAAATTTTACTTGTTGTGAATACACTTTTGAAGGATGCATGCCGATGAGATAAGACATCAAAATCCATCTTGGAATGAAGTGAAAATACATGGTGAACAACACAATCATTTTTTAAAGTGGTTCTCAAATTATGTAAGTTTCGATCTTTGGAATAAAGAGTTCATTTAAGTTGTAGTTCATCCAAAGCACAAAGTAAAAGAGTTCATTTGTCAAAGTGGTGTGGGTGCAAAAGGTATCTGATTTTCTTAGTATTCCAAGAAAAAATTATCTACGTAAAATACTTCTACAAAGATGATTCAAACTTCTATAGGTACTAAAGGGATGGTTTCTACTTCTTCAAAACTAAGAGAAAGCAACATTCCAAAGATTTTGGTTCCTTTTGCAACATGTGGTGATGAGTTAATTAAAGATGCACGTTTAGGTAACAATTACACTACTTTTCTTATTCTTTATATAGTCAAACAACTTTGAGTTGTGATTTACATACATCTCATTCAAGGAAAATGCTGAATTCTTTGATTCAAAATGGATTTGGATCAAAACAACCCATTCTTAGTTCTCCTAACCCACAAAAAAGTATTATCTCCATGAGTTCAATTTCAAATGCAGTGGATGATCAAAGAGGTATGATAGAAACACGTGCCAAAGATATGTGTTTCATTTTTACAATCTCATATTCCAATCAACAAAGATGTATGTGGAATACTTCTATAGGGAAGAATCTTACTTCTACATGTTCTATAGGGAGGAATGATACTTCCACAAGGATGATTTCAACTTCAACTGGGTCTAAAGAAGTGACTGATACTTCTTCAAAAATAAGGGAGAACAACATTCTCAAGAGTTCATTTCCTTCTGCAACATGTGGAGATGGGTTAATGAAAGATGCATGTTTAGGTAATAAATGCACTAGTTTTCTTAAATTTTGAAATTTTTAGAAAACATTCAGTTGCATGTCTGATACAAATGATTCAAGGAAAATGTTGGAATCTTTAACTCAAAATGGACTGGATCAAAACAACCTGCCCTTAGTTCTCCTAACACACAAAAAATATTATTTCCACTATTTCAATTTCAAATGCAGTGGATAATCAAATAGGTATTATGGAAAAATGTGCCAAATATATTTGTGTTATTTTTAGATCTCATATTCCAAACAAAAATGATCTATGTGAAGTACTTCTATATAGAAGAATCTTACTTCTACATGTTCTATAGGGATGAATGATACCTCCACAAGGATGATTCCAACTCCAATTGGGTCTATAGAAATGACTGGTACTTCTTCAAAAGTAAGAGAGAACAACATTCCCAAGAGTTCATGTCCTTCTACAACATGTGGTGATGGTGCACTCTTAGGTAATAAATGCACTATTTTTCTTAAATTTTTGAATTTTCAGATAACATTCAGTTACATTTCTAATACAACCCATTCAAGAAAAATGTTGGAATTTTTCACTCAAAATGGACTGGGATCAAAACAACCTGCTCTTAGTTCTCCTAACCCACAAAAAATATTCTTTCCACTAGTTCAATTTCAAATACAGTGGATAATGTCTTGCTTGTTGGGGAACAAGCAAGACATGTATCCAGGTTGAATGTCAAGATGAGTGACGCGGAGGCGATTCCGAAGGCGACTCCGGTGACGAATGAGGAGGCAAGTTTGGTGGCGGGCGAAGTGGACCTGCGTTCAAGTTCCGGTCAGCCTGAAGGATCTCAGGTGGGAAATGTGGAAGATCTGTCCAATGTGCTGAAGATCAAGGATCCAGGGAAGCGGGGGGAAACCAGATCTGGCGCGGTTGGAGTGTCTTCGACGGCTAGGTCCTGGGTCGATTTGGTGGCAAAGAAGGAATCGCTGAAGAGTCCGTTGAAGAAAGTGGATATCCAGGTTGAAGATGGTAAACTTATCTACCCGAAAGCCATAGCGGAAAGGAACCTGCAGAAATGGAGTCTGGCGGCGGCGGGGTACATTGTAGGCTTGAACCCTCACTGGCCGTCCTTGGTCCGATTTCTTGCTCAGTTGTGGAAGGTGAAGGGGTCGATAGAGATTAAATCAAGAGGGAAGGGCTTTTTCGTGTTGCTGTTCTCAAATGAGGAGGATCTGATGACGGCGCTGGATGGGGGCCGTGGTTTGTTTCTGGGAAGCCGTTGCTTATCAAAAGGTGGGAGAGAGGGGAGCCATTAGAGAAAGTTAAGATGAGTGAAATCCCTATCTGGCTGAAGATTTTTGACCTTCCTTTGGAGTTGTGGGACGATGAAATGTTCATGAGAATAGGCTCGTTTCTGGGGAAGCCACTTCGCACAGATAGTTTGACTTCAGAGATGGCACGTCTGGAGTATGCAAGACTTCAGGTCCTGGTAGACGTGGATTTCACTTTCCCTGAGAAGATGGAGTTACAATGTGAAGATGGGCAGGTGGACAATATCAAATTGGAGTATGAGTGGAGGCCGAGTTTATGTGATTCTTACGGTAACTTTGGGCATGAGCCAGATTTTTGTGCAGAGAAGGAGCACTCTCCGGTGCCTGTCATGAAGCCCCCGGGGAGGAAACAAGTGTGGATGCCAAAAAAGAAGATCAGTAATACAGATGCTGAGGAAGAAACAGAGGTGTTCATTGATGCGGTTGAGGATATTACTCTGGTTGGTGAAGGTCGGGTGAGTGTGGTGGGAGGGGAGGTTCGAACCAAAAATCTTATCACTCCATCTCCTTCTCCGACCTGGAGCGTTCAAAGAAGGAGATCGAAGTCTCCTCCAAGGGTGTCATCTAAGCCGGTTTCCTCGGTGAGGAATATTCTCTTGTCTCCAAACAAGTTTTCTCTGCTTTCAAACCTTAAAGATATCAATGTAGAAGATAGAATGGGGAACGGTGGTGCGGTTGTAGATAGAGAGGACCCTACTGTTCCGAATGGATAGCCCCTTGTCTGTTTGTGCTTGGAATGTGAGAGGAATCCACAATAAGATCTCTCGCATTCGAAGTGAAATTGAGAGGGTGAAAGCTGATGTCTATGTTATTCTTGAGTCCAGAGTTTTCAAAGGTGATGTGAAGGATGTTGTGGAGGAGGTCTGGCCGGGAGCTATGTACTATGCGAATGAGAACTTTTATTCGTATACTCGTATCCTCATTCTTTGGAAGGATTCTTCTTGGGTGGTTGAAAAGATTTTTGAGAATGAGCAAATTGTCCATTGCAGTTTGGTGGTTAGCAGCAATGTTCCGATCTTCTTCCTCTCTACTATCTATGGGTCGAATGATGATACAGATAGATCCATTTTGTGGGATGATTTGAATAATATTTCTCTTACTTGTTCCTCTTGTCCTTGGTGTATTCTGGGGGATTTTAATGCTGTGCGCTTCCCGAATGAAAAGCTGGGTAAACAGCCACCTTCTTCTAGAAGTATGCAGGACTTTAATAATTCTCTGGAAGTTACTGGTTTGCTGGAGGTTTCTATGAAGGGTCTGTTCTTCACTTGGGATAGTCACAGCCGTAAAGGTACTAGCACCTTCTCAAAGTTAGATATAGTGTTCTGCAATATTAAGTTCATGGACCTTTTTCCTGATATGTGGGGTGAGGTGGTGCCCAATTCGATCAGTGATCACCGACCTATTGTTCTGCACTTGTTCTCTATTAGAAGAAGGAACATTCCTTTCCGGTTTATCAATGCTTGGAAGTCTCAGCCTGGTTTTGTGGATGTTGTGAAAAAGGCGTGGGAGGAGAGCTCTCCTGTGGGTGCACCTATGTTTAGGGTGTATAGGAGACTTGCTACTGTTAGAGATGCGCTCATTAAGTGGAATAAAGATTGTGTGAGTAACTTTCCCTCTAAGGTGCGGGAACTGGAAGAAAAGGTGGATGCTGTTCAAAGAGATATTGAAGCTGATTCTAGTAACACGGCTCTTCAGCTGTTGTTGACTGAGTTAAGGAAGGATCATTTGAAAGCTGTTCATGATGAGGAATGCTTTATTAGACAGAAGTCTAGAGCTACTTGGCTCAAAAAAGGTGATAGGAACTCGGCTTTCTTCTATGCCACCCTCAAATCCAGGAGGATTATCAATAGTATTCATGTTTTACAGGATGGTGATATCACTATTAAGGACCCTGATGCTAGTTCTGAGTGCATTACGAGCCACTATAGGAATGTTTTTAATTCCTCTCCTTCGTCGGTGGTTGAGTGGAAGGATTCCTGGGAGTTACCTAGAGTGAATTTCACCCAGGTTCAGGAGCTTAGGAAGTGGGTCACTAAGGAGGAGGTGGAAGCTGTTGTCAAAGCTTTGGATGATGATAGAGCCCCTGGTCCTGATGGGTTCAATGGCACTTTCTTCAAAACTTGTTGGCACATTGTTGGTCAGGAAGTCACTAAAGCAATTTTTAGTTTTTTCGAGACAGGGAAGTTGCTTCGAGAATGTAACAAGTCTTTTGTGACCCTTATTCCGAAGATTCAGGGTGCCAATTGTTTCAAAGACTTTCGTCCTATCTCTTTATGTAATGTGTTGTTCAAGATTATTATGAAGATTATGGCTAATAGGTTGAAGGCGGTCCTCCCTGTGGTGATTGAGAAGAATCAATTTGCTTTTATGAAGGGTCGTTCTATCAGTGATGCTATTTTGTTAGCAAATGATTTGCTGAGCTCCTTTTCCTCTCCAAATGGGAGTCTTATGTTCTGTATTAAAGCTGATTTGTCCAAGGCTTATGATACGGTGAGGAGAGATTATATTCTATTCATTATGAGGAAGATGGGCTTTCCACCATGTTGGCTTGCTTGGGTTGAGGTCTGTTTCAACTCTGCTTCTTTTCAAATCATTATTAATGGCTCTCCATCTTGTTCTTTTGAGGCATCGAACGGGGTCCGGCAAGGAGACCCTCTTGCTCCTTATTTGTTTGTCATTGCTATGCAAGGGTTTTCTTTGATTATTGGTGATGCAGTGAGGAAGGATCTTATTTGTCCTCCTAAAGCTTCTAATCTATTTGGTATCTCTCACATTATTTTTGCGGACGATTTGCTCCTGTTCTCGAGAGCTTCGGTGGCATATGCGCAGCAGCTGAAGTCTGTTATTGACGACTTTTGTGCGGTTTCTGGTCTTAGCTTAAATAATTCTAAGAGCCAACTCTTTATTAGTCGAAGTAGTGTTGTTCAGGAGGATATTGCTTGCTGTCTCAATATTGCTAAGACGGACTTCCCAGTTAGATACTTGGGTCTTCCCCTGTTCACTGGTCGGTTGACGAAGTCCATGTGTGCTCCCATTATTGTTAAGATTAAAAGGAAGATGGACTCTTGGAAAGGGAAGCTCCTATCGTTTGCTGGAAGAGTAGAGTTGGTGATCTCTACTTTATCCTCTTATCATATTTTTTGGTCAGCAGCCTTTCCTATTCCGAAAGCAGTTATTAATGATATTGAGAAACACATGCGTGACTTTATTTGGAAGGACTCTGATAATGTGAAGCATTTGCATACTGTCCCTTGGGAGTCTATCTGCCGTCCTAGAAAGGAAGGGGGGTTGGGGGTGAGAAGGGTGCATGATTGGTCCAGAGCTGGCTTGTTGAAGAACCTTTGGGACATTTCCACTCATAAGGAGTCTCTTTGGGTGAAATGGGTGCATGAGCGTTACATTAAAGAGGAGTCTATTTGGTCGGTTAGATGCAAATCTAATTCGACTTGGATGTGGAGGAGGCTGCTTGGTATGAGAGATATTCTTAAGGCTAACACATCTCTTAAGGTGGGCAATGGCGATCGGTTCTTGTTTTGGAAGGACCCGTGGCTCCCGGGCAAGAAGTGTTTGCTGGACTGCTGTGATTTGCATATGGTTCTTCAATTTGGTAAGGGTCTGAATGGTGTCATCTCTTCCTATGTGTTGGATAGGAATTGGTCCCTTCCTGCTGTTAGAGGCGTGGACTATGTTAGATTTGTTCTTAACAATATGCCGCCTCTTGGTGATGGCACAGATCTGCTTCTCTTTAATGGTGGTATTTCGTTTAAGTTGAAGGATGGTTGGGAGTTGGTTAGGAAGAAGAACGTCAAGGTGATGTGGGGTTCTTGGTTGTGGAGCAGTAAGTTTCCGAGAAGTACTGCTTGTTTTCTTTGGAGATGCTGTCTTAATAAGTTGACGACCTGTGAGTATCTGCAGAGGGTTGGTTTCTCTCTAGCTTCAAGGTGTAGTCTCTGCCGATCTGCAGAAGAGAACCTTACTCATATCTTGTTCAAATGCTCTTATAGCGGGGAGCTTTGGAATCAGTTTAGCCACAGGTTTGGGAAGAGTCCCTGGCGGATGGAGGACCTGTTTTTGATGCACGGTCAGGAAAAGACGGCTGCTGGGTTGTCTATTCACAGGATTTGGCTGGAGAGAAATGCACGGATTTTTGGTGGTCCTAGGCGAAGCCCGAAGGACTGCTGGGATATAGCTTACTTAGATACTCTTAGTTTGCATACTGTTTTGTGTACAGATAGCTAGTTTGTTGTTTTTTGTCTCCTTGCCTAAGGACTTACCTTGAGGCCTTGTACATACTCTTTCGGTCTTGGTTAATGTAAGAGAAACACGCTGGGTTCACCAAAAAAAAATACAGTGGATAATCAAATAGGTATGATGGAAAAATATGTCAAATATATTTGTTTTATTTTTAATATCTCACATTCCAAACAACAATGATCTATGTTGAATACTTCTATAGAGAAGAATCTTACTTCTATATGTTCTATAGGGATGAATGATACTTCCGCATGGATGATTCAAACTTCACTTGGGTCTACAGAAATGACTACTACTTCAAAAGAAAGAAAGAAAAACATTTCCAAGAGTTCATTTCCTTCTGCAACATGTGGTGATGGGTTAATGAAAGATGCACGTTTAGGTAATACATGCACTAGTTTTCTTAAATTTTTAAATTTTCAAATAACATTCAATTGCATTTCTAATACATCCCATTCAAGGAAAATGTTGGATTTGACTGAAAATGGACTGGGATCAAAACAACCCACCCTTAGTTCTCCTAACCCACAAAAAAATATTATTTCCACTAGTTAAATTTCAAATATAGTGGATAATCAAATAGGTATGATGGAAAAACATGTCAAATATATTTGTTTTATTTTTAGTATCTCATATTCCAAAAAACAATGATCTATGTGGAATACTTCTATAGAGAAGAATCTTACTTCTACATTTTCTATAGGGATAAATGATACTTCCACAAGGATGATTCCAACTTCAATTGAGTCTACAGAAATGACTGCTACTTCTTCAAAAGTAAGAGAGAACAACATTCCCACGAGTTCATGCCCTTCTGCAACATGTGGTGATGGGTTAATGAAAGATGCACGATTAGGTAATAGATGCACTAGTTTTCTTTAATTTTTAAATTTTCATATAACATTCAATTGCATTTCTAATACAGCTCACTCAAGGAAAATGTTGGAATCTTTGACTCAAAATGGACTAGGATCAAAACAACCCACCCTTAGTTCTCCTAACCAACAAAAAATATTCTTTCCACTAGTTCAATTTCAAATACAGTGTATAATCAAATAGGTATGATGGAAAAACATGTCAAATATATTTGTTGTATTTTTAATATCTCGCATTCCAAACAACAATGATCTATGTGGAATACTTCGATAGAGAAGAATCTTACTTCTATATGTTCTATAGGGATGAATGATACTTCTGCAAGGATGATTCAAACTTCAATTGGGTCTACAGAAATGACTACTACTTCTTCAAAAGTAAGAAAGAAAAACATTTCTAAGAGTTCATTTCCTTCTGCAACATGTGGTGATGGGTTAATGAAAGATGACCGTTTAGGTAATACATGCACTAGTTTTCTTTAAATTTTAAATTTTTAAATAACATTCAATTGCATTTCTAATACAGCCCATTCAAGGAAAATGTTGGAATCTTTGATTCAAAATGGACTGGGATCAAAACAACCCTCCATTAGTTCTCCTAACCCACAAAAAAATATTATTTCCACTAGTTCAATTTCAAATACAGTGGATAATCAAATAGGTATGATGGAAAAACATGTCAAAAATATTTGTTTTATTTTTAGTATCTCATATTCCAAACAACAATGATCTATGTGGAATACTTCTATAGAGAAGAATCTTACTTCTACATTTTCTGTAGGGATAAATGATACTTCCACAAGGTTGATTCCAACTTCAATTGAGTCTACAGAAATGACTGCTACTTCTTCAAAAGTAAGAGAGAACAACATTCCCAAGATTTCATGCCCTTCTGCAACATGTGGTGATGGGTTAATGAAAGATGCACGTTTAGGTAATAGATGCACTAGTTTTCTTTAATTTTTAAATGTTCAAATAACATTCAATTGTATTTCTAATACAGCTCACTCAAGGAAAATGTTGGAATCTTTGAGTCAAAATGGACTGGGATCAAAACAACCCGCCCTTAGTTCTCCTAACCCACAAAAAAAGATTATATCCACTAGTTCCATTTCAAATGCAATGGATAATCAAATATGTATGATGGAAAAAACATGCCAAATATATTTGTTTTATTTTTAGTGTCTCATATTCCAAACAACATTGATCTATGTGGAATACTTCCATAGAGAAGAATCTTAATTCTACATTTTCGGTAGGGATAAATGATATTTCCACAAGGATGATTCCAACTTCAATTGAGTCTATAGAAATGACTGCTACTTCTTCAAAAGTAAGAGAGAACAACATTTCTAAGAGTTCATGACCTTCTGCAACATGTGGTGATGGGTTAATGAAAGATGCACGATTAGGTAATAGATGCACTAGTTTTCTATAATTTTTAAATTTTCAAATAACATTCAATTGCATTTCTAATACAGCTCACTCAAGGAAAATGTTGGAATCTTTGACTCAAAATGGACTGGGATCAAAACAACCCGCCCTTAGTTCTCCTAACCCACAAAAAAAGATTATTTCCACTAGTTCCATTTCAAATGCAATGGATAATCAAATAGGTATGATGGAAAAAAACATGCCAAATATATTTGTTTTATTTTTAGTATCTCATATTCCAAACAATAATGATCTATGTGGAATACTTCTATAGAGCAGAATCTTACTTCTACATGTTCTATAGGGATAAATAATACTTCCACAAGGATGATTCCAACTTCAATTGGATCTAAAGAAGTGACTGATACTTCTTCAATAGTAAGAGAGAACAACATTCCCAAGAGTTCATTTCCTTCTACAACATGTGGTGATGGTTTAATGAAAGATGCACATTTAGGTAATAAATGCATTAATTTTCTTTAATTTTTAAATTTTCAAATAACATTCAAATGCATCTCGAATACAACTCATTCAAGAAAAATGTTGGGATCTTTGGCTCAAAATGGATTGGGATCAAAACAACCCATCCTTAGGTCTCCTAATCCACAAAAAAGTAAAAGTTGCGGCTATTCAATTCCCAACACTATGTATAATGAGGAGGATATGCGAGAAGATCATGTTTGTAAGTCATAATTTGTTTATTTATTACTTTATTTTTTCAAACACTATTGATCTACGAGATAAATGCAGCTGTAACAACGAGCAAACAATTAGGTTCTTCCTCCAAAAAAGGATATTTAGACCCTAATGCAATGCATCATGAGGAGGAAACAAGAATAGATCGTATTGGTATTCAATAATTTCATTGTTTTTAATTATTTTTCAAACAATAATGATTTATTTGTCTTTCTTAATTTTACTTTACAAGAAACAATATCAATTTACAATTTTTATGTAGCTCCAACATGTGGGAAAATGTCATATACTTGTACTAAAAGTAGCATGGGGACTAAAAGGATGACCCTAAGTCCTACTTGCATAGAAACCAATGCTCCTAGAACATCACTTGTTTTGGAAGATGTTCATATAGGTAATTACAACATCACTTGTTTTCTCATTTTCAAACCAAAATTAGATGAGTTTTAATGCAGGTCCAACAATGTTTTCTGAGGAAACTATAAATAGATGGGAAAACAATATCCCTACAACCTCAATGTGTGATCCAATGGATGACTTTGGGGGTGAGGTACAAACTATGCTAAGCCCCTTTGATCCTGAAGAGCCAATTGTACCAATCCCTCTTGAAGATCAAGAGCCAACTACATCAAGTCAACCAGAGGTTGAAAGTATATCAAATACTTGTGATAGAAATCCTGAAGTTGGTGAGTTAAATAACTTAATTTTTTTAAAACATTTTCATATCATATTTTCAATATGTTTTTTAATCCATCCAATTTCTTGTTACAGAAAGGACAAATTCAAATGTTGAAATCGCAGAATGTTTGGATAATAATAATATAGATGACCATAATTCTAATATGGAACACATACCTAGCACAAGTAATCATCAACGTATGATGAGATCTAATCCTTGAGCTAGTGATATGCAACTTGAAGAACATGAGTTTGCAAGTATGTATAAAAAATTACATATCATTCAATAAAAATATGTATATTACAACACCTGTTTGTTTTTACAGCTCATAGACGAAAAGGACGTGGATGGACAGGATATCGTATAATGAAGCCACCACTTGGGAAAAGTAAGCATGAGTGTATGACACTACGAAATGAACCCGTTGATCATGAATGTACAACCTTGTCCAACTTCTTGGGTCTGAAGGCTAGAGATACAGATGCATTTCCTTTACATCTGAAATGGGGTGCCTTCCAAGATCACAGTTTTGATGGTGTTTGGGATGACGTCCTGGTAATTAATTGGTTCTACATTCTTGTATTGCACTTTTTTATATTCTTTTATGCCCCCATTATCTATAACATTTCCACTATATTTGGAATAGAAATTGTTTAACTTCACAAGTTCAAAAACCAAAACCAAGCCGAACATGTTTTGTGTTAGGCAATGGTGCTTAAAAAAGGTGAAAATTGGTGTTCAAACACATAGGTTTCATTTGAAACAATATTTGAAGAAAAGAAGTCCAGAACAACTTCTTGTGTCACCAGAATCTAGAGTTAGCCAAGATCAATGGGAAAAACTATTGGATTATTGGGGCAAAGAGGAAGCAATTGTAGAGGCACTAAGAAATGCTAACAACCGTGCACATATCAGACCTACATACACACTTGGAAGAAAATCAATAAGGCTGAAGCAATATGAGATGGTATATGTTCTGATTTATTTTAAGATTATTACATATCGGATATTGATTTATTTATTTTCAGATGTTACAAGGTCTAGACCCTTCTAATTTAACCATGTATGTAGTTACTCATACTGATAAGAATGGTTGATTTCCAAATGAACATACTAAGTCGTGTGTGGTAGGTTATTTTGTACTCATTGTGCATTTCATTTTGTGTATATATACTGAGTTCTCATAAATTTAATCACAAAGCACACCTTATTTGTCTGTATAGGAGAATGTTCAAACAGAAGAAGAACGACGTCATGTGCAACATAGTAAAGACCCTGTTGATTTTATGCCAGTAACGGACCATGTATATGGTCGTCATCATGGTGGATATGAAAGAGGTTATGGAAGTGGAGCAACCAGACAAATGTTGAGACAAGCATCCGGCATGGAAATAACACAGAAAACCTATGAGGAGATCGAAAAAGAGGCTAAATTTTATGCCGAAGCACTTGCTAATGCGGAACTAAAGTCGGCACAATTGAGGAATTAGGTTAGATGTTCTGATATGATCTTATTCTATCAATTTATTTTGTCACTAAGATACTATGTAAGATAAAACATGAGCACTTCCTTGCTGCAGGAGGTTGGGTGTAGTAGGAGGCCTGAATTTGTCAATGAAGAGGAAGACGATTACGAGAATGATCAGAATTCAAGACCATGTTTAAGCAATCTGATCAATGATTGTTAAAGGATGAAGCCTACTAGATTAGCACTTTAATCTTTTCAATTTTAGAACTCCATTTTATCACTTGTTTGACTCTCAAAATATCAGCTAAAATTTTATGATTGTGTGAAGTTTGTTTAGGATTTATCTATTTTCAATTCTTTTGATTCTTTTGCATGTCTCTACTAATGCAAAAACACATTTCTTAGTTTTTAAACATTATGTCAAACGTATTGAAAATATATTATGTATATCTACTATTGTTTAGCTGCTAAATTGATGGGTTGGAGAGGGTCACCTCTGGAGGGTAAGGTAATCCATAGGTTAGAAGGGTACGACAGTTGGGATTACATACAACAGATGATAAGAATTAATTGACAACAAGACAAACCATTTCCAAGGCAAGATAACAAAATAGTTGGGCATCAAAAAATCAGATTCACATTCAATCATTACAAGGAGCAGAACCGAAAGGTATATAAAATTATCCAATATATATCAATTATTTTCCACATTTATCATTGATGTTAGGAGGATTTTTTGTTAATTTTTAATAATGAGATGGATGATGTGGGAGGTCTTACACTTCTTTTAGTACAATCTCAGTATAGTCATCCAGTGCATTCCATACTATCAATTATTTTTTATCTTTCCTCATTTGTGTGGTCTTTATTAGATTTTGATTGGTAGTCCTTTGTCTACAGGTTGATGCCCTGAGTTACATGGGTGTTCTAAGTAACTGTCATTGATGTTTTGGGAATACTTTTTTTGTTTTGTTCCCGCTGAAGATAAGTGCTATGGTTACATAGACTTATGCTAAAGATAAGCTTCAAATGTCTCATTCTTTACCGATTTCCTCTTCTTTAATAGCTCAACTCTCAACTCCAATGTGAAGTCAAAGTTGCACTCTCCATGTCCAGGACAAAGTTGAAGTCACTACATATTATTAGCAATAATTGTTCAAATGCCATTCAAGTTTAGATGACAACTTTCTTTGGAAAACATATTCGCAGTAATTATTTTTGAGGTAAGCTTGTAAATCACCTGTACAATTCTCGCTCTTGTATTATGTTATCCTCCTATTATCCATGTATCTAGTTTGGTATAATTACTATATAGTGATGAATTGATCCAATTTTAATTAATAACTTTCAAATCAATGCAGGGAAGCATTACTACATGTGGAGTTTCAGCTACCAGGGCAAACCAACAACTTGATTCAACAAGGAAGGTTAATCGGGCAAGGGCTTGGGCCTATGTTAAGCTTTTGATGATGATGATACTAAGTGTGGGTTGGTATTATGAGCAGTATTCATCCCAATGATTAAGTATCTAAAGCTTTGTTTCAGACTTTATATTGGCAGAAATGCGGATCCGTCCAGCTCATTATTTGCACCATGCCATGTTTCTATGGAAGAGGAATAATTCAAGTCTTCTGTATTTTAAAGATTGCCTTTTCACAGATCTCAATCACCAACTTCATATTCATGTGTAGTTCTATGTTCAAAGTGGAAGGTAAGATATGTATTCCTTTCTCTTGAGAATTATCACCATTGATCCCCATTCATGTGCTATCATATTTATTTCCCCATATTTCTTTGAGTGCTAGCCAATTTGTTGCTTTCTATTTGTTATATTTATTATTAATCTAGAGTCTTAGAAAAGCATGATCTGTATGTTCGTTCTCCGTATTGGCTAAGACATTTTTCTTCCCTGATTCATTTAAAATGAGTTGATGTACACTCTGAACATGCTACTATTTTGTATTGAGTGCTAATAAAGCCCATAAAGATAGCCTTCTAGTGTTCTTGAGCTTTGTGTAACTAGATCTTTCTCTTTTCTATGATCAGAAAGTTTCTTAATGTTGAAAGGCATATTACTATCAACTCTGAAGTTAGAGTCCAATTTACACATGATGTAGGACCTTTTTCACTATTCACTCTCTTGCATTTTAATCTAGAACATCAGTAGGTGCTGGTCATTTTTATTCCACTACGCTTAGTTGGTGTGAACAAATTGGAGTGGAGAATGGTTTGTTGAGCTATATGGTTGTTGGTAGTTTCATTTGTATACTCTGACTACTTTGTTCAACTATCCCTTTGTATTATGATTCCATAGGATTGTTCTTATGTTTGACTGGATACATTAATTCCATTTCCTACTAGACTCTGGCTAGTATTTCAAGCATGGAAAATTTTCTTTAAAACCTGATTGGTCTCATTTGTTTTTCTATTTTGAAAACGTTCATTTGCATAGGGATTTTGCCTCCTACTGCTATTGTGTGTGGGGTGATGGAAATTTGAATAGTAATGGATTGTCTTATAGGAGGAGATTAAGGTAAAGAATAGGTTGGAGGGTTGGTGTGTCAGTTGGGATGACATGCAACATATGAAAAGAATTCATCCATGATGGAAAGAATCATTTGAAGGAAAGAAAACTAGACAGTTGGCGTGCATAAATCAAATCCACATCAAGCTATCCCGAGGAGCAAAACCGAAAGGTACATATAATTATAGTTGATATGTTCTAATTGATTTCTTTCTCAAGTTGAGAATATCAAACTATGAGGCGTCATATTTTCTGAGAGTAGTGAAGTTTTGATGTCATGTAAACTGGATAGTGGTTAACGATTTTGAATTTTTGCTACTTGCAATTCAGTTTCAGCAGAAACTCACATATTGATTACTTTTTAGGCTCAAGCAAATAAATATAACTGAGACCCATGCGGTGGTTAAGATATTTGGGAAACTAAGAATATGATGGGCATCTGATCAATTCGATTATCAAGATTTAGGATCCACGTAAGCTGGTTGTGATGCTTCTAATATTGTCTGGCATGAATTGTGGAAGAAAACAATGTAGCAGGTAAGACATGCATCCCTTTTTTATTGAGAAATACCATCACCAATCCTTTCCTTTTTTTTCTAATAACTCCTTTGTTCATTCTTGATATGATTCAGATTTAATTACTAAAGTCACATGGTCTGAATTTATTCTTGTTTTAGGCAATAGTGAGTATCTACAAATGAATATCTGGTATGGGGGATTACCTTTTTATTAGAGATAGATCTTTTTGTTATGAAGACTATACATACTCAATTTAGACACATATTTTTAGGCTTATAGAGCTAGTAATGCATGTTGATGAAATTTATGTGTTGCAGGGGACTTATTTTCCATCATAATGATGTTAGGAGTAGTTTCTAATCAATCTTGAGAATGATTTGTCTCTTGTACAAGGGTTTCTTTAGTTATTTATTATGGTTGTAGCTCAATTGAAGTTTTGACCTTGACATTTCTCTTAGAACATTTGGGAATCTAGCTTTGGAGAAATTTAGTGTTGGGTCTTCTTAGTCAATCGTAACAGGTTGAACACATATATACAACTGGGTCTAAAGAGTCTTTTTGGGTATGCATATATCTTATCAACTTTCACATGAATACTCCTTTTTATTTATAGCATGCTATAGAGTTTTTATTTCCTTGCAGTGTGTGAGAATATGATATGTTTACTTGAATCATGTTGAGTCAGTTCATTTGATGGTATAGATGATATGTTCTAATTGATTTCTTGCTCAAGTTGAAAATATCATACTACGAGGAATCATGTCATGAGACTTGTTGAGTTCTTATGTGATGTAAACAAAACAACTGATATGGGTTTTGAATGTTTGCTACATGCAATTCAATTTTAGCAAGACCTCACATATTATTTAATTTTTTAGGCTCAAGAAAATAAGCATAACCAAGACCTATATTGTGAAGAAGGTATTTGGAACTCTGGTGAGAATATGATGGGCATCTATTAAGATTCTGGAGAGATTTACGATGCAAAGAATCTGACGTTGATTATTCTAAAAATGTCTAGCATGAATTGTTGAAGAAAACAATGTGGCTGGTGGGGCATTTATCCCTTGTTCAATCTCGATATGATTCATAATTAATTACTAAAGTTACATGGTCTGAATTCATTTTTGAGTTAGGCAATAGTACATTTTACATATGACCTTGATCAGATGCAAATCTAGGATGGGGGTTTCCTTTTTTATTAGAGAGAGGACTTGAGATACCATGGGTAGTATAGATGTAGATGACCTTGATCAGATGTAACTTTGGGATGGGGGTTTTACCCTTTTATGCAAAATATAAGCTTGAATATCATATTCTTTACTGATTTTCTTTTCTTACTAGCATAGCTCTCAATCTCCACATGTGAAGAAAATCTTGAACTCTCCTTGGCTAGGACAAAGTTGAAGTCATTATCATCTTATTTGGCCTCTTTTCTTTAAGATTGTAGCAGAAAGGACCACCCTGAGAAGCATTGGCAAAATTTTATGTTTGGAGCTTCATGGGGTAGAGGAATTTCATTATTCTATATGGTCGCAAATCTTGTGACTCATACCCTATTCAAATTCAGGTTTCTTCACAAAGAGTATCACCATTAATGGATTCCAGGTAAGCTTTTAACTCACGTACATAATCATTATTTTTTATTATGAAGTTCAGATCAGAAAACATGAACGAATATTCACAAAAATATAAAACTACTTGCCAAGTGTTTCATAAACTTGATTAAAGGGTTGGATATCATCTTGCCTTGACTTTTGACCATTTTTATTCTTTTCTTTTGAAATATTTGTCTTGTGACCCGAAGACTATAGATACTCAATTTAGACACTTATTAAGGCATACAAAGCTAGTTATGCATGTTGATGGGATTTATATATTGTAGGGGACTTCTTTTCCGTCATACTGATGTTAGGAGGAATTTCTGATCAATCTTTAGAATGAGGTTGCTCTTGTTCAAGGGTTTTTTTAGTTATTTATTTTGGAGGTAGTCCAGTTGGATTTTTGACATGGACACTTCTTCTTAGAACATTTGAGGTTACAACTTTGAAGATATATAATGTTGGGTCTTCTTAGCCAGTTCTAAGAGGTTGAGCACATATATACAACTAGGTCTGAAAATTGTCTTTTTGGGTATGCAGTTATCTTATCAAGTTTCATATGAAGACTCCTTTTTATATGTATCTTTCTATAGAGTTTTTATTTCCTTGTAGTGTGTGAGAATCTGAACTACTTACTTGAATGACGTCGAGTCTGTTTTGTTGATGATGTAGCTAATATGTTATAATTGATTTCATGCTCAAGTTGAAAATATCATACTATGAGGCATCATATTTCCTGAGACGTGTGAAGTTTTGATGTCATATAAACTGAATAGCATTTATGGATTTTGAATTTTTGCTACATACAATACAGTTTCAGTAGGACCTCACATTGTTTATTTTTTTAGGCTCAATCAAGTAAACATAACCAATACCCATGTGGTGATTAAGATATTTGGGACTGGTGAGAACATGATGGGGATCTGATCAATTTGATTTTTAAGATTCAAGAGATATTTAGGACCAAGGATCTAGCTGTCACACTTCTAAAAATGCCGGGCATGAATTGTTGAATAAAAAATGTGGCAGGTGAGGCAGGTATCCCTTTTCCTTGATAAATACCATGACCAATCCTCGGCCATAAGTTTTATCTTTACTTATCTGTTTTCTGTATAGTTGATAAATGAATAATTATTATATGAGTATTATATGTCCTTTCCATTTTCTAAATTAGTATCATTGTTGATATGGTTAATACTTAACTACCAAAGTTACTTTACCTAGATTCATTCATGTGTTAGGAAATAACGTATATGTGTCACTTAACCGTGATCAAATGCATGTCTAAACTTTTGGTTTGGAAAGACAATAGTTTTCCTAGTTTTCCATTTGGCATTGATGACTGAATGTGGGAAACTCTAGGTATCACAACAATTTTCATGTAGTCTGAGATTCACTTGGGCCTAGTTTGGGTAGAAGATTTTTGAATGCAGCATTTCTATATAGTTTTTATGATATTGTATTAATACACATGGTCTTTATAAGTACCGACATCAGGCATGTTCAACAATAAAAATGGTGATCTGGAATCACGCTAGTATTGACAGAATTTACAAATATTGCATGGTGCTATAATTCCGGTTTCCTCACTGTCCATTTCACGCACACCTGCTACAACGAGTGTAGATTTGGGGACAAGCCGAACTACTGCATACACATTTATCATGTATAAAATTCCGGTACTTAAAAATCAGTACACGAACACAATGTTGTAGTTTTGACTAAACAAATTTATCAATTTCTATAATTTGAAGTTAGCTAATTCATGCATTTTTATAACTCTCCCGTATTATCATGAATGTCTTAGTCTACTTTTAAAAGAGCTAAATCTTTTATTTTGCAGGTCAATTACTTGGAAATATATTGTCATTCACATACATAGGCCAGAACTATAGCGAATATATGTATTTTTAAGATCATATTCTCAATGTGTTCAGAAAACTAGTAAATTGATGAGATCCCAGTCCCATAGTTTAAATCTGCGACCAAGCTGCTGGTTCTGAAACTTATCTGTTCAACATGTATTCTCTGGGAGTAGTGTATGAGCCATTCAGAAGCTTCATATTAGTCCTTACATTTATATACTCACCGTTCATGATCGCATTTCTAGTTTTTTGATCAAAGAGTTCTTGCTTGCTTGGAGATGATCTTGTAATTTACTATATATTCAGCTGGTGTCTCTCAGCCAAGAAGGCCTCAAGGGAGATCAGAACTGTGAAGCGTGTTGCTAAGAACATTTGAGTAACCCATAACCTTTACTAGTTGACTTTTTGAAAATTAAGGGGACCGTGAATCATATTGTTAGCAGCGATACAAGGCGGAGTTTGTTGGGATACCTGTTCCGTGGTGGGAAATCCCCCACTGCCAAGACAATTCCCAACAATGTAAGGAGGTTGTGTCCTCCTCCAGATGATAATTCTACAATTTCCAGCAGGTGTTCCAGCAAAAAGAACAAACAACTGATTCAGAGCTAATGGTTAGAACTTTGGCAATTTTCTAATAGATTGACCTTCTACAAATCTGCATTATGCTCATGGTGGTGGTTTCTCTCTAGACTATCTCTTTGGTATCCATGGTCGTGGCAAAGGAAGGGTATTTGTTCCAAATGTCTCCTCTACTCTTACAACTCTTTATTCATAAAAGAACAACATAGATTAGTTATTAGCACATGGATGAATTTGTTTGCGTTAGTGTTCAGCCCATGGATGGCTTCAATGTTTGAAAAGAAAACGAGGCATAAAGGAACGATTATCAATTTTTGTAATTCTTGGGGCAACGGTAAATGTCCTCCCCAATGTAAAGTTCTGAATATTAATTGAATGTATTTGATGATTGAACAATTGCGTGATTGAATCTATTTCGGAATGACTGCTCCGATCTTGTGTGTGGTACACAGAAGCAAGAATAAATATAATACCATGTTATATACAAAAGAAAGCAATAAATACTGCAGGACAATATTCTGACATGTGATAGCTTGAACTGTCACGTATATTAATTCTGAAAACAGACCTCTGGTCTGCTATGTTACCGGTATAACCCACACCATTCGAATTGGCGACCAGGTTTTAGATGGGTTTTTAAGATGATGGGCCCTCCAATGGTGAAGGGCCTCTTGGTGACACATTGACTTTCTGTTATCGTCACAGCCTTCTCCATATGTGATATTTACAGTAGTGTAGGTGTGCACGTGGCGCTGCTCGCCCCATCGCCATCGTTTGTGACGAATTCATACTCCACTACCAGCGGCTCCTGGAGCTCATACTAGAGTTTGTTGTGCAGGGCCCGACCGCATTTGATGTACCGGATTTACACCGCAGCTCTGCCGACGAAGACACTACCCGCTCTTCGTCGTCGTTCATGCCTGCGTGCCCAGCTTTGGCAAATCGAACGTGCATGGTCATGCTTGCTGACGTCTGATCCATTCTAGAACTAATGCAACGATGACCCCCATTATTTTTATTTTCATTTTTAAATCCACTCTATTGGTCTTCTTCTTGCTTACTGATTTGTTAGATTTGTCCATTGGAGTGAGGCCGTGAGGCAAAGCACAGACTCCAAAGCAGGCTGGAACCCTGGTGGGAGGAGATGGTCCCATGTGTTGTGGACCACTCCTCCATGGATGGACATGTTGTTCTGGCCTGCAAGGATGATTATGGTGGTGGTGGTTGTGTCGAAGTAGTCGGCGTTGTAGGAGGGGTGTAGAAGGGAAGCAGTGAGGAAGGTGAGGTGCAAGAGTATACAGTAGTACACATAAGTGTACACAAGAGTACTCATAGGTGTATACATAGGTGTACACAACAGTACATATATGTCTACACAACAAAGCACATAGACGTGCACAATTATACATAAGAGTACACATCGGTGTATAACCAAGTATAGATAAAATTACTCATAGATGTGCATACACTACGAAAAATATGGTCTTTAACTACAAAAAAAAAATTGTAGCGAAAACCCCAAAATTTGTAGCTAAAAACTTTGGCTACATTTATCCTTACATTTAGAATATGAAGCTAATACCCATGTAGCTAATTGTTTAGGTTACATTTTTCAAAGTTGTAACTAGTTATTCCTCTAGTTACAAATTCATATGTAACCCTAATTGTAGGTAAAAAAGTCCTTACACATAAAAATGTAGTTTCCATTTAGCTAAATATATGACTATAATTCAATTTGTAGCTATGCTATGTAGGAAGAGATGACATTGGTTACAATTTGTATATGTAGTTCATGTATAGCAAAAATTAGCATTTACTACACATGTAATTATAGCTAGTGTGTAGTGAAAGACACCATGTACTACACATACATATGTAGTAAGAGACATTATGTATCCAGTCAGTCCTTGCCAATAGAGGAGTTTTCAAAAAGAAAAAAGATGAATGTTAATCAAGATCGAGTTGTACTTACCATGTCAACAATGATACTTTTATTTATATATGAACAATGAGTACACATGGGGAGGACATTAACCTGGCCCCTGTTATACAATATGCATGGAAAAAAGATACATGTATACAATATATTCTTCTGACTGCCTCTATCCACTGTAGACTCTATATTCCACATGATCATGTGCGTCTTTTTCTATCTTGATTTTTCTTTTTTATTAATTCCACCACTTGTATCGTCAACGAATATGATAACATTGATAAACTCATATGAAGAGAAAGACTGCTAATATATTTCTCTTCTTGATTGAAAATAGAGAAACTTCTCCATGCTCTGCTTCTAATTGGCCATAGGAAGCTCATGTAGTTGATATTGATATTCATGGAGATTCTTGAAAGACAAATCATTCTTGTCAACAACTGGCAGCTCCACCCAGTCCCCAAGTTTGAGGTTTCCATCTATCTCAGCACCTATTTTGTGAATCTAAGACTATATATTGGATAATTCTTTTGTCCTATCTTCCTTTTGTTATGGCAGTTGTTCCTATACAAGAGATATGACAGCCAACTATAACTTAACATGCATTAACATAATTTGTGTTATGTGGGTGAAAGTAAGATAGTACGATACTAATTTTGAGAAAATAATGTGTACTTGAACAAACCAATGAAATTATTGCATAGTTTACCTTTCACATGTACATGAACAACAATTTATGATACTCCAATCCAAGTTATGCAATGGGTTATTTTTTCTGGGATGAAGATGTGATACGAAGGCCTTCTCGACAACCATTCTTGGCATCAAATAACCTGACCTATAAAAAAGGTCGTAGTGAATAATCAAGTTGCCTTGCTAACTTCTCAAAACACCTAGACTATCAATCATTGCACCTTCTCAATGATTTAGCTAAGACTTCTAGTAAATGTGTTACCTTTATTGTACTATGCCTTCCATTTGACATGGAGTTACCTACTGCAATAGGGATGTTAGAGAAGTAGAGTAGAAACCTTAAAGATTGTTTACTAGATACTAGAGTAATTAAACAACATTTTAGTTGGCATTATTGTTATGAAGGATTCTACACCGGTCAAAACAACCTATTGTTTACAACCAATTACTTAACCAATTCTCATGTAAAGAACTTTTAAAGCATAAGCCCATAATATGTATGTGATTTACTATAGAAACAACCCAATGACATACCAAGAGACTCCGCTATCAATTCTACAGTACTGGGTTCTAACTAAACTCAAGGGGGATGCTCATTTAGAACTTATTCAAATTGTCTTGCTACTTGGAAGTCGTGAAATGAATCTAGTTTATGCAATATGCAACCACAAATATTGTTGATAGCAGCTGATTTTAAATATTGTACAAAACAACACAAGTCCTTGAACTATAAGTTTCTAATTGGAACCGGAAGCCTTCTTATTGTAATACGACATGTTGGGTCCCTCTGGCATTTGACATCATGAAAGCAAACATTAAAGCTGCTTGCTTTCTTGGTAATAGGGTTACCCATTTCAACTTAATATTTAGAAATTATAAAGAGGAGCTTATTACAAAGTTTGCTAGAACAGTGTTTCAAGTGTGGTTTATTCTAAAGTAATATACGTAGAAGTCCTTATAGAAGAAATAACCAAAATTTGGTGTAAGCATTCCTAGAAAAGTATAATTAAAGAGTTTGAGCTAAAAGAAGTTATTTGAAAGACAAAGGGAATATAGAACAACACATGTCACACAAATAAAATATATTAAGATTGGCAATCAATGTGAAACATGATACAGAATTAAAATAGTGTACACCAAATACCTTCTAGTCGTTTTGCTATGCATTCATAAATAGACCATTCTTGATCTTTTATTGAAAACACTCGTGATGATCCTAGAATGATTGATCAATAGGGCATATGATATGCAACTTGAATGCCTTAGAGTTTAGATCTTATTAAAAAGGAACTTTCCTTCTACTGATCTATTAGTGTGGTCTACTTGGTAGAGACTCAAGAAATCATTTGTAACCAAATAGCTTTACAATTAACCACCTCATGCACATCATCCAACTGTAAACAATATACGTCATCCTCCATCTCCAATCTCTTACTTATGGTATCAATGGTCCTATAGACCAACTTAAAGTGAAAAGATAATCAATTAAGTTGAAATGTGGTAGATGCAAAGTATCAATGTATGTTGATTCTTACTCGCTTCATTGATGTGCATATGAAAGGAGAGATAAGGACCAGAATTATCAATTGGTATGCTTGATCTGGTTTAAGTAATCCAAACACAAGCAATGGTTTAGCAAGGTGAAAATTAGATATCGGTGACAAAGTAAATGGAAGTATAGTAATTATTAGCATACTAATAGACATGTAACCACATAAAATGCAAACATATATTATATATTTTTTATTTGTACATTTGCATCATGATTTTGGTTTAAACAAACATTTTCAAGTTTCTAACCTTTGGATGTGGTTCCTTTCCTACAAAATCTTTTGCCTTGATACATACCAGAATAGATTGGTTCCTGCAAACGCTTTTTTCTCCTTGGTTTCTACAAAAATATGTGATTTCTTGCTGAGAAATATGCAACCAGAAGGCTTCTCAATGAGCTATGCCATAATAGAAATAGGCTGATGCAAATATCTTCAGATAACAAGAAGGCAGGTCCTATTAGAGAAAGGTTTAAATGATAGATCATCAAATATCTATTAATTTAAATCCTTGACATGATTTACAATATGTAACAATTTAGATTTACTCCTTTATCACATGAAAGTCTACAATTTTGATATGTCACATTCCTTTGGATTCTTGTTAATGTTTCAGAAGCAGCTAGAATGTTAAAAATTAGAGGCATATTATTAAAGATGATCATATTTCACATGGAGAAAATGAACAATGTTTGAGGTGAGTAACAATATCCAATATACGATTTAGACTCTTCAAAGGCATCGATTTTCTTACCATTAGTCTTGTGCTTGTGCAAATACTGAAGTGAATAAGTAGATGAAGAATAGAAAACTCCCCAGGCAGTGTAACTATAGAACCAAATATAATGCAAACAGAAACACATGGTAACATATGGCGGCTTTCAAATTTAGAAGATCAATGGTAACACATGGTGACCTCTAGATTTAAAATATATATACCTGAACTCCAAATCCTTTTCTTCTGTCCAAGGACAACGTTCAAACTCTTCCGCACAATATCATTGTGTTGGTTTCACTTCCATCTCATGAGAAAAATGAACTTCCCCTAGTTCGTTGGATATAGGAATAGGTACCGATAATATGTACTCACAAATACCATCTATGGGACTGAATGAAGACAAAAGAACATAATACACAAACAATATATATTATGGTATAATCCAAAAGGTAAATGCATGAAAAACCTTTTGTAAGGTTCAATAACAAATAGCAACTGAAGGCTAACATAGCACAATCAACTCACCTTGGAATGCCATTCATATTACCCGAATGTTGACATCATGTATTTATTTAAATGAATACAACTAAATAACACCATTAAGCTCGATCCATACATAACTTCCATTCCTATTAATGAACCATTAAAGGACACTGCTTTGAATAAACCAAGACATCGATCTTCACATCACAATATGCCAGCGTAAGAAAAAAGAGACAAAACTCACAATGGTAACAACATTGTGGTTGATGTGCATTATACCAATAGAAGAGGTCCAAAATGAAGTCTCCTCTACTGCATTAATTTTATGTAAGATGGAAAGTAGAGGTTAGAAATTAAGTCACAGTTGTTCAAGCATCTTGTTTATAGCCACCAACATTGTATCTGAGAAGTTGTAATAATCCTGCCACATTGAAACATAACATGTTTACATATCGAATCTAAGCTACTTTGAAATTGAGTGATAAATTAGAACCTAATGGTTCAATTTAGCTGGCATTTAATTTGTATTGTATATTGAATTTGAGTATAAACCAAACAAGTCATTTTGAACAATATTATAAATGTTTAATGTGTGCATCGGGTACTGAATGCATTTGTGTTTTGATCATGGCATAAATATGGAACAAGACATTCTGATAATACATGAATAAATTATTTAAACAACAAAGATAACACACTTCATATTCTGAGAACGATCATACCTATTTGTGCTGCTTGACATTTGTTATTTTCACCACTAGACCAAAACAATTTAAATCCACAAGAAGGTGTTGTATCTTACTTTCAAACTAGGAACTAAAGCAAACCATGATTTTGCTATAAGTAGAGTAGCTGACCAAAGCCCAAAGATATTCGTGGAATTTTACCTATTGGGACCAAGAAATGTTAAGGAGCTATATAGAAGATTGATTGTTTTTTCCTCCCATCCTTTTGGTTTCCATTGCCTTACCTGCAACCATAGTCACGACCTGTGATTATGTAATAACTCAAATCAAAGTGATAGTTGGTATACACATATAATATTCTTAGTACGACTTGTCAAAAAAGAATTCCTGCTAGAGGATAAAATAGTAAAGAAGGGTTGAGGGTCAAGACACAAGAAACATGAAGACCAGGGACCCAACGTACGACATTGCTACTCCACCCTCGGCCAGGTCTATCCAGACCAGGAAAGGTGACATGTCAGACGATCCATATGTAATATCCTTACCTGGCAAGTGATCTATGACCACGGCTCTCCTTTGTAGTGATAACGCGTAGGAATAAATCCAAGAATGTCATCATCCGCAGCAGTGGATGACGCATCATCCATCAGGTGTCAGTGTCTGCTCCTCATCGTCCTGATCTGTTGATCCCTGATCATGATCCCTCTCCTCCTCCTGCTGGCCTCCCTTCCGATCCTTGTGATGCTTTTCTCTGTGGTGTGCGTACACCGACCCTCATGCGGAGAGAGCTGGCAAAAAATAGTGATAATGATCGATGGCATAAAAACCATTTCCTTTGATGATCGAGCACAGGGTAGACAGATGGGCAATGGAGAAACATGATGAAGGTGATCCGTCATTGGAATTTTTTATTGGAAATGGAGAACATGGGATAATGCGAGAAGGGAGTGTGACGAGGGATGGGAGGGGATGAGAATGATGTCCGCACTATTATCCAATTTTTAGCATCCAGACTCCCACATCTAAGGGAGTTCAATTTTCCATTGCAGGCGGGAATTTTTTGGAAAAGATTTTTTCTTTGAACAACTCACAACGTCATACAAAACTAACTACTACATTTAGGTGGTTACATAATTATAATATGTAAAGGAATGAATATTTAACTATATATGCAATATATGTAAGTATAATAGTTGTAGCTAAAACACCTTTTTTTGTAGTGATACTAGTACATATAGGTGTACGCAACATTACACAAGTGTATCCATAGGTCTATACATGGGTCTAGATAACAATATACATAGGTGTACACTAGAGTACACATAGGAGTACACAGTAGTATATATAGGTGTACACAAAGGTAAATAAGAGTATACATATGTGTATCCACAAGTCTAGTTAACAATACACATAGGTGTACATGACAGTACACATAGGTGTATACACATGTCTAGATAACAGTACACATAGGTTTACACAATAGTACACATAGGTGAACACAACCATTCACAAGTGTATACATATGTGTATACATGGGTCTAGATAACAATACACATAGATGTATACTAGAGTACACATAGGAGTATACAATAGTAAACATAGGTGTACACAAAGGTACACAAAAGTACACATATGTGTTTACATAGGTCTAGATAACAGTACACACAGGTGTACAAAATTGTACACATATGTCTACACAACTGTACACAAGAGTGCACATAGGTCTATACACAAGTCTAGATGATAATACACATAGATGTACATAATAGTAGACATAGGTGTATATAACAATTTGCAATTGTATATATAGGTGCATACATGGGTCAAGATAACAATACACATAGGTGTATACTACATTACAGATAGGTGTACACAACATTACACATATATGTACACAAAAGTACACATGTGTATACATAGGTCTAGATAATAATACATATAGGTGTTCACAACAATTCACATAAGTTTACACAATAGTACATGAGTACAAAATTGAACTCATGAGTACTCATAGGTGTATACACAAACCTAGATAACAATACACATAGGTTTACACAATAGTACACATAGGTGTGCATAATAGTACACAAGTACATACATAGATGTATATAAGGGTCTAGATAACAATACACATAGGTGTGCAAAACAGTACACATAGGTGTAGATAACAGTACACATATGTGTATACATAGGTGTATATAATAGTGCACATAGGTTTAAACAACAATATACATATGCATATACAATTGTAAACAAGAGTACACATAGGTGTATACACATGTCTAGATATAAATAGACATAGGTGTACACAACAATACGCAAGTGTATACATAGGTGTATACATGTGTCTAGATAACAACACACATAGGTGTACACAATAGTACATAAAGGTTTGCACAACTATACACAAAGTACAAAGATGTGTATACACATGTCTAGATAACAACACATATAGGTATAAACAATAATACACATAGGTGTACACAACAATGCACATAGGTGTACACAACTGTGCACATAGGTGTACCCAAGAATACACATAGGTGGACGTATTGAACTCAATCGCTTTGCGGTTCCAAGTATTGTCTTGTTATTTTTAATGGTTTCTATCGATACACTTGGACCTTATTTCTCATTTGAAAGAGTGATACACTTGACTTGTTCCCTAACGTTTCCAAACGAGTTGAAAACAAAGCTTCTTGCCAGATTATTTTCATCCGTAGTGATCATGGGGGAGAATTTGAAAATGATCTTTTTGAATATTTTTGTAAAGAATTTGGATATGCACATAACTTTTCTTCACCTCAAACACCTCAACAAAATGGTGTTGTAGAGAGGAAGAACATGTCACTATAGGAGATGGATATGACCATGCTTTTAGAGTATTATATTCCAAAGAAGTTTTGGACCAAAGCCGTTAGTACCTCATGCTTTGTGGAAAATCAGGTTTTCATACATCCTTCTTTTTAGAAAACCCACCTATGAGAGATAATGTTGTAGGAATCCTTCTATCGAGTACTTTTACATTTTCAGGTGTCCTTGTTTTGTTTTGAACACAAAATATTCTCTTGACAAGTTTGATCTGAAATCGTACAAGCTTTTCTTTCTTGTCTATAACACTACTAGCAAGCCTTAAAGAGTGTTTAATGTTGATCTATCTATAGTAGAAGAATCTATTAATGTTAAATTTATTAATACTCACTACTACAGAAACAACATTCAGTGTCGCTTTTCTGGGCGTCGGTTATTTAGGAAAACCGATGCCTATAATATTAGATGTCGGTTATTTATGCAAACCGACGTCTATATTCGAAGACCATCTAGACATGGGTACCGCTTTGTAATTAGCGTTAGCTGGTTATAACAGACCGACGCCTAAAATCTCCCGTGAAATCTAATTTTTGAGCGAAAACATTTTAGGTTACCTACAACGTCAGTTTTTTAATTATTCACCGACGCCTATTTAAAATGAAAATTTGCGTGAAAAGTCCCACTTTCAGTGTCAGTTATCCTTCGATAACCGACGTTGATAATGGTTCCCGCCAAATAATTTAGGGTAAAGGTTGTCTAGTTGGGCGTCAGTGTTTTACTATCAACCGATGCTAAAGCATAATAGGCGTCGGTTTTGTAGATAACCGACGCCGTTTACCAAATTAATAGACCCGATCACTCGGCTCTTCACCCTTTCTTCCTGTTTCATTGCGATATTGCTGTGCTGCTGCTCGTCGGCGCTCTCCTGAAATCACCCGACGACCCCACTGTTGCTCACCGCCGCTACTGCTAGTGCTTGTCCGCTCGCCGCTGCCACTACTGCTAGTGCGCCACTGCTACTGGTGCACCTCTACTCACCGCCGCCACTGCTGCTGGTGTGCTGCGCGCTGCTCTGCTCATTCTCGGTGCCACTGCTGTTCACCGCCCTCCGCTCTGCTCTCTCTTCTTCCGCCACTGCTATCACCGCTCGCCGCCGCACTTTCCACGCTAGCTCTAGGTAGCCCTACCTCTTTGCTTGCTTCTCCCTAGCTATTTACCAACAGCAAGCACGACCATGGCTGTGTTGGCCTACCATAGCCATGTCTGTGTTGGACAGCACGACCGTGGTAACGGCCGTGGCTGTGTTGGCCTACCACGGCCGTGCTGGACAACACGGCCGTGGTAGGGCAACACAGCCACGGCTGTTACCACGGCCGTGCTGTCCAACACGGCCGTGGTAGGCCAACACAGCCATGGCCGTGCTTGCTGTTGGTAAGGATATGAACAAATTTTTATGTAATGCTTTATGTAAATCCTAGGATATGAACAATTTTTTTGCTTGCATATATTTGTGCTTCTAATCCTAATGTTTGACTTAATTCAGTAAATTTCGATGCATGTTGAAATAAGATTTAAACTTGTCAATTCTAGCATCCTAATTTGATTTGATTAAACCTAACATTGATGAAACCTAACATCAATTGTGATGAAATCCTAACATTAATTGTGATGAAACCCTAACATGTACATATCTATTATTGTGTTTGTTGGCCTAGAAACCCATCCAAGATTTACTCATTAGGAGTAAATCTTGGATAGTCCCCGGTTTGGGACTGTTCTTGAACACCTAATCTCACTTAGGATGTAAGTGTATAATGTGTATTGGGTTTTTGAGAAAATTTCAGTAGCATTTTCCCGTTTGTTCTCTAAGTACATATGTACTTAGAGAACAACGGGGAAATGCTGTCGAAATTTTCTTGAAAACCCAATACACATTATACACTTACTAGTGAGATTAAGTGTTCAAGGATGGGATAGGTGGTACACATTTATTATATATAAGAATGACATCACATGTGTTTGTTGGCCTAGAAACCCGTCCAAGATTTACTCATTAGGAGTAAATCTTGGATAGTCCCCAGTTTTAGACTGTAATAGGAGTAAATCTTGGTAGGATGTAAGTGTATACCCTAATCTGGTCCTAATATATACTTTTTTCTCTTTGATCATAGAATGGATAGATCATGGATGTCCATTCGCAATCACTTCACCCCAGAGTTTATATCTGGTCTTGATCAGTTTATTAGATTTGCCGAGGAACATAGAAAAAAACCTACAGATAGGTTCTACTGTCCATGTAGGCATTGCGGTAACAACTTGAAAGTCAACACTGGTGAGGAAATCAAAAGTCATGTCATGTGCAACGGGATTGTACAAGGCTATACAGAATGGCACTGGCATGGAGAGATTTCAAACTCGAAACCAGTAGATGTCGATAGCAGCACTTGGGTGGAAGAAGAAATTGCCTCCGATGACGTAGATGTGAACGAACCAGTTCCAGTAGACATCGTTGATGTGATGCTGGATAGTTGTAGGGTAGAGCACACCGATCCACCTCCTATCTTTAGAAACATTGTGCATGATGCTGAGATACCGTTATACACAGGCTGTGCTAAGTTTATGAAGCTTAGCGCTGTGTTGAGATTGTATAAGTTGAAAGCTAATAATAGATGCAGCGAAAAAAGCTTCACTTCATTGTTGACTTTGTTGAAAGAAATGCTTCCTGAAGGAAACGAGCTGCCAATCTCAACATACCGGGTAAAGAAAATGTTGTGCCCAATGGGAATGGAGGCCAAGAAGATACACGCATGCCCGAATGATTGTGTATTATTTCAAAAGGACTATGTAGATTTTGAAAGATTGTCCAAAATGTGGTGCGTCATGGTATAAATTGACGACTTCGGGGGAGTCCAAAACTGGTTCTGCTGTCAAGGTGTTGTAGCATCTACCTATAATATCACGGTTTCAACGCTTGTTTGCAAATCCGAAAGATGCGAAGAATTTGAGGTGGCATGTAGATGTTAAGAAAAATAATGATGGGATCCTATGACATGCGTCTGATTCCCCACAGTGGAAGAAGATTGATCCATTGTACCCCAAATTTGGTGAAGAAGATAGGAATCTAAGACTTGGGCTTTGTACAGATGGGAGGAATCCGTACGGGACATTGAGCAGCCAACATAGCACTTGGCCAGTCATGCTTGTTATATACAATCTTCCTCCCTGGCTGTGTATGGAAAATAAGTACGTTATGCTGTCATTGTTGATATCAGGCCCTAAACAACCCAGAAATGACATCAATGTTTATCTTGAACCTCTGATTGATGACTTAAAGAAACTTTGGGTTGAAGGTGTGATGACCTATGATGCTTCAGGAAGAGAGACATTTTGTTTGCACGTTATGTTGTTTTGCACTATTAATGACTTTCCAGCATATGAGAATTTGTCTAGATATAGTGTCAAAGGAGCTAAAGCATGTCCTATATGTGAAGAAAACACTGATTCAATAGACTAAAACATGGCGACAAGACTGTATATCTTGGTCGTCGAAGGTTTCTTTCAAAATTCCATCCGTATCATAGGAAGCGCAAGGCATTCAATGGATGGAATGATGAATGGAGGGCACCTAAACCTATACCAGGGGATGTTGTTTATGAAAGAGTAAAAGCCATTGTCAATGAATTTGGTAAGAAATCACAATGTAGTATGGCCACACGAAGTGACGATTCTTCATTCAAGAAGTCAATATTTTGGGATCTTCCTTATTGGAGTTCTTTGATAGTCAGGCATTGTATCGATGTAATGCATGTTGAGAAAAATGTCTGTGATAACATCATTGGTACTCTGTTAAATATACCAGGTAAGACTAAAGATGGGATAAAATCCAGACTGGACCTATGTGAAATGAGAATAAGGTCAGAATTAACAGAATTACGTGAAATGGGTAATAAAAGAACATACTCACCTCCCGATTGTTACACGTTGTCTAGAAAGGAGAAGAAAGCTTTTTGTGAATGCTTGGTAAATGTTAAGGTGCCACATGGTTACTCATCCAACATCCGTAGATTGGTATCAATGAAAGATCTGAAGTTGATAGGTCTTAAATCTCATGATTGTCACACTCTAATGCAACAAATATTGCCCGTGGCAATTCGATCTATATTTCTGAAGCATGTAAGGTTTGCGATCACCAGACTTTGTTTCTTTTTCAACAGTCTATGCAGCAAAGTTATTGACCCTGATACTCTCGATAATTTGCAAAGAGAAGTGGTTGTTACCCTATGTCAGCTTGAGATGTATTCCCCTCCTTCGTTCTTTGATATCATGGTACATCTTGTTGTCCACTTGACTAGGGAAGTGAAAATGTTGGGACCAGTTTTCTTACATTGGATGTATCCCTTTGAACGATACATGAACGTTTGTGAAGGTGATGTTCGAAACTGTTATCGTCCTGAAGGGAGTATTATTGAAGGTTATGTGGCGAGAGAGGTTATGGATTTTTGCAATGACTTTCTGAGTGGTAATAACACTCCTGTTAATGACAAGAATATTGAGGAGGGCAAAGGAATTTTGGGATCACGGGTGAAAGCAATCAGCCGTGAGCAGTTGGAACAAGCTCACTTGTATATTTTACACAACATGGACGAAGTGAGTGTTTATATCGAGGAACATACCAATTTCATCCAGAGACAACATCCTCGAGCAAGTTCAATGTGGCTTGCTAGAGAGCATAATAAGACTTTTACTAAGTGGTTTGAAGATAAAGTCTTACATCAACTATCTCAAGCACCAAATGATATTACAGAAACTATCAAATGCCTCTCCTTTAAACCAAAACCGAATGTTATGTCTTATGAAGGGTTTGACATTAATGGGTTCACATATTACACAAAGCGCCAAGATGATAAGAGTGTCGTCCAAAATAGTGGGGTCACTCTTCAAGCGTCGACTATGTATTTTGCAAGTGCAAAGGATAAGAGTCCACGTGAAGCTAAAATGTCATATTACTATGTCATTGAAGACATATGGGGGTTTGACTACATAGATTTCAGAATTCCACTCTTTAAATGTAATTGGGTTGATAACACCAAAGGAGTTATAGTGGATGAATTGGGATTCACTTTGGTGATCTTTGAAAAGATTGGCGAGAAGGGTGAACCATTCATATCGGCAACACGAATATTCTATATCGATGATCCTGCAAATGATAAATGGTCGGTTGTTCTTCATGGTAAAAGACAGTTTATTGAAGATCCTATAGATGAAGAAGAGTATTATGATAAGTATGATGACTCCAGTCCATTCTCAGTTGGGTTGCCAACTCCACAAAGTATTGAAGCTAATGATGACTTATATGTGCGCGGAGATCACAATGAAGGATTGTTAATTGATAAAAGATCATAATTTTAGAGGCATGTATGTTTATATTTTTTTATTGAAGCTAAATATTTGCTTTTTTAATATCAATATCATTTTCAGATTTGTTTTGTCATTATCTTCTAGTTAATACAAATGCTAAATGTTTTCCTTTTTCTAGTTAATACAAATGCTAAATGTTTGCCTTTTTCTAGTTAATACAAATGCTAAATGTTTGCCTTTTTAATGACATTTTCAGATGGCTGACCATGATGAGCATGATGTCCATGATGAGCATGAAGTCCATGATGAGCATGTTGTCCATGACGAGCATGGAGAGGATACCAATGTAAGTTCTAAAAACATATCCTGTATTTCTATAAAATTCATTATCTTCTAGTTATGTCATATATCCCATATTTCTATATTGCACTAATTCAGTGGGTTTATTTTTGTCAAATTTTAGGTTGATGATGTACATGTACCCACTGAAGCACTGGAGCAACTTGATGCGCAACACCAAACACTTAACAAGAAAAGGGGCATCACTCTGTTGAAGAAGTTAATAGCGCTAAGTGATAGTGGATCCAAATGGGTTGTGGAGTTTGATAATGGCAGAAATGCAATTGGAGTGAACCGCAATAATTTTATAAACTATCTTGGGTGTGTCACTCAAAGCCATTGTGGTGTTAAGTATGATAATTGGCATAAAGTTCCTCAGGGGAAGAAAGACTTGATAGGGAAGGATTTATGCGTGAGTTATTATTATTTGCAATTCTATTTTGTAGATTACAAATTATATTATTTGCAATTCTATTTTTGGATACTAGTTAATAAGAATTCTATTTTATAGAATCTGTTTGCATTGGATGAGAAGATGCATCGTAAAAGCGTGATGCAACGCGCTGGAAAGATGCTTAGGAACTATAGGACAAATCTCCACAGAGAATACATAAAAGATGGTGATAAGAAGAAGAAGTCATCCCTTGAACAGTGGAACTTCTTGGACCAAGAAGATTGGGACAATTTTGTTGCTTCAAGAAAATCTGATGAATTCAAGGTATTAGGCGTCACTCTCAATTTAATTAATATACATTGTATTCACATATTCAAGATTAACATTTAGTGCTACTAACCAAATCATTAATGTGCATACTAACTAGGCCCTCAGTGACGCGCAAAAAGCAAGGCGTGCACTGAATGTGCATGACCACACTATGGGTCCAAAGGGCTATGCAAGCGTTCGCCAAAGACTACAGACAGAGTCTGCGGCTACTCAGGAGTCTGCTCCTACTCAGGAGTCTGCCACACCCATGCCTCGCCATGATATCTGGATAGCTGGGAGGCAAAACAAGAAGGGTGAAATAAAGAAGCCCGTAACTACTGAGGCGGCTGCGAAAATGGTAAAATACAACTCTTGGAGAAATCGTTTGAATATTGATTATTTGTGGTGTTAACTTACCAATTTTTGTTGATGGTGATTAGCGAGAGCTACACGAGCAGAGGAAACAAGGCACGTTCATCCCTCAGGGCACAAGGGATGAATTGACAGTTGCTCTGGGTAACCCAGAGCATCCTGGATGTGTTAGCGGTGCAGGCACTGGTGTGGGCATCAAAGCATTCTTTGGGCCATCCCAACGCAAACCCAGAGCGGGACTTTCACAAGAAGAGGTAACCTATTCTTTTTTTAGAATGTTACTGTAAAAGGAAATTCAATAATAAGTAGCTAATGTTTCTTTTATCCATGTATAGGAGAATAAGAGAGTCGAGGATATAGTTGCCAAGAAGGTCAATGATATAGTTGCTGAGAAGGTGAAGGAAGAAATAGTGCGGTGGCAGGCATCTCAGGCTTCCAATCAGCCTATGGCGACCCACTCTTCTCCTAATGCACAGACTGCGAGTAATCCTGGAGACCCATCGCCTAACACGTCTGCTGTAAGTATTGTTTATGACATTGTAGCTAGTCTTTTCAAGATGATATGTATGTATGTATAATATTCTTTATGTAAATTTGTAGGCATTGAATCCATGCCACTTAAGAATGCAAGACTATGTTGTTGCAGAGGCGCAGGCTTACCCGTCCCTTCCCGGGGCAATGTTTCACGGGACTCCAATGCCACAGGGCTACATTCGTGTGAGCCCGATACGTGTGTTACCCGATTGGAGGGAAGCTACATTGCCATATCCCCACCCAGATATTGATACACTTGCTGAGGCAGAAGGCGGGGTGATATTGTAGCCCAAAGCAGATGTCGTGTACACTACTGAAATTGTAAGACAAATTTACATTGCTTTAGATTGTTAATGTGTATATATGAGGTCAACTGATCTGAAATTATATATACAGGTTAAAAAGAAGACACCCGGAGCACCTCGGCCTCCACCTCCACTTCCTGCATTACCAAGTTGGGTTCCAACTGACCTAAAATACCCGTTAGGTCCTGCTTGTAGGGGAATGGCATGTTGGCTACGGGAACATAATATACATTTCCCTATAATTGTTTCTTTAGAAGCAGATTATGCAGGTCAATCATACGATAGCTCTTTATTTATAAAAGATATTATTGTGCTGTTTATGTATGATTGGCTGAATACATCAATGATAGAGACATGGATAAGGTGAGATCTTGTTTATACATCCATATACCTTGTGTAAGATCCGGTGATCTGGTTTCTTATATATTAATGCATACATAATACATGTTTTGCAGCTACTTAGTCGAAGATCAATGCAAACAATTTGCATTTGATCATGTGGGTTTTTTGATTCCATCATTGATTAGTATGGTAGCTAAAGACCCTGATAGTGTTCAACAATACTGTATAGATGCTTTAAAATTTTCAGTTAGCAAAAGAAGATGATAATAATAGCTCCATTCAATGTCAAGTAAGTTTACTTTATTTATAATTTGGACTTAAGAAAATTCCATTTTTATTGTGCATTTTGAGTTATTAATTTTTAACTTTTTACCTCTAGTGGTAGACATTGGGAGTTACTAGTTATTGTCCCCGGGACGTTCACTGTTTATTATCTAGATCCTGCGGGAAGTACATTGAATACTAAAATTGGACACATATTGAGAATGCCATTATTCTGGTGAGAAGTATTTCATTTTTATATCCGTTAACATATGTTATTACATTACTATTTAATTATGCAATTTACTCTGTTACATTAACATGTAGGGGTTTATATGCATTCAAAAATGATGGAGGAAATGTCCCAAGGAGAAAGAACCAGCCAATAATTTGGGAGAACGTAAAAGTCAATTTCCGACTCCAATGTATATATTATTTATGTGAATTGTGCTTAGTTGTATTTTTTAATATTTTGTATGTTTCAATTTATAGTGCGCTACACAAGAAAACGGTTGGGCATGCGCATACTATGTGATGTGATTTATGCAGATGATTATCCGACATGCCGCATTGGATATTAATACCATACATGAGGTATTATATATAGTCTCATTAGTTAGTATGAAATATATCAATCTTATTTTTATATTATTACTTATATATATACATCATTCTCTTTGCAGGTGTTTAAAACTGATTACACTATAGGTAAATGCTTAAAAAATGTACATGCTCCATATACGATGGAAGCATTAAATGAAATAAGAAAAGAATGGGCAAAAGCCATAGAAGCAGTGGCGATTGTAAGATATAATTGGGATGCTGATAGCGATGCTAAATGATATTTTGTAAATGAATATTTCTGAATGTTTATACATGTCTGAATGTTTCTACGTGTATTTGAATGTCTCTATATGTGTGAATGTGAGAATTGAATTGATGTCTGAATGTATCTACTTGTGTGAAAAAATATTTGTTGGTTTTGCAGGTTTGTGGCCTGTTTGTAGGCTGATATCAATGGATGTCGTAAACCTACAGTTCCGAAAAATGAATTGCAGGTTCTCATCCTGCTGACCAGCCACAGCAGGCCTGCAAACTGATAAGAAAAAAATTTACAGTATAGGCGTCGGTTATTTATAAAACACCGTCATCAAAGGCCTACAACGTCGGTTATTAGATAAAAACCGACGCCTAATATGACAAACAACCCGACCGTGCAGGAAAGCACGGCCGTGGTGGAAAAGGAGTCACTTATTCGTATAAAACTGACGCCTATAGGACTAAACACGGCCGTGCAGCGAAGCACGGCCGTGTCGTCTGGGAGTATGGCGTCGGTTGTTCAGTTGTTAACCGACGTAGAAAGTGTCCTAGGTGGTGCCCTTTTTTGTGGCGCGAACCCTATAGACGTCAGCCAACTATATATAAATGACGCCTATAGATCATATAGGTGTCAGTTAGAAAACTGACGCCGAAGAGTTTGACCTTTAGCGGCGCCCACATAGGCGTCTCTTGAAAACCGTCGCCAAAGGGGGTTAAACAACCGACGCCAAAGGCGTATTCTGTAGTAGTGACTAACCCTCTATTCCCAAAGATATTTTTCTAAATGATGATGCTGTCAATGAGGTGATTCCTATCTTAAAAGAACTCAACATCACTCAAAAGGGAAAAGAGGTGGCCACTCAAGAAGAAGAGAAGGATGAAGAAAAGAAGGATCCAACTGTACGCTTTGTAAAAACAATCCTAAAGAGATGATCTTAGGTGACCCCTTTGAAAGAGTGAAGACATGAGCTGGATTCAATAAAGAACAAGCAAATAACATCTTCATCTCACAACTTGAGCTAAAGAATGTCAAAGAAGCTCTTGGGGATGATGAATGGATCCTAACCATGCAAGAAGAATTGGAGTAATTTGAGAAGAGAAAAGTGTGGACTCTAGTGCCAAGGCCATGTGATAGAAAGATCATTAACACCAAATGGGTCTACCGCAACAAGCTATAAGAAAGAGGCAAGGTGGTAAGAAATAAAGCAAGGTTAGTGGCTCAAGTCTACAATCATCCAGAAGGTATAGATTTTGATGAAACATTTGTACCTATAGCTAGACTTGAGTCCATTTGTATGTTGTATGCTTTTTATAGCTCTAAAAACTTTCTTCATTAATAATTGGATGTTAAAAGTGTGTTTGTGAATGGTATAATTGAGGAGAAAGTGCAATTTGCACAACCCCCGAGCTTTGAACATGATAGTTTACCTAACCACATTTATCTATTGCAAAAAGCTTTCTCTGGACTCAAACAAGCACCTCAAGATTGGTATGAGATATTAAAGAACTTTTTGTTAGATCATGGGTAGATTCTATCTTATTTCTCAAACATACTTCTAACAGTTTTCTTATCATTCAAATTTATGTTGATGATATCATTTTTTGCAGAACTAATCTTGATCTTTGCAAGGAGTTTAGTGATCTTATGCAGAGTGAGTTCAAGATGAGTATAATGAGTGATCTTACATTCTTCTTCGACTTTCAAATTAAGAAAACTAAAGGTGGGAACTTCATCAACCAAGAAAAGTAGACAAGTGAGCTACTTAAGTGCTTTGGGATGGAGAATACCAAGCCGTTGGACACACCCATGTCAAACACCGCCAAACTTGATAAAGACAAAGTAGGTGAGAAAGTACATATGAAGCTTTATAGAGGTATGATTGGAAGTTTAATTTATTTAACCACCTATAGACCTGATATAATGTTCAGTGTTGTCTTGTGTGCTCGATTTCCATCAAATCCTAATATAAGAGGATTTTAAGGTACTTAGCCAAAACCTCAAATTTTAGACTATGGTATCCCAAGTCAATGAACTTTACTCTTAGTAATTATAGTGATGTAGATTATGCAGGTTACTTGACTGATAGAAAGTGCACAAGTGGCACTTGATTACTCCTAGGATCATGCTTGGTGTCTTGGATTTTCAATAAATATAGCACAATGGCTTTTTCAACTACCGAGACAAATACATTATAGCCGGAGTTGTTGTGTCTAGGTTCTATGGATGAAGCAAATGCTCCAAGACATTAACATTTATTTTGATGCTTCTCCTATCTATTGTGATAATACTAGTGTAATCAATTAATCTTACAATCCTATATTGCATAGTATAGCCAAGCATATAAAGGTTAATCATCATTTTCTTCCTAATCACATTTCCAAAAAGGATGTCTATATCATGCATGTGGACACGTAAATTCAGTTGGTAGACATTTTTTTACTAAACCTCTAGCTAAAGAGCAATTTAATTTTATTCTATCTAAATTACTCATAACTGTAGCCAATTTAGTATCAACAAAGCCTAGTGGTGGTTCTAGGAGTGGAAGCCAAAGATGTGCCATGTGAAAAGTGTTTTATACTTTTAGTTTTACTAGACAAGTTCAAATATTGTGATGTTTTGATGCATGATTAAATAGTGTGAGCAATAATGTATCTTTTTCATTTAAATTTTTAAATGAGAGTTTCATTTGTAATTTCTAAAAGGGGAAGGACATCTTCTTCTTCATGTAATATTTAATTTCCAGTGAATTGGTCATCTTTTTAGAAAAAAAGTAGGGGAATCTATTCGTTTCTTCCCCACTGGATTTTGAAATAGAGATGTATCCCTTACAAATACACTCACTTAACCACTCATGTGGCACTACTTTGAGATAAATATTGGTATTTTGTTCATTCTTGTGTATAATTTTTAAAACTGCTCATATTGATTTATTGAAATACTTTTAATGTAGAAATTGACTTTAATTATACTATTAGGCTACGATGTGTGATGGTTTTAATTTCTAGTGGTTCTAATGTAGTTAGGGAGTTGACCCACACAACTAGCATGTTTTAATATCATATTGTTCTTCGGTCATGGTATTGTTCTATAGTTGTGACCAAAACACAATTGTTCAGAAAGCCCCCTATTAGATAAGATAGACTGAGTAAGGGTACCTTAATATATCATACTTTTGACCCTTACACATGACCTTCATGAAAGGGTTATAACTCTAGAGGATTGTCCTTTTTGTCATAGCATCAACCAATGTTTGTTATTTTATCTTTATAGGTTCTGACACATTAATGTAATACTTATCTGATTATCAATGTATGGGTCCCATATTGATTTTTTTGAAAAAAATAAATACTTTGGCAATACATTTAAGGAATTTATTGAACTAGTTATATTGCTTGATTGTGGAACTCCTCAACCTCTTGTCTGATTGCTATGTTTATTGATGTTTGATATTGTTTTACCTTTATAAAAGCAAAAGTTGTCTGTCATTGTTTGGTTTTAAATTTGTTCACAGAAACTACATGATATATTGTATTTATTTCACATTAATAGTTGGTATTTTCTACTTTTCATGTTTTGGTTTAATTTAAAATATTTACATGATAATTTGAAATTTTCTTTAGATTTAGTAGTAGAATTATTGATGGTTATGTGTGTCTAAAGTTTCAAAGCCATCATGCTTGATATATTACAATTATTGGGAACCTTTGAGTTGATCCAAGACCCTTGACATGTTGGGTTCAACTTGTGTAATTATTATGAAACCCATGGGTTGATCCCTCACCAATAGCCTACTGGGTCCAGATTGGGTGAGTGTTTTGTCCATGCATTTAAAATTGCATCTTTTAGAACTACACTTGTGAGTGTTATATATGAAATCAACAAAATCAAATTCAAATCACCTACACATCTAATAGGTCTACTCACCTTATGTTCTTTCTAATCGGTGGTGCTATGGCAATCAATACTTTTTGGGCCAAGTCATATTGGGTTATGGTCAGCTTGAACCCAAATTGTAAAATGGACCCATGTCAGATCTACAAGACAATACCATATGAAAAAAGTGTCCCATATTTGACATTGTCAATGGTTATTAGTTCATATGGATGCAAATCCATCTCAAGTGTATTAAATACAAATTAGCTAGAACCTACCTCCCATAAAAGCGAATTCCAATCAATGAATTTTTCTAAAGTCATTGGTTGGGACCTTACAACAAAGATGATGGGATTGAAATCCTCATCCATATGGATGATGAGAGGTACATTCGGGCACACAGATGTAGGTGGTGCATGGATTTCATCGGCTCATGTCATAAGGTGTCAAGTTAAGTCCTACGATGGATGAAACCCTCATGTTTAGTTGCCACCATTGAGTTTTGAACCCTGAGCACCAATGATAAGGGGAAGGAAGGTGAGGAGGATGTCAAGTCATCATGCCTCTTATGCCTTAGGCGATACATGTTCTATAAAGTATGGGACAAAGGGTCGTCATGAGGGTGATCTAACATCTTCCTATTTAGTCTTAACTTCTCTACATAACATTTGGGAAGCAGTGTGGCATGAAAATGCTAGTCGGGGCTTGGAGATTCGTGTACCAGACTTGTTTTTTGCAGTCTTTGAATAAGAATTTTAGGTTTTTCTTTGGCCACTTATCTATCTAGTTTTTTTTTCCTTTTTTTTTCAGATGATCAAGGCCCTAGGCTGAGTAGTAGGAACAACTTTTCATTTGTTATGAGCCCAAACAACAGATTCAATAAGTTCTGGCCAATAACCATGTCTAGTGAATAGAAACATACGACTGAAAGCCCAAATAAAATTGTCTAAGGAAAACCCCCCTATGCCATCAAACTAGCATATTGCATAGGAGTTGAAGCCCTGATACCCATTTGACAAAGGCAAAAAACACTAAAACCTCATATCAGGAAGAGCAAATAGTAGACACCGAGCAGTTTTCGAAATCATACCATAATTTGCCTTTAAACCTGTTTCCATCATGGATCCAAACATGCTCACAAGGAACAAAATAAGAATAAGGATGATAGAGACTTCATAAGGGACCATTTGACTTGCAGATTGTAACACTCCTAGAATGGCATATTTTGAATAGAGGGCAACTTGCTTGGACTAACATTTTCTTTTTGTGCCTAAGCTTCAGATTGAGTAATCATAATCAAGGCAATAACTATTGATTCTTTGAGATAAAAATTGAGGTAGACAAGACTTTCTTACACTTGAGTTCTCCACGAATATGAAAATTTTGAAGAAGCTCATATTTTAACCTTTATCTATGTATATCCTTATTTTTAAGGGAAACCAATCATATTTCCTATGCATATGTTCTTTTGAAGTAAGAATACAAGGTTTTCTCATAAATATATCGAGTTTGTATTCGATGATAGATGCACATGCATGTATGTATGATTAATGTATATATTTTGATATGGAGACTTGAGTCTATTCTCATTCTTTATCAAAATAAATAAGAATAAGTTATCTCCTGGCATAGCATATAAGTTACATGGGTCTAATATGGGTTGAGTTAGGCAAGAGAGGTCATTCAATTGATTGGGATGGACCCATCCAAAAGTATCATCCAAAGAAGTACTACATCAAGAAACATAGAAGAATGTTTAGGAAATGTAAAATAGCTCGAGTGTTGAAATTATATGGATACAATCATTCATGTTATTTCTAAAGATATTTACATTGCCTTACAAGATGAATTTACAAAATACTATCACATGAATGTGAGGAAGAAGATGAAGACCTTTGCCATGGTTTCTATATAAAATATAAATGACATAAATATTGACTATGAAAACCTACTATGATTTTGTGTGATACTCATCATTAGAAGCTTATATGACCTAGAAACCCTATCAATGTTATAATCCACCTCATATAAAACATGTTAGGAATTAAGAAATGTTCATAATTTCTCTTTCCAATTACACCAACAACCTTAGATATGAATTAACATCGACCCAACTAGCTCTAAATATGGCATCTATGAGAAACCTTGGCACTGAACAAGCTTCAGCTAGCCAGTGAGAACCTTCTCCTCTAAATGAATTACTCGTTAGTGTGGGTGTAGCGATTAATTTTAGTAAGAACATAATTTGCAGTAATATTATAATGTAGGACCACTATGGAAACTAGATTTCAGGTTACACAATGATGAGGTAAGGATCTAGCCCCATGAATGGGGAACTATATGCTATTTTGATGAGATTACTCAAGCATAAGGATACATCACATACCCTACTAACTTATTACTGATTCATGCAAAGCTACTACTTTTATCAAAAACCCCACAACATGTCTCTATAAATACAAGTTGGTTATTGAAGAGAATATCCATGCTAGAGGAAAGATTAATATTCACAACATAGCTCCCAAGAAGAGGAGTGAGAACCACTTAGCAGATCAATTTGTGAAACATTGTCCCAAGCAACCTCAATGTGGTCCATGGTTTCAACGTCCATATTCACCACAAAAGACTAATTGAGGGAGAGAGTGAATCACTGAAGTGGGGTTCTAGATATTTCATCTACTTGATAATGGGATCATATGTAACCAATTGTCCTCTGATTGGAATGCTACAAAATAAAAGAATGACATACCCAGATTAGACAAAAAACTAACTTTAGTTTACATGCATCTTAGAGTGTTGAACACACATGTAAGTGAACTTTAGGTAACACTCCACTCAATTTAGAGCTACTTTCTAAATGTAATAGGGAACAATGCAAACAATGGAATACATCATGTTATAGGGGATGTAGTTTGAATTAGTTTTTAATGTATTTTTATTTGCATTGTATAAAGGGATGTTTTACACGTTTAACACACTGAGCCACCATCTTGCTATGCTAACACTATAGAATGTCTACATAGAATAATGAACAGGGTCCATGGACCAAGCATTTATCCCGAGAAGGTAGAGTTGTTCGATTGTCATTTCATTTATATGCATGAGAAGGATCCCTATTTCTATTTATAAAAATATCTCCATACAATGGTAACAAGCAACTAAAGAAGAAGAAGAAAAATTGGAATAACTAAGAATTTTACATTGGGGAGTATTTATTATAAACCGTATCACTTACACAATTTTAACTGGTATACACATGTAGAATTACATGTTTTCTCTAGAGTTTGTAAATATCTATATGTAAAGCACATGCATTTTCTAGTATTACAATAATAGGACAACATGATTGAGGAACAAATGGGGCAAGCTACACTGCCCAATGTTGCCATCTTCCTAATAGCTCTTAATTCTTCTTATCTTCTATGTCTTCCCTTGAGAGACAACCTAGAGGGGGATTTGTGTCGAAGTAGCTAAGCATAGAGGTAATTTTTTGTGTATGGCGACTCCGCTAGTTTCCTCCATGCTAAGATCCTATGGACCCATTCCATCAGGGAGTTTCCAGTCAAAGGGACACAATAGTTTTGCAAGGGTGATCTCCATGGTAGACATCATGAAGATGACTCCAGGGCACATCCTCCTTCCTGCTCCAAAGGGCAGGTACTTATGATCTATCCCCTTGAAGTCCAATAACTGTTCACGGAAGCAATCCGGATCGAACTCATCTGGCTTCGCCCAACTGTCTCGATCGGTCTCTCCCCATCGCCCATGCATTGATGAGGACTCTACTCTTGGCTGGGATCAGATACCCGTTGATCTCACATGTTTCTCTGCTCTCTCGAGGAATGAGTAGAGGAAGTGGTGGGTGCAGTCCGAGGGTCTCTTTGATTACAAGCTTGAGGTAGTTCAGCTCATTAATCATGGTCTCATCTATTTTCCCTTTTTGTTTGTAGATACGCCTCACTTCGGACAACACCTTCTGCAAAACGTCTAGAGTCTTCAACATCTCTGCCACAGCCCAATCGATTGTTGAGGAAGTTGTTCCAGTTCCGGTGACAAATAAGTCCTGAAAATCAAACAAATAGGAACTCAATGATATCATCGAATTAAGTAATCACAAGCCAAAATTTAGCCTCAAATGAATGTAGTGGATGGAGTTGTTCGTTCCTTACTAGTACTACAACCTTGATGTCATTAAATGATAGGGAGATATCAAGATCTTAGTGTCGGTAATGCCTCAGAAGTAGGTCTAGAAGATCCTGGTCCTCGTCTTTTTTGTCATCCAAGCTGGTGGTCTCCAACTCGACATATGCTCCTCGATGATGTTGTTGGTCAAACCATCTATCTTCAAGAAGGCCTCTCTCATCTTCGTGTTTCATTCCTCCATGACCTTGTTGTTAACTGATTCTATGATACGTAAGCATGATTAATATTAGCATTGTTACAATTTAGGATCTTGATCATAAACTAGTTACTAATGATGTAGAAACATCCCCGTAGACATTGTTGAATACACAATGTTGTTGAATCAAACTTCTAGATCTGAAATGTGTCTTCTCTCCCTTCGCCTTTAGCCACCAGCCGTAAGCCGTAATTACGGTTTTCATCAGATAACCCTAAGATGAATTTTGGGTTTTATTTATAGGTAGAGAGAGGGACATGTTTCTCTATAAGATTAAATCTCAACTGTCCATCATGGTTGTTAGATAATAGAGAATATCTTCTAAATTAAATCTCAATCCTATTAATTCAGCAACTTCCTATTTAGACCATGATTGTTATATGGGCCACATAATAAATGCTTTTATTGAGTTTTGAAATATCCACAAGTCCATAATAATAAGGACTTGTGGGTCACGAAATTTCCAATAGTCTCCCACTTGGTCCATATTATAATTCCATTATGGTGTTATACAGGAAAAACATAAGGCGCGCATAAATGTTGAAATAATATACATAACAAGTTTACCTTAATTACTTTGGTTAACCCGAATCATTGATGAGAGTCATAGCGGTTCTATATTAATTAAAGAACATAGTTCCTTCCATGTACCTTGACCAACAATCAAATTAACCAATTTTGTATAGTGAAGCAATCATAATTGTCCACTTAATGTCTTAGGAAAGACTATTTCTGTTATCATACATTAAAATATTATGTATATAACGAGTCATGATATAAAACAAAAAAATTCAGAAGTTCCAATACTGAATACTCAAATAATGTCAGTACAAAAGCACATAGCAATCTACAAAATAAGAAAAGCTACTGGTTACCCTCAAGACCCATTATTTATGCATGCTGCTTAAATGTCTTGGGTCGCAACCCTTTAGTAAATGGATCTGCTATAGTAGCACTTGTATTAATGTGCTGAATTGACACTCTCTTCTCCCAAATTTCTTAATTGACAGATAGATATTTCATCTCCATGTGATTTATACCCTTAGAATACCTATCATTCTTTGAAAAGAATACTACAACGGCATTATCACAATAAGTTTTCAGTGGCCTAGCAATAGAATCCATGACTCTAAGCCCTGAAATAAAATTCTACAACCATAATGCTTGAACTGTAGCCTCAAAGCATGCTACAAATTCAGCCTCCATGGTGGACGATGCAATGATGGTTTGTTTGGCACTCTTTCACGAAATGACACCTCCAACAAATACAAACACATAACCAAAAGTGCTTTTCCTAGTATCCACACATCCACCAAAATTTGAATCTGTGTAACCAATCACTTCAAGGTAATCAGTATGCCTAAATTTGAGCATATGTTTCTTCGTTCCCTATAAGTACCCCAACACTTTCTTTGTAGCTTTCCAATGATCAATGCCAAGATTGCTTTGATAACGATCCAACATACCGACTGCAAAACTAATATCTGGTCTAGTGCAAACTTGTGCATACATCAAACTTCTTACAAGTGAAGCATAAGGAATTTCTTTCATTCAATCACGCTCTAATTCAGTTTGAGGACATTGACTTAAGCTAAACTTATCCCCTTTCTGAATTGGAACAACATTAGAATCACAAGACACCAAATTGAATCTTTCCAAAACTATTTTGATATAAGCATTCTGAGACAATCCCAAAAACCTATGTGACCTATCACAAAATATTTCTATCCCAATCACATAAGAAGCCTCTCCCTTATCTTTCGTTTCAAAATTTTGAGAAAGAAAATCCTTGGTTTCCCGTAATAAACAAGATCGCTACTGGCAATTAGAATATCATCAACATATAGAACCAAGAATGCAAACTTACTCCCACTGATCTTCAGGTATATACATTGATCAATAATGTTTTCAATAAACCCAAAGGTAGTGATGGTATTGTGAAACTTAATATACCATTGTCGTGAAGCTTGCTTTAGTCCATATATTTACTTCCTTAACAAACAAACCATGTTTCCCTTTCCATCAATAATGAAGCCTTCTGGCTAAGCCATGTAGACTTCTTCTTCTTCTAAACTCCCATTTAGAAAAGCCGTTGTCACATCCATCTGATGTAACTCTAAGTTAAAATGAGCTACTAAAGCCATAATGATTCGTAAAGAATCCTTTTTAGAAACTATAGAAAATGTTTCATTATAATCAATGCCCTCTTCTTGATTAAAGCCTTGAGCTACAAGTCTGGCTTTATGTCGTTTGAATTTACCAAGAGATTCACGTTTGGTCTTATAGACCCACTTACAACTGACTTTCTTATGTCCTTCTGGTAAATCGGCCAACTCCCAAACTTTTTTTGTAGCCATAGAGTTTATCTCATCACACATGGCATCGATCCATTTCATAGAATTTTCAGATTTCATAGCTTGTGAATACGTAACCGGATCTTTATCCATCCCTATGTTAAATTCGTATTCTTGTAAATACAACAAATAATCATCTGAAATAGTTGATTTTCTGTTTCTTGTAGACCATCTTAATTCTACTACAGGTGTTGCATTTACATTCGGTTCAATGACAACAACATGCTCATTATGGAGTGCATGATCATTGACATTTTGTTCTAGATTATTGATTGGATCAACAACATTAGCTGGAACAATGTCAGTAAGAATTGAGGGAAAGGGAATTGGTATTTGTGCCCTTATTTCTTGAATGATCACTTCTCTAATTTTATCACTCCCACTGATTTCGCCATTCTCAATGAATTTAGCATTAGCGGTTTCTACAATTCTAGTAGTATGAATAGGATAGTAAAATCTGAACCCCTTTGATCTTTCTGGATACCCAATGAAAAAGCCACTAATGGTTTTTGGATCGAGTTCCTTCTCATGTGGATTATAAATGCGTGCCTCCATTGGACATCCCCATACATGTAAATGTCTAAAACTGGGTTTGCATCCCTTTCACAACTCAAAAGGTGTTTTACGAACATATTTGCTGGGAACTCGATTCAAGATATACACAACGGTCATAAGGGCATGCATCCACAATGATATGGGAAGATTAGAATGACACATCATGCTCCTAACCATTTCTAGAAGTGTATGATTACATCTCTCAGCTACACCATTCATCCATGGGGAACCTGGCATTGTGTACTGAGGGGTAATCCCTAATTATTCTAAGAGTTTAGCAAAAGGACCATGACATTGTCCTTATTCATCATATTTTCCATAATTCTCACCACCTCTATCAGACCTAATGATTTTCACCTTTTTACCTAATTGCCTCTCAACTTCAGTAATGTAAATTTGAACAACATTCATAGATTGAGATTTATCAAGCAAAAGGTAAACATAACAATAACATGAATAATCGTCTATAAAGGTAATGAAATATTTTTATCCACCAAAAGATGGAACATCGAAAGGTACGCATATGTTTGTATGTATAATTTCGAGAAATTCAGTACTTCTTGTGGCTCCTTTCTTAGTTTGTTTGTTTTGCTTACCCTTAATGCAATCCACACAAATACCAAAATTAGTAAAATCAAGACTTGGAAGAATCTCATCTTTTACCAATCGATTAACTCTTTCTCTGGATATGTGACCTAGTCTCTTATGCCACAAGAATGCAAAACTTTCACTTGTCCTACTCCATTTCAAACCCATTTTAGGATGCAAGGTAACAAGAAGAGATTCAGAAAATGTATTATCAAGAAAAAATTGATATAAACTGTTGATCAAAATTCCTGAACCAAATAAACAATTTTCCTTAAACAAACTAAAACGTCCACCGCCTATTTCTAATGAAAAGCCATCATTATCAAGTTTAGACATGGAAAATAAATTCCGAGAAATAGAAGGTACATAAAGAGTTTGCTCCAAATATAAATGAAAACTAGAGTCTAATACTAAATGAAAAGTGCCAATGGCTTATACTGGAGCTTTCACTCTATTTCTCATATAAAGATAGGCTTCAATTGTACTTGTGTTCCGGGTTGTAAGGAATCCCTACATCGAGTTTGAAACATGAACATTAGACCCAGAATCAATCCACCATGTATTACAAGGTGCTTCTACAAAGTTTGATTTGAAACATATAAAAGCCAAATGCTTACCTTTCTTTTCGAACCATTCTCTGCACTGCACGCAATCTTTCTAAATGTGTCCAGGCTTCTTACAGAAGTGGAAATTATCATTCTTCCTTACTTTCTTAGGTGCAGTTTGGCCAGACTAATTGGATGGACTATTCTTGATGCCCTTCCAATTTTTCTTACCGACTTTGTTCTTCCCATTCCCATACATGTAATTTGCCTGAGCAACATGACCATTTTGCTGCTTAAGTCAAGCCTCTTCCTGAACCAGCTTATTGGTCAGTTGATTCACATTCCATGTATCTTTAATCGTGTTGTAGTGAATCTAAAAAGGACCATATTGCTGAGGCAATGAGTTTAGAATAAATTGGACTAGGAACGAATCTGCTACAGTCATGCCCAATTTATCTAATTTTGCAGCCAAATTGGTCATGTCAAGTACATGTTTCTGCATGGTCTTGGTACCATCATAACGGGCAGTCGTTAGTTCAGCCATAAGTTTTCCAGCAATTGCTTTATCAGCAATCTTAAAGCGTTCAGTGACTATTCTTAAATACTCCTTAGTTGTCTGTGACCCTCACTCTCAAGAATAGATGATTTGATGTTGCTAGCAATGGTTAAACGCATGAATTTCAAGCATAGTTTGTTAGATCTAGTCCATGCGTTAAAGTTTTTTTATCTCACTTTCTGTGGAGATAGCAGTAATATCGGCAGGCTTGTCTATAGTTAATCCTGAGTCAATCTCAAGCACACCCAAGTAAAACTCAACATGTTCTTTCCACTCGGTATAATTAGTCCCATCTAGTTCAGGAACTGAGTTGATAAAGGAATTAAGTTGGGCAGGTTGATGAACTGCATTATAGAAACATGCTCACAACAATTAATCTATGAGTTGTAAACACATATAAACAAATATGACTAAGATTTATACATAAGCGAGTGATTTTAACCAACAATTAAATGAGTATGGTATATGTGGATATCCTATACAACCTTAATCACGTAAATGAATCAACTCCATAATGGTTATTTTACTATTACGGCATAGTCTACCTATGGGTAATACATGATGCTAGTAAACAACCAATAATGATTTTACTTAGTCTGTCGTTCATTACATTCTTTGAGTCCACTGTGGTGAACTATAACCAATTATATGAATGACATACCAAAAGAAGAGAAACATTCATATACTGAGACGAAACCACTGTGGTGATTATCAAAACAATATAATATGAATATTTCTCTTAAAGACATATTTTTCTCATATGTTATACGCATATATGGTATTTGTATGGACAAAATAATTAAGAAAAATATTTTTCGGTCGTATATAATAGAGTTTTACTCCAGAATCACAAATCAAGGCACAGAAACATCAAACAAAATTTCTATCATCATGTTTACATAACAAATATGCCCAAATTTGCAAAAAAAGTACTTAAAATGTGATTTTGAGGGTCTAAACGGCCAAAAAAGGCTAACATATGAAAAGTTTGTAGCATAGCAATAAATCTTGAAGAAAACGTCGTTTCCGTTCAGAAAAATCTATTTTCGTCAAATTCTAACACTTTTTCGGAAAATGAGGAAACATTGATAAAAATTGATTTTATCTTGATTTAGAACTAAGAATATGATCATAACAAAGTGACTGATACACATGTTAACTGATTCTATGATACGTAAACATGATTAATATTAGCATGGGTTTGATTTAGGATCTTGATCATAAACTAGTTACTAATGATGTAGAAACATACACGTAGACATTGTTGAATACACAATGTGAGATCCTATTGAAGCAAACTTCTAGATCTGAAACACGTCTTCTCTCCCTTCACCTTTAGCAGCCAGTCGTAAGCCGTAAGCTGTAATTTTAGTTTTCGTGAGATAACCCTAAGATGGATTTTGGGTTATATTTATAGGCAGAGAGATGGATGGATTTCTCTATAAGATTAAATCTCAACCGTCCATCAAAGTTGTTAGATAATAGAGAATATCTTCGAAATTAAATCTGTTTAGACCGTAATTGTTACATGGGTCACATAATAAATGTTTTTATTGAATTTCAAAATATCCACAAGTCCATAATAATGACTTGTGGGTAACAAAATTTCCAACACTGGCTGACATTGTCCATATTGTGCTTACTGTTGTTAATATTTGTTATTGTCGTTCATGCAACAACGACATGTGCAATGTAATTAACAATTCAGGCAGACCCAAAATAAGAAACAAGAAACAAACAAAGCAGGAGAATAGAAAAACAAGAGTTAGATTCACAAACTAGATCGTTCGTTGAGAAACGAACGTGTTACTTAAAGAAATCAGTGCGCGACAATCCTCGCAGATAGGCACCGTTCTCCCAATCTCGATCCGACACGAACTTGGAACTTGCGCATCTCGCTCGCGCTCGTTGCACTGCTACCTGTGCAGCACATCAACCGCAGGAACCACCGCCTGACAGTTGCGTCTCGATGAAGAGAAGGAGAAGTCGCGCTTCACACAGGAGAATGACTCCACGAAGTGACTCCGGGACGACAACTCTCACACTCTAGATTAGGGCTCACAAAACACACGGCGGCAGAAGACTATTTTTCGGTGTGTTTAACCCTAATGACCAGAGGTATATATATAGCCATGCGCGTCCCTAATCCTATTCTCAGTAAGACGCAAACACTCGGTTGCTCTTGTACACATTACGGAATAAAAATCGCAAAGAGAAACACATTCCAGTTATGATTAAGAAATCTGAATAGGAAAGAAACAATTAATTACACGAGTAATTAATTACTTAGTTGTATCCTAGTGTAAAAAGAAGACGGAAGACGGAAGACATTCTCCGCAATCCACAAGCCACAAGCCACAAGCCCGAGCCCGGCCAGGCGAGGTGAGGTGAGGCATGGTGTGGCGCGCGTGCATGCGTTGTGATGTGGTAACCCCACCGACCAAGGAGGTGAGAATACCTCCTTCCTAGGATTCCTTTGGAAACTAGTGCCCCATGTGATCCTACATATGAGGACCACAAAAGTTCTAGGTGTGAGAAATATGGGATAAAACTTCTTTGTCATTTGCACTAGAAACAACACAACATTCTTACATGTACTTGCTGCACTACATTGGGCTTATCCCATGCTAAATAAATGATTTGCTACAGTAACAACGCTACAGTAATTACGTGACGCTACAGTAAATTACGTGACGCTACAGTAACTACATGTAACAGTAATCATCATTTATCTAACAATCCCCCACAAAGTCCAACATGCAGTGTGCTCTACCATTCAGTCCTCCATACTGTGCTTTCAGCAGATATCTTTCAGTTTGAATCTACCTAAGTTATCCAAATGTGACCCCTGTAGGAACTAGGTGAACAAAAGTCTTGAACCTGAACCTTGGGTACAAGAGTATAGGTTGGCAACAACACAATAAAGACATGGTAGTAAAGAAAAACAATGCATTAAGGCCATGCATACAAAATTTTATATCATGATTGATAACAGAGAACAATCCAATTCTCCTGTTGCGGCCTACAAAACATCAATCACTTAGCTGGAGTCTCCAAGGATGTACTGCTAATATCCTGTCCTAAGACTTGACACCATTAGGAGACTACTCTTTTACTAACTTGCAGTCATGACCCTAATAGGTTTCCAGGAGATAGACACACAAATGCTAGAAGTATCAAACAAGAATACATAGTGTCATCCAATTTACCCGACAACTTATTATTACCACATTGAACCCAATTTGTGGGATCTCCACTCTTTTGGGTTGGGTTGCTACTGCCTCCAAATCTATAGGGGTTTCAGTCCCATGCCCAACCTAGATTGTTTCCACTAAAGCCAAGGTAAGACCTTTAGTGAAAGGATCAGCTGTATTATCTTTGGTACCGACGTAGTCTACAACCACGACCCCATTAGACACTAACTCCCTTACAAATTTCAATCTGACTTGGATGTGTCTATGTTGTTTTTTATTGTGCTTGGAACTCTTTATCTTAGCAATAGTTGTAGTGCTGTCACAGTGAACTAAAATTGCAGGAAGCAGCTTCATTACCATAGGTAAACTAGACATAAGTCCATGTAGCCATTCAGCTTCCAATCCAGTTTCATATAAAGCACACAACTCTGCTTTAAAAGTGGATCGAGACAATATGGTCTTTTTCTTAGACCTCCAGGAAACAACTCCTCCTCCCAATAGGAATACATATCGTGAGACACCATTACTCCCAGAATTCACGGCAATCCAGCTTGCATCACTATATCATTCGACTACAGAAGGATGTTTACCATAATGCAGCCCAAGGGAACGTGTTCCCTTGATATACCTCAAAACTCTGTCAAGAGCTTCCCAATGGGTCTTGTCGGGACAACTGGTGTATCTACTTAACTTATTCATGACAAACGCAATGTCTGGACATGTACAGTTCATAAGATACATCAAACTTCTGATAATCTGAGAGTATCGTAATTGAGACACTGGAACCCCAGTCTCATTCTTGAACAAGGGTTTGGATGAATCATATGGAGTCTTAACAGATTTACGTGATGTGTACTCAAACCTCTCCAGTATCTTCTCAACATAGTGAGACTGAGAGAGAGTTATACCACCAGTAGTGTAACATCCCTGACCTGGGTTATGCTTTAACCCTAGGTGTTTTGATTAAGAAAGATGATTATATTCTTAATCTCATCTTGTGATCCAGGATGAAATGGAAACACTTTGGTTCATGGTTAAAGAGTTTTCATGTGAATGGATCTCTTTGGAAAAAGTTTTAAATTTTCAGTGATTTTCAGTAACCCGCTGCAAATAATTCGCTTCCGCATTAGTTAATCCTGTTTTCGCGAGACGGTTGTTACAAGTAGACCTTATGATTTTAAGCCCTAAAATCACATCAGCGACACCCATATCCTTCATCTCAAACTTGCTACACAAGAACGACTTTGTCTCATTTACTACTTTCATATAGGAACCAAAAAGCAGGATATCATCGACGTATAAGCATAACAAAATGAATCCATTATTGACAATCTTGCAGTAGAGACACTTATCAAATTCATTAGAAATAAAGCCAAATGATGATATCACATAATCAAACTTCTCATGCCATTGCTTAGGGGCTTGTTTCAAGCAATATAATGACTTAACAAGTTTACACACTTTGGACTCATTCCCACAACCCACAAATCCCTCAGGTTGTTCCATATATATCTCTTCTTGAAGATCACCGTGTTAGAATGCGGTCTTCACATCCATCTGATGGATATAGAGATTATAAATGGAAGCCAATGCTATAAGCACTCGAATTGTAGTCATATGGGAAACAGGAGAATAGGTATCAAAGTAATCTATTCCTTCCCTTTGTGTGTAACCCTTAGCAACTAACCTAGCCTTACACTTATTGATTGTCCCGTCTTCATCAAGTTTCTTCTTAAAGATCCATTTGCAACCAACTACAGAACAACCAGGAGGCAAATCCACTAATTCCCAAGTTCCATTCGAGAGAATTGACTGGATTTCATCATTAACAACTTCTTTCCAAAACTTAGCTTCTGGAGATTCCATAGCTTGTTTGAAAGTAACAGGATCATCCTCAACATTGTAAGTAAGAAACTCACTTCCAAAGTCTTTGGATGTCCTAGGCCGTTTACTTCTCCTTGGTTCAACTATTTCTTCAGAATCATTTGATTCAGAAATAGCTTGTTCTGAGTCACCCCCCACATTTGTCATCCCTTCCACGTGCTCGGGAATGGATCCTGTGGTAAATGAATCTTCTTGAGAAACTTCATTGGGAACACCAGTTTTCATAGGAAACACATCCTCAAAGAATGTTGCATCACGTAATTCCACAATTGTATTGACCTCAATGCCAGAGATATCTGATTTTACAACTAGAAATTTATAAGCATAGCTTGTCTCTACATAACCTAAGAATATGGCATCAACCGTTTTCGGTCCTAATTTCTTCCTTTTCTGTTTAGGGACAAGTACCTTTGCAAGGCACCCCCACACTCGAAGATATTTAAGACTCAGTTTCCTTCCTCTCCACAACTCAAACGAACTACTCTCTGAATTTTTATGGGGAACTCTATTCAGAATATGGCAAGTCGTATTCAAAGCTTCCCCCCACATAAAGTTGGGTAATCCAGATGTTTGGAGTAAGGTATTTACCATATCTATTAAGGTTTGGTTTTTACGTTCAGCTATCCCATTTGATTGTGGTGAATAAGGAGCAGTGACCTCATGAACTATACCATGTAATTGGCAAAATTTCAAAAACAAGTTCGAGGTATACTCTCCTCCCCTATCAGAACTTAATCGCTTAAGTACTTTACTGATTTGAGTTTCGACTTCTTTCTTATAAATTTGAAATTTATCCAATGCCTCATCTTTACTTCTAAGTAAAAAGACATAACAATATCTACTCGCATCGTCAATAAAAGTTATAAAATAATGCTTTTGATCTCTTGTAGCAACACCATTAAATTCACAGATATATGTATGTACTAAATCCAAAATTTCCAAATTCATTTTCACAGAATGAAAAGGCTTCCTAGGCAATTTAGCTTGTACACAGATTTCACATTTATTGTTGCTAATTTCAGATTTAGGGATCAAATCTAGATTCATTATACGCTTCATTGAGGCAACATTAACATGTCCCAAATGTGAATGACATACATCGGATGAAACAAGATTCATGCAAACAGAACTATAATCATTCAAATTTAAAACGGAATTTGAAACAGGTTCAACATGAATCTTAAACAAGTTCTCCACATCACATAAGTACCCTTTGCCAAAAAACAAAGAATCACGAAGGCGTGTAATAATAGCCTTATTACATTTACACTCTACTCTATAACCTTCTCTAACTAATATGACGTCACTAAGGATATTGCGTCGAATGGTTGGAACATGTCTGACCCTGTTAAGAGTCAAAACCTTCCCCGAAGGAAACTTCACGTTCACCCATCCTTCGCCTTTGACTTATGCAGAGCTGGAATTGCCCACAGTCACGGACCAACCTCGAGAGGCCTGATAAGACACAAACAGGGATTTATCAGCACACACATGTACATTAGCCCCATTGTCAATTATCCAATAAAGTGGTTCAAAAATAGAAAGGATTTCAGGTTTAATAGACACATACCCATCATTGAGGTTCAAGGATGTAGTCATCATGTTGACCACAACCTCCTCAGTTGCAGATGTGATAGCTTTCTTTGCCTTCTTAGTAGGACAATCCTTGTTCCAGTGGCCAACCTGTCCACAAGTCCAACAAGGTTTGTTCTTCAGTTTCTTTTGGATCTTTGCCTTGGGTTTATGTGTATTCTTAGATTTCTTATCTCTGGTATTTTTCGTAGAAGTAAGATTAACAGCTGGATTTGCATCAGTAGGCACCTTGACCCCTTTCTCCTTTAAGTGTTCTTCTTGTATATTAATATCCATCATTAGTTCATCCATGGTCTGTGTCCATTTGCGATGCTTCAGAGACATACCAAACGACTCCCAAGACTTAGGGAATTTTTCTATGATAGACATAACAACAAACTTCTCAGGAAACACCATCTTGGCATCTGAGAGTTCATTAACTAGGAGTTGTAGATCATGTGTTTGATTAGAAACTGACTTACCCTCAACCATCTAAAACTTAAGAAATTTAGACACGTAGTATTTTTCAACACCTTGATTTTCAGTGCTAAAATTCTTAATTAACAATTCCCATAAAACCTTGGACTTAGTGACTGGCGGCTTTGAGTAAGAATCATATAGTTTGTTATTTAAACCAAACAGAATCAAACCGCGACACATTTTATCACCCTTCTTCCAATTAGCAATTATATTTGCATTATCAGGAATTGTTTCATCAGATACATGTTCAGTTTCAACTAAGTACTGACCATAACCCGCAATATTCAGCCAAATTTCTATCTGACTTTGCCAACGAGCAAAGTTGGTACCAGTAAATTTTTCAGGCATATTGGTTGTATCAATTTTACATCCCGAACTACCCTGACCGACCATTGTAATTTAACGACATAAATTGATTTCTTTAAGATTGTTGTTAATATTTGTTATTGTCGTTCATGCAACAGCGACAGGTGCAATGTAATTAACAATTGAGACAGACCCAAAATAAGAAACGAGAAACAAACAAAGCAGGAGAACAGAAAAACAAGAGTTAGATTCGCAAACCAGATCGTTCGTTGAGAAACGAACGTGTTACTTAAAGAAATCAGTGCCCGACAATCCTCGCGGATAGGCACCGTTCTCCCAGTCTCGATCCGGCACGAACCTGAAACATGCGCGTCTCGCTCGCGCTCGTTGCACTGCGACCAGTGCAGCACAACAACCGCAAGAACCACCGCCTGACAGTTGCGTCTCGATGAAGAGAAGGAGAAGTCGCGCTTCACACAGGAAAACGACTCCACGAAGCGACTCCGCGAGGACATCTCTCGCACTCTGGATTATGGCTCACAAAACACACGACGGCAGAAGACTGTTTTTCGGTGTGTTTAACCCTAATGACCGGAGGCATATATATAGTCACGCGCGTCCCTAATCCTATTCCCAGTAAGACGCAAACACTCGGTTGTTCTTGTACATATTACGAAATAAAAACCGCAAAGAGAAACATTTTCCAGTTAGGATTAAGAAATCCGAATATGAAAGAAACAATTAATTACACGAGTAATTAATTACTTAGTTGTATCCTAGTGCAAAAAGAAGACGGAAGACATTTCTCACAATCCACAATCCACAAGTCCGAGCCCGAGCCCGACTAGGCGAGACGTGGTGTGGCACGCGTGCGTTGTGATGTGGTAACCCACACACCAAGGAGGTGAGCATACCTCCTTCCTAGGACTCCTTTGGATACTAGTGCCCCATGTGATCCTACATATGAGGACCAAAAGTTCTAGGAGTGAACAATATGGGATAAAACTTCTTTGTCATTTGCACTAGAAACAACACAACATTCTCACATGTACTTGCTGCACTACATTGAGCTTAACCCATACTAAATAAATGATTTGCTACAGTAACGACGCTACAGTAATTACGTGACGCTATAGTAATCATCATTTATCTAACACTTACCTCTCAGATCTTCGCGTTTCATTCCTCCATGACCTTGCTGACAGTCCATATTGTGCTTAATGTCTGTGCTCCCGAAGGCAGCCCTAGAGATGGTCCAGCTGCCCATAATCCGGAATTGCGTGGAGAGGTCAATAGGTTCGGCCTCGGAACGCGCCACCTCGTTCATGATCATGCAGATTGCTTCCTCACGTATCTGACGGAAGGCCGCTACACGCTTGGCTGTGAGAAGCTCCACGACGGCTATCTTCTTCATTGTCCTCCAATAATCCCCATACGGGGCGAAGCCCACTTTGCGGCAGTTGTAGACCAGCTCCCTGACGGCCAGAATTGCAGGACGGTTGGTGAAGTTCAGATCATAGGTTTTAAGGAGCTCGTGCTGCGTCTGTGGAGGAGACCACAACGGTCGGTATCTGACCTAACTGCAGGTGCATCAAGGGACACGTTGGGACAGTAAATGTGGGACAGCAGATTTAAATCCGTAAAAAAACCAGATGAATATCCACACTTAAAAGTAAGATTCCAATTTAGTTAGACACACACGTAAGTCAAATACATAATGTGGGTCAAATTAAATATGTCCTCTGGGTAGGAGTCAAAAAATTATATAAACAGACACACATTTTAGTACGAGACTGCTATGGAGGTCAATTTAATGTGGCATCAACTACCACTAACTGGCCATGTGATGTAACTTATATGTAAGTCAATTTATGTGTAGCTGCTCCTACGGAAATATAAAAAAGAAATCTGCTGTGGCAGCAATCATCCATATATTAAAATACACCCAGCAGCCGGCAACAATAAACAAATGAATATGGATGCGGCAACAATTTTCCGAATACTAATTTCTGTAGCAGCTAATCCACCAGCAATAACTATAAGAATATCCAACATGGCATCGATATCTCAATCATTTTCCGATTTGTATCACCTAATTTAGCATCAGTAGACATAAGAGCATTCATTATGGCGCAATATATGAGCATTCTTGCAAAGCATTATGCCATGCAATCTACAAAATATATTCTTTTAGGATAAAAATATGTTTAATACATACTATTGCATCATGACTGGAACATTGACGATCACTGTTCAGAATTTTCTACATACAACAAAATGGTCTTCCATTTCATACACATTGAACAAGATCAAGAACATAATTTTCTACATACGACAAAATGGTCTTCCATTTCATACACATTGAACAAGATCAAGAAGCTTCAGTAAGATCTTGTCCACGTTTGTAACTTTCTTCACTCCCAAAATCACAAAAACAATGAAATGGAAGAAATCTAATATATGTACAATGAAAGAAAGTATGTGATTAACTTATTAGATCATGAAATGAGGATATATAATTCGATGTTAGGCACATATTCAAAGTGAGGCTTTTTATAAAACTAACCTGAACCATACTCATAAGATTGTTCTTCATCCAAAAAAATGCTGCACAAACAAACAAGAAAGTCAATTCAAACTATATAGTAGCATAATTATCATGGGACCGTATGTGTGGTTAGAACATAAATGCACATAATAAAACAGTTCTATTTATAGATATTATGAAATGAAAACGACAAATTAAAAGTTAGTATCAGTATATAATTTTTATCTAGCAAACTAATTCTCTTTACGCAAGCTATGTCTATGCTCTTTTAGTTCAACAAAATAATTTGAGTACAAATAAAAAAGATAGCGCATAAAATTTGATCCATATTTACACATACACACACATAAATATAACACTTTCTATATGTACGTATAACAACAATCACTTCAATATCTTGTAACTCTAGTCTTGCATAAACTCAAAGACATAATGTATATGTCAAATCCTGACAATAGTCAACAATACTTGTAATTTAATATCAAGCAATGATCATTCCACGTCTGAAAGTAATTTTAAATCTGAACTTTGGAAAAGACACAATATTTATGAATCATTTTAAAATGCATGACTCCTGGTACATGCTTCAAAAATAAAAGTTGTATATCAGCTACTATAAACTTGAAACTACAGCAAAGTTTGTTGATGTATTGTAAAAAATCAATCACTTTCTTCGCATATATACAATTTCAAATTAATAAGGCATGGTTGGCATACGTGTTTGCAGAAATTCACCAACAAAATTGATGGATATGCATTCCCCTGAACACATTATGTGAAATGAATAATACTGACATAAAGCCATAATATTAGACATATCACAGTAAATTTGTTGATTCTATTATGCCTTCATGCCAAATTAATTTTCATTTCCACCACTTCCTGATTTCCCTTCCAAGCTACAGCCCGCAGTGATATAGTTTTCTATTGTTTAGAAAATCACACGCCAAAACACAAGAAAGATTACACTATATAAAAGTAGCCAACACATGCAATTACCTATACAGCCATCACTAACTATGAGTTTTGGATACATATTGTATTGGGTAAAGTAGTAACACAACAATACTTATGTAATTACTGATCTAGCAGATAAAAAGTTGCATTAAACCCTACCTCACGATCCTCAACTTTAAGAGTTCCCAAGAGTTGTTGCTCGATAACAAATTCATCATGTTCCAGTTCACCAAAAAAGAATATCATCTTCATGGGAGCCATTTATCTCTCATAATTAGGAAATCTGGGTGACGAGAGGTATTCCTATAAAGATAAATAATACAAAGTCACATATATTCACATGATTTAGGTCCAGACATTCGTGAATATTAATATTGATGATACCATTGTGATTACTTTATGCTTACAAATGATGAGTGGAATTAACTGCTCCTCCTTGAGTTAGCTATAAAATGGTATCAACTTATTTTAAAAAAATTACAATACTCATAAATTCAAGAAAAAATGTAGAAGCAAGTATTACTTGGTGTAGTTTTTCATTTAAGAGAGAGACTTGAGCTTCTAGTTGCAAAATATGGGATTGTTGTTTAAAATATGGTTTCATCTTCACATGCTACAAATGAGATTGCTTTAATGTTCTTCTTCAAACACCACCCCCATACCCGGTCTCATATCCACCAGTATGTGGACCATATACGTCATCAAGTACTTGATTAAAAAGTAAATTGTCCTTTGACTTTTTTTTTGGAACTAGTTCAACTAGTTACATCAATGAGTTTCTTGATAGAGAGACGAGAAGGACTTAAGGTCCTCTAGGTAGATGTCAGTAGCATGGGATGGACACTCATTCCACATCAATGGTGAGGATGGTTGCTTCAGACAAAACTTAGCTAAAGCATCAGTCAGTTTGTTTTGGCTCCTTTGCTGATAAATGATCTCCAGGTTAGAAGGGTTCCGTAGAGCATCAATGATCTTGCTTGTGATCAGGAGGTACTTATCCAGAGGCTTCTTGGATTTAGTTTCCCATTGCACAACATTCCATGAGTTGGAAATGATCAAACCTTCTGAGAAATCGTGAAGAGCAGCCAGCTTGATGCCTAAGAGAATGGACTTCAGCTCCCCTTCCATATCATCTGTACCAGGGGTCAGATTGGCGCAACCTGTTAACCAGTGACCTTGGCAATTCCTGGCAATGGCACAGGAGCTAACGGTCTTCGTGTTACTTGAAAGTGCTGCATCCACATGTATGATGGTAGCTGAGGGGTTTAGCGCCATTGGTTGAAGAGGCATACCATCTTCAGAGCTATCAGGATCAGGCATACTATCTTTGGATCTATCAAAATCATGCATTGGGGAGGATGAAAAGGCCTGAAGGATAGAAGAAGTGTCAGCTAAACATTGAAGGGCCAGAATACGGGAAGGGGTCTTCCTGTTCTCAAAGATGTATTGGTTCCGGTTCTTCCAGATCTTCCAACATGTGACTGCGAATTTGATATCCCAATGCTCATGCTCTTGAATGTCTTTGAGATTGTAGGCGAACCACTCGTGAACATCATGGTATTGGAAGAAGTTTTGTGCCGTCGGTGGCAAGATCAAGGTCCAGGTTTGCTTCACATCATTGCAGTCCCTTATGGCATGAAGGAAATCCTCTTCTTCAGTGGTACAGCTGGAACAATTGGGATTGTTGGTTAGGTGTTTATGGGTCCTCATGGAATTGGTAAGGAGCCGATTATGTAGAAGGAACCAAAGATGGAGCTTGATCCGATGAGGTATCTTCATGGCCCAGATGACTTTGAACAGCGGGTGGTCCGCGTCATCTGTCTTGGTGATAGATGTGTAGGAGGAGCTCGACGAGAAGGTGCCATGTGGAGTGAGCTTCCATATGCGCTTATCTGTGCCAAGTAAACAGTTGGGGGTAGGCATATTCAGAATGGATTGAGTATTGTCTTTATCAAACCAGTAATTGATAAAATCAGCATCCCAGTAGCCGTCCTCTCTAACCAGGCAGGAGACCTTGAGGTCAAGTAGGTCCTCTAGTATTGTTAGTTCAAGTTTGATCGTAGGATTAAGGCCATTTCCCAGCCATTCATCTGACCAGACAGAAGTGTCAAGTCCAGAGATGGCAATGCGTCTAGAATTGTCAAGCAAGAAGGGTGTTAAGTTCCTGATGCTGCGCCAAAGATGGGATCCGTTGGGACTGGGTTGTACTCTACTCAGGTATTTTCCGACCATGAGGTCAATCCAGGGGATGCGATGTCGTTAAAGGAAGGCCCAGACCATCTTCAATAAGAGTGAGGTATTGAAGTCCTTGGTGCGTTTGATGGCTAGACCTCCTCGTACCTTTGGTTTGGTTACATGTTGCCATGCCACGAGATTGAGGCGTTTACTGGAATTCCCGTTCCAGATGAAGTTCTGGATAAGATGGTCTATCTTGTCACAGGTTGACGACGGTAGCTGGACAGACTGCATCACATAACACACCTGCAACTGCAACACCGATCGAGCTAAGGTAGTCCTTCCTACAAAAGAAAGGAGTTTGTTCTGCCATTGATTGATCTGGTTGTGGACTTTCTCTGTGAGGGTTAAGAATAAGCTCTTACTTTTCCTTTTGTGAACAATTGGGACACCAAGATGGCACCCCAGATTACTGGTCTCTTGTATTCCTATCTTCCTACAGATCGTGGTTCTTAGGCATCTTGGTGTGTTGTGCGAGAAGAACAACGTAGACTTTTCGTGTGACAAAAACAATCCAGAGGCATCGCTGAATCTTCTGAGGCATGCCTTGATGGTTTTAGCTTGAGATATAGAAGCTTCGCCAAAGAGGATAATGTCGTCCACAAAACTAGCGTGGCTGATGGGGATTTTGGACTTGAAGATGATGATGGGTTTCCAGGATTGGTTGGCGACCTCTTGAGCAATCAGCTGGCTTAGCCTTAGGAGATCACTGTTTAGGGCAACACCCTCACGAAGCCCGGCCGCCACTTTCTGCCTGTAACTGGGTCGATACCATCGATAGGCCCGTCGATGGTAGCGACTTCACAGAGATGATTTCTTCTGAATATCTCCAGAGATCTCGCGAGTATCGACACCCATGTTGATACTATCAAACTCTGTTGCGATCATCCTGTTCGTGTGTCGATACCATCGACGAGGTTGTAATATAGGAGATCACAAGATGCACCGAGTATGGACCGGCGAATTTTATTATGTTAACTGCCTTATGTGATAGTGTTCATCAGTTTTGAGGTAGATATCTTTTATGGATGATTACTGTCGCCTTTAGGGTAATTATCATTCTGTGGTTAGTGAGGGCTGAAATGTGAATGTCCGGTGGGGATCGTATGGTGATGTTTGTTGTGATAATTTGTTCTTTAGTTGACTCTGGCAATTCTATTCTAAGGTTTAGTTTCTCGAGGGCGAGCAATGTTCAATCTTAGGGGAGTTTGATGCGATGATTTTGAGTCGCATTTATAGACTGGTTTTAATTGTGTTTTATGCATTTATTAGTCATTTATGTGGGTAATGTTGCATAATTCATTTACTTTGATCTATGATACTTCTCTGTGTCAAATCTCCCTTATTTTCGTATTTTTCAGCATAAAGTATTACAAGAATATGTTTTGTGTAGGCTTATGTGGTTTCATGTTGTAATTTCAGAAAAAACAAGTATCTGCTGCTGTCGATACCATCGACAGTGGTCGATACCATCGACCGGACCACAGGATGCCAGCTGCAAGGAGCAGAAGATAGTCGATACTAGTGATAGGAGAGTCGATGGTATCGATTTACCATCAGGTTGCTGGCAAGAAGAGAGTCGATACTATCGACGCTTATGTCGATGCTATCGACTGGTGGAGCTACAGCGACACAAAAGGACAAAACCGTCGCTATAGGTTTGTCGATACCATCGACCCGAGTCGATGGTATCGAGATAGCATCAGGCGCAACGCAAAAAGGAAAGAAGAATTGCCGCTACCGCGCAAGGTCGATACCATCAATCCGCGTCAATGGTATCGACACCGTTAGATACAAGTTTGCTTTAGATCAATCTAAATTCGACGACTGTGATTATTTGGCGACCTAACTCGGTGATTATACCTAATGACGACAGCCAAGAGCAATCTATCACGTCATTAGCACTACACACGTCCCGAGAAGGTGTGGAGAGAAGAACAGAGCCCAGAAGCACGCCCCAGCTGTTCCGGACGCCGAAGAAGACATTTTCCACCACTGAAAGACGGGAGAACGCATATTCTACACCAAGGAGCGATTAGATCTTCTCCGTTCATGGGTTTTACCACTCAATCACGTTTTTCTCCATGTTTCCCTTTTTCTCTACAACGTTTTGCTCTGAGATGAACATGCGGGGCTAATCCCCTTTGTCTTTAGGATCGAGAGTAGCCCGGGGAAGCATTGTATGACGATTTTATCATAGTAATTCATCTTTTATCTCTTAAATCTGTGGTATAATTTCATTTTCTCAATTATATTGTTATGTTTGATCACCATAATAATAATCTAATGCCCTTAATTACTTTGAAAGAAGAATTAATGGTTGAAAAGAGATGAAATTTACGTTAATTGACAAATCCCTTGAACAAGGTGGTGTAAGGTTAATGGTGGATACCGAGAGATCGATTTTAATGCACCTATAGGTTACTATGACGGTGGAACCGACCTAGACATAGGTAGTGAATTGTACCACGACAGTGGGCAATTCTGATTTCAGGCCACTACCCGGATAGAGAGATAAATCTGAGTAACTATATAGAATTTAATACAATGAAAACCCACGGTGAAACCGCAATCCTAAAGATCTCATCTTAAATTGATTAAACTAAACATTTAATCGATTGCTTTGTTTTGTTTTATTTTATTTTCTTTTAATTTTACAACAACTTCCAACTATTTAATCGGTCTAGATGATTGCGAGTAGTTAGTAGTAGTCTCTGATAATTCATGTGTCCCTGAGTTTGACTCAGGCCTCACAAAGGCCTATATTACACTAACGCGTACACTTGCGTTTCTACGCACGTAAAAAGTGTGTCAAAAGATATTGAATATAATTGAGAAGTAAAGAAACATAATAAAGTTACAGATGTCTAAATGTACATACTAATTCATGATAGTAGCGTGCATATGATTTTTTTCATGTGGTATGAGTGGGATGAGGGGCTCCATGACTAGTCTTATTTTTTAGACTCTCTCTCTCTCTCTATATCAATAATATTGACAAAAATTACTCAAATAATGACTTGTCTTAATGAAATGAATGTACATACACATTCTAACCATTTTTGTAGGTGAATTACAATACTCCAATAACTTTGCCCATGGATTATCTGAAATTCTACTATTTTGGGATTTTTTAAATGCTTGATTGGGATGCTTAAGGTCACAAAAATTCCTCCTTCAAGATATTTCTCCATGATCTAACTTTCTGTTGCATTTTTCCATAACACCAATGAGTTACCTCTTCCATGTTTGCAATTGGATATTCAACACCTTCTATGTTGGAAGCAAACTCTCCATCCAACATGAAAAATATGAAGTCACTCTGAAATCATAAATTTAGTCATGGAATAAAATTTTTTTACTTTAGTAAGAGTTATACATATAAAATACATACCATCACATCTTCCATGAACTTTTCAAATCCCACTAGATGTTCTTTGTCCCATTCCTTATGAAGTGGAAAAAACATACCGATCATTGCATAAATCCCAAGATAATTAGTAAGTTGCTTTCCCTCATCACCAATCGGAGCACCACGTAGAAAGAAACACTTGTATACTTCCCCCTTTTTAGGACAACACGAGCTTAATTTAGTTGACCCTCTATGATGCTTTTTTGGAACAATTAATTCATTCTAAACTACAATAATTAAGTAAAATCATGTAACATTATAGAGATTGAGACAAAAAAATTAAACTAGATGTATACCTAATAACCGTGTAACTACTCTTTCATTTGGCAGACTTAGAGTGGGCCTAATAGAGTCAACATCATGCGTCCGTTCTTTTCTTTGGAAGTTAGTTTCTTTAGAGTTGGAGGCATCTACATGAAAAAGAAATGTTTCAATATAGAAAGATAGTTTTAGTGTAATAAATTAAACATATTGATTACCCAAGTCCACTGGAAGTTGAGACATTATTTCCTTGGTTAGTCCTTGGGGTTGTTGTGGAAAGGGAGAATGATCATTGTCATGATCTACAGACAACCCTCTAGAATCCCTAATGTGACCTATATGTAAAACTAAATGGCTTAAGAACCAAGCTTGAATTTCAATAAAATAAATTCACGAGACTTCATAAGAAATTATATTTATACCAGAACCATCTCCAACGTCCTCATTTTGATTACCAAAGGAATGGTGTTCGATTGGTGACCTCCTTGTGTCATGTACAATTATTGGATCATCCACTAAAAGGAAAATTTCACATTTTAAGAAAAAATAAAACTAAATTTATGGAATTTTTTTTAAATAATTGTAAAAGTAATCCAAGCCAGATGTATTCCCAATTTCTATACCACTATTGTTGTACATGTTGTGAGGAATAGGGAGATACTCATTATGAAGAAAACCAACAACATTTTCTGTAGGATCCATAGAAAGGTCTTCAATTATAACCCAAATTCATAAGTGCCAAGTTAAATACAATAAAACAATGACATTAGAAAGTACTTTAATATCTCTTTTACCAACAGTCACTCCATCTTAAAATTGTAGATTATCAAGGGATTGTTGTTCATTGTATCCCCCCCTTGTGTGATGTAAAAGTAGTTGGTCTTTATCTACAAGAAAATATATCACATTTTGAAGGAACAAGTCTAAATTCAACAATTTTTTCTTAACTCGGGGGAAAAAGTGGTACTAAACATGGTGCATTCTCACTTTCCACATTAGAGTTCCTATTAATATTTGTACCAAATCTCTCTCCAACTTCTTTATTTGGATCAGAAAGCAAGTGGTTTGTGTTGCTTAACACCCTAGTTTGGTTTGCATCTATAAGAAGAAAAATGCACAATATATGTATAGCTAATAACAAGACAAAATCATCCATGAATTTTGTAACCAGACCGAATGACTTCCCAACTTCTCACGGGGTTATTGTCACTATAGAGTCTTGAGAACTACGAAGGAATTTATCCACAAGCCATTGTGCAAATGCATGTTGAGATAAGTCTTGATTCTCTTTGTCTATATTTTGAAATAATTTTGCAAATGGTTCTCTGAAAAGATCTGGAAGAAATCAAAAAGCAAAAATAAAGAATGTGACAATAGATTACCAAACATAATAATAAGTTATCTATATATTCTATCATCTCAATAATGTGCTCAAAAATAAATACCTAATGTAGGTATGAAATCCTCAAAACATGCAACATCACTTGGCACTTGCTCTTCACCTTGTTAATGCAATGTTGATTTTGCATGTTCAGTTTGGGTTGTTGCTTTCAACTTCTTTTTACGAGGATTTTGTATTCCTATAATACACAATAATATATCATTAATCAATAGTTAGTATAATGTAAAGACATCTTAAACACATACCTGAAAGGTTACACAATGGCTCGCTCAAATTAAGAGAAGAACTTAACTGACAACTTATAAATTAATTTCTAATTTTCAATATTGTATAGTATACTTAAAATTTACCATAAACATGTACATATTAACTCTTAGAACATACCATGGGAAATATTTGTCTCATTCTCATTGGCATGATTCACATCACTTGGTGGACATGATTGTCGAAGAGAGTGCAGTGGCCTTGTTTTCCCATTGTCAGGCATGATCCTGCAAGATTAATAAAAATTATATATCATGATTGATAAATAAATGAAATAAACAAATTACATGTATAATTAAGATTTATTTATACCTTAAGTAAATTTTCTTTTTAACCGTTTTCTTGCTTTATCTACCAATGAAGTGTCTACTAGTATATTATTTGTCATGTCTGATCTAGACCAGAGTTCACTAGTATTGGTATTGTGACGTCCCCAGATTTTGGCTTCTCCAAACCCTATTGGAAATGAGATGTCAGAATCCGAAAACATCATCCAATCATATCAGAAAGCGATGCGGAAGCATAATACGCATACATGAACATATAACCATAACATTCTCAACATTCAACATGTAAATTTATACAACATGAATTATTACACAATGATTTACAATTACATATTGAATGAAAATTCTACAATCTAAGAACATGTATGCTAAACTAGGATCTACACAATAGGTACAACCTGAACAATGTTCACTTCACATCTTTTATCCCACGCTATCTCTGAACCTAAAACATACGTGAAACAACGAATCAACACACAAGGTGTTGTGTACGTGGGTAGAAAGATACATACTAATATGTTTGCATAATTGAAATGAATTGAGAAAGAAAGAGTAAAAGAAAACATTATTTAAAGCGATAATCAGGTAAACATTCCTTTTATTGCTTTCACTTTGATGCGGTTGTACTACTCATACTTGCACTTAACTTACATCTAGTGTGGGCAATATAGTATCATCATACATCTAACATGGGCCAAGGAATCATACATCCATGTTAGGCAACATACATCCACACCAGGCTATGTGCTCTAGTAGCTACAACCCATCATACTCATTTATGTTCTATTAGATTTGGCGAAGTATAACTCATAATAGTTCAACCAAGCAATCATATCCAAATACAAGCATTCAAGATATCACATATCATATGCAACCAGAAAACTAGTCTTATACTTAATAAATCCCACGTACCTGAGTTCAGAGATTCCTATTTACATTCTGGATCATCTACATATCTGGTCAACACCTGATTAATAGCAATTTAAATCATCATCAATAAAAGAACATCATTAGTCTTGATTATTTAGGTACAAGCTAGGGTTTTGGTCAAACCTAGGTCAACGTAATGTTAGGGTGGTATCTAATATTTTTAGTTTGATCTATATGTCATTATTAAGGTCTGGTACACATTTCATATTTTTCTGATGCCTTATCTATTATCTATATTTAATATGAGGATTAAACATGTAATTTAGGCATTAAAGAGAAAAGACCTAACATAGATCAATAAAACCCAGATCAGAGTTCACCAGTGGGTTTCCAATGTTATTAAAGTTCTACTAAAAATTTCTGAGAATTAATATCACATGGATACTATTTATTTCAACTAATGGACTCTAAATCGTCTACATTAATTATCATCATTATTTGTTAGTCAACGGTCTGATCTAAGGGTCTAGTAATGTAGAGGACATTATTCTGAGTCTAGGGATATTTTTGGGTAATTATTTGGACGCAGGAGCTATTTATAATGCATTTTCTAAGATATGTACATAAATTAGATTTTCAAGTGAATTATTGCCTTTTTGGCCAACTGGATGGTGCCATGTGTCCCCAAGAGGGCAAAGCTACTCTAGGCCTGAGCCGCTTGGGTTCGTGATTGAACCGGATGGGGATTTAGTCTGGCCTACTGTGAGACTTGGCTATCTACAAGTCGTGAGTCGTCCTCCTCTTGCTTTCCTCGCGACCTCCGCTCGATGCCTGGGTGTGAGCTTCCGCCCAACGCCGCCGGCGCAGAGCAGCACTCCAGTGAGGGGTCATCTCCTCTATCCTCCTCCTTGGTTTGAGTCTCTCTCTCTCTCTATTCCTTGAAACCCGATGTAGGACTCATCCTCTGGTTCATCGTCGCAGACTTCCCCCTTTCTCGCGTTCATCGCCGCAGACTTCCCCCTTTCTTGCGTTCATCACCTCAGTACTGCGATCTTCCTCGTGTGCGAGACACATGACCTGGCCGCGGGTGGACCTTCAGCAAGCTCTAGCTCTCTCTCTCCTCGTTTTGTGCTGACTATCAATCCCATAGCAAGGCGCGGCTTACCCCTACTTGCCGAGGTGGTCGATCTAGCGATGGGTAACGAGAAGTACATGCCTTCAACTTGCACGACACGATGAGAGTCAGTTTCGTCAGGGACTTGAGCCCATGGGCAGCCATATGTTCTAGGTAGAGGAGGCGTGAAGCGGCAGAGTTGTGGCTTGCTCATCTGGGCGCCGTCGCAGTGAGGGGAGAAAGGGCGAAAACAGTCTCCCTTCTCCGAGACATCAGTCAGATCTCCATGAGTATTCCTAACGGCCTGGAGAGCTCACCGCCCACATCTGAAAGCGTCCCAGTAGCCTCAGGCATGCTCTCCCTACTTCAGCAGCTCCCGCTGGATCCATCTCCTTCAACCCTGACCTTCCCTTCACAAGCGCAGGGTCCGACCACCTCCTCCACTGGTAGCCACACTCCTATGGACCTTGCTCCATATGCGACCTATAACAGGGATGATTTTACTCGTCTCTAATCTCCATTCCCTTCTTCATCGTCCACCTTGCTGTGTATGGTAGTGGAGAGATGGGTTTTCAGGGTGAGAGGTTGATCTTCCTTTGTAATCTAATTGGAGTCCCTAGCGATGGGTTGTTTTGATCCGGAGGACGCAGTGGAAATCAGCCAACCTAGCTAACCTTCCTTATATCTCATCAAGACTCCTTCCATCAGAGTCCAGATTGCAACCACTTGCTCCTGGCTTTTCAGAGCTGGGAGATGATGGAGCCAACCGTGTGGCAGACTTAAGACGTATAATATTATTTGACTATAATTATCAGTCTTACCTAGTCAATTAATCTTCAATATGGAATTACCTTATAAATATGTATGTAGTCTTGGATTCAATTCTACTAATCATCAATTATTAATTCAACAAGTCCAAATCACTTGGTATGGTACTACCATACCTCATGGCTCATCATTTGACAACTTGATATGCTTATGACTACTAAGTGGATCTCTTGGCCTCATTAGTACACAAATTGAATAATAAATAGATAGACACCATCATTGGACTCAACTTAGTATAATAATCATCATTCATATGCCTAGTTGCAACTTTTGAGTGAAGGAAGCTCATAATTGAATGAACAACTCCTCAATTTGGTATGAATCATCTACATAACATTCATAGTCTTAAAATACTATATTGGGTATCATATTCCTAAAATTGGGGTCATCACATTCACCCCACCTTATAAGGAATTTCGTCCTCGAAATTTAACTTTTTTTTTAGCAAAAGGGTCCTCGAAATTTAACTAATCTCATCCTTAAGAAGTTATTTAGGAGTTCAACCTCATATGCATCATCATTTCTTAGGTTCTAAGACTACCATAGTTGCATTCTTAGGTTCTGTCATCCACTCCATGTATCACATATCTTGATAAGGCTCTAGACATCTAATCTAGACTACTCTCTCTTCTAGACTGATGTCACTCCTTTTCACTTAGGTTGCATGAACACTAACTACTCTACAGTGTGAGGGACACATTTTGTATTTACATATATATAATAAAATACTATATAGTTTTTCTCCGAGAAAGAAGACGTCAGAGAAAACACTCGAGGCTCGAGCCAATTGGAAAACAAAACCAAATCAGCAAAACCTAGTGTCCCACACACAGTAGATAGTCTAGTGTCATGTCACCTAGTGAAATGGTGAGAACGAGATGTAGACTAGTGTAGCTACCCAATACATATGATCTCTATATGGAAAGGGTCTCAGACACTTGTCTAGACCTGGTTCTCGAACATCTAGGTTCTAACCTAGAGGCTAAGTCAAACCTTATTCCTATAGAACAACTTACTAAGTTTCTAAGGTTTAAGGTGAAAGGGGAAATTTAGGTTTAATGTTTCATGATGAGCAACTGTTAGGTGTAGCAATTGTTCATGCTCTGATACCAACTGTGACGTCCCCGGATTTTGGCTTCTCCAAACCCTATTGGGAATGAGATGTCAGAATCCGAAAACATCATCCAATCATATCAAAAAGCGATGCAGAAGCATAATACGCATACATTAACATATAACCATAACATTCTCAACATTCAACATGTAAATTTATACAACACGAATTATTACACAATGATTTACAATTACATATTGAATGAAAATTCTACAATCTAAGAACATTATGCTAAACTAGGATCTACACAATAGGTACAACCTGAACAGTGCTCACTTCACATCTTTTATCCCACGCTATCTCTGAACCTAAAACATACGTGAAACAACGAATCAACACACAAGGTGTTGTGTACGTGGGTAGAAAGATACATACTAATATGTTTGCATAATTGAAATGAATTGAGAAAGAAAGAAAGGCGATAATCAGGTAAACATTCCTTTTATTTCTTTCACTTTGATGTGGTTGTACTACTCATACTTGCACTTGACTTACATCTAGTGTGGGCAATATAGTATCATCATACATCTAACATGGGCCAAGGAATCATACATCCATGTTAGGAAACATACATCCACACCAGGCTATGTGCTCTAGTAGCTACAACCCATCATACTCATTTATGTTCTATTAGATTTGGCGAAGTATAACTCATAATAGTTCAACCAAGCAATCATATCCAAATACGAGCATTCAAGATATCACATATCATATGCAACCAGAAAACTAGTCTTATACTTAATAAATCCCACGTACCTGAGTTCAGAGATTCCTATTTACATTCTGGATCATCTACATATCTGGTCAGCACCTGATTAATAGCAATTTAAATCATCATCAATAAAAGAACATCATTAGTCTTGATTATTTAGGTACAAGCTAGGGTTTTGGTCAAACCTAGGTCAACGTAATGTTAGGGTGGTATCTAATATTTTTAGTTTGATCTATATGTCATTATTAAGGTCTGGTACAAATTTCATATTTTTCTGATGCCTTATCTATTATCTATATTTAATATGAGGATTAAACATGTAATTTAGGCATTAAAGAAAAAAGACCTAACATAGATCAATAAAACCCAGATCAGAGTTCACCAATGGGTTTCCAGTGTTATTAAAGTTCTACTAAAAATTTCTGAGAATTAATATCACATGGATACTATTTATTTCAACTAATGGACTCTAAATCGTCTACATTAATTATCATCATTATTTGTTAGTCAACGATATGATTTAAGGGTCCAGTAATGTAGAGGATATTATTCTGAGTCTAGGGATATTTTTGGGTAATTATTTGCACACAGGAGCTATTTATAATGCATTTTCTAAGATCTGTACATAAACTGGATTTTCAAGTGAATTATTACCTTTTTGGCCAACTGGATGGTGCCACATGTCCCCAAGAGGGCAAAGCTGCTCTAGGCCTGAGCTGCTTGGGTTCGTGATTGAACCGGATGGGGATTTAGTCTGGCCTACTGTGAGACTTGACTATCTGCAAGTCACGCGTCGTCCTCCTCTTGCTTTCCTCGCAACCTCCGCTCGACGCCTGGGCGTGAGCTTCCGCCCAACGCCGCCTGCATGGAGCAGAGCTCCAGTGAGGGGTCGTATCCTCTATCCTCCTCCTTGGTTTGAGTCTCTCTCTCTCTATTCCTTGAAACCCGATGCAGGACTCATCCTCTGGTTCATCTTCGCAGACTTCCCCCCTTCTCGTGTTCATCGCCGCATACTTCCCCCTTTCTTGTGTTCATCGCCACAGTACTGCGATCTTCCTCGTGTGCGAGACACATGACCTGGCTATGGGTGGACCTTCAGCAAGCTCTAGCTCTCTCTCTCCTCGTTGTGTGCTAACTATCAATCTTATAGCAAGGCGCGGCTTACTCCTACTTGCCGAGGTGGTCGATCCAGCGATGGGTAACGAGAAGTGCATGCCTTCAACTTGCACGGCACGATGAGAGTCGGTTTCGTCAGGGACTTGAGCCCATCGGCAGCCATCTGTTCCAGGTAGAGGAGGCGTGAAGCGGCAGAGTTGTGGCTTGCTCATCTGGGCGCCGCCGCAGTGAGGGGAGAAAGGGAAAAAACGGTCTCCCTTCTCCGAGACATCAGTCAGATCTCCATGAGTATTCCTAACGGCCTGGAGAGCTCACTGCCCACATCTGAAAGCGTCCCAATAGCCTCAGGCATGCTTGCCCTACTTCAGCAGCTCCCGCTGGATCCATCTCCTTCAACCCTGACCTTCCCTTCGCAAGCGCAGGGTCCGACCACCTCCTCCACTGGTAGACACACTCCTATGGACCTTGCTCCAGATGCGACCTATAACAGGGATGGTTTTACTCGTCTCTAATCTCCATTCCCTTCTTCCTCGTCCACCTTGTTGTGTATGGTAGTGGAGAGATGGGTTTTCGGGGTGAGAGGTTGATCTTCCTTGGTAATCTAATTGGAGTCCCTAGCGATGGGTTGTTTTGATCTGGAGGACGCGGTGGAAATTAGCCAACCTAGCTAACTTTCCTTATATCTCGTCAAGACTCCTTCCATCAGAGTCCAGATTGCAGCCACTTGCTCCAGGCTTTTCGGAGCTGGGAGATGATGGAGCCAACCGTGTGGCAGACTTAAGACGTATAATATTATTTGACTATAATTATCAGTCTTAATTACCTAGTCAATTAATCTTCAATCTGGAATAACCTTATAAATATGTATGTAGTCTTGGATTCAATTCTACTAATCATCAATTATAAATTCAACAAGTCCAAATCACTTGGTATGGTACTACCATACCTCATGGCTCATCATTTGACCACTTGATATGATTATGACTACTAAGTGGATCTCTTGGCCTCATTAGTACACAAATCGAATAATAAATAGATAGACACCATCATTGGACTCAACTTAGTATAATAATCATCATTCATATGCCTAGTTGCAACTTTTGAGTGAAGGAAGCTCATAATTGAATGAACAACTCCTCAATTTGGTATGAATCATCTACATAACATTCATAGTCTTAAAATACTATATTAGGTATCATAATCCTAAAATTGGGTCATCACAGGTATCAAGGCTTTGATCAACAAAACTAGTAGGATTAGTACTTGTACTAATCAATTCGCCATATTCATTGTTACAAGGGTAATTGGGTCTGCCATATGTATGCCTAGGCCTCCAATGGAAAACAACACTCCAATCTTGAAATTCAGGAGCAACTAAGTAGTACACTTATTGCGTTAATAATGTAAAAATAAATGGCTCATCTACAAAGCTTCTTTGACCAGTGTCGATCATAGTGAAGTGAAATTCATCTTTCTGACACCCATATTTTGTATCATACTGTGTACATTTAAATAGGTGTAACACAATACTACTAGAATATGCAACCACTATAATGTCAATCAATGATCCATAATATATGCTCCCATCATCTCCAGTAGTCACCACTCCACTATTTTGTGTGACTCTCCTACTTTCTCATTCTTTCACCTCAAATTTATAACCATTAACAAAATATCCTTTATATGAATGTATCCCAATTTTAGGACCACAAGATAAGCATTTCACATCTTCTGGAAGGTCACTAGATTCAGCTAATGACAAAATCTGGAAAAACACATACATAATTTATATTAGAATAATTTATGAGTTGGATTTTAAATTTGTTGAATGACTCACATGTTCCTTAAACAAATACATAAAATTTTAGTGTTGCTCTTCTTGAACTTGTAAATTAATCCAGTTAGGATGTTGTGCTAGTACACATCTTTTATGAACCCTACATGTCAACAAGTTATGCTTGACCGCATAAATTTCATAAAAAAATATTCATGGAGATGAATAATAAACTTACTTTAAATAAGGTTGTATTTAATCTGTATTAAACAACACAAATCGATGTGCTTGAAATAGATCCTCTTCAGACAGAATACACTCTACTCCAGCACCAATTGGGCCTTCAAGATATCTCTTTGGATTATCTAGCCTTAGAATTTCATTATCCTTTAATCGAGAGCAAAACGTGACAACTTCCTCCATCAAATAAGCTTCAGCAATAGAACCCTCTTGTCTGTTTTTAATATGAATATAGTTCTTAAGCTGAAATAAATAAATTTCAACGGGATACATCCATCTAAAATATATGGGACCTACAATTTTAGCTTCCATAGACAAATGGACCGAGAAGTGCACACTTACATCAAAGAATGTCGAGGGGAAGATTCTTTCAAGCTTGCACATGGTTATTGGAATTTGTTTTTCTAATTGCTCCATCTTGCCGACATCAATAACTTCATTACAAATTTCCTTGAAAAATGAGGCGAGATCACATATCACCATCGCAACAGATTTGGATATTGTTCTTCTTAAAGCTAAGGGCAAAAGTTTTTGCATAAGGATGTGATGATCATGGCTTTTTAGAACACCAATCTTCTTATCAAATTGTTTTTTTTTTGAAATATTAGAGGAAAAATCGTAAGGCTATTTCAAATCCTTCAAGACTTTAAGAAAAGTATCTTTTTCCTCATTTGTCATATTATAAGATGCACGAGGAAGAATAGATTTTTTTGTGTTACTTGATCTCTTAATCCATAAGGGCCTTCTTACTCCCAATGCCTCCAGGTCAAGTCTTGAATTAACATCTCTGGTTTTCCCATCTTGCTCTAGAAACCAATTTAAAATATTTTCACAAATATCTTTTTCAATGTGCATAACATCTAAATTGTGACATATTAGCAATCTCTTCCAATTGGGAAGCTAAAAAAACATTCTTCTTTTTCCATCCACTTTTTGTGAATAAAGTGCGATTGTAATCATGTAAAAATCTTTCTATCTCTTCACCGATTAAAGTTTTTGGGGTAATCTCCAGTTCAAAACTACCATTAAAATTCTTAATATCTTTGTGCCATGGATGATTAGTTGGTAAAAATTGACGATGCCTTAAATATGCAATATTCTTACTAGCGGGAAGGTAAATAGATCCACTATGAACATGACAGAGAGGGCATTCTTTGTGTCCTTTTTTGCTCCACCCAGACAACATGGCATATGCAGGGAAGCCACTGATTGTCCATAATAAAGATGCATGCATGACAAAGTTTTCACCAGTAGAAGAATCATATGTCTTTACCCCATCAAACTATAATATTTTCAGCTCATCAATTGAAGGCCGAAGATAAATATCTATATCCCTTGGAATTTTAGGACCATGAATTATAAGTGTCAACATAAAGTAAGATTGATTCAAAGATAACCAAGGAGGAAAATTTTACACCATAAGAATCACATGTCATATTGAATGATTACTACACTTCATTGCTAAACATAGGGTGTTTTTTATCAAAGTGTCTCCAAGCATCAGAATCTCTAGGATGACTCATCTCTCCCTTCTTACTAGGTGGAGATTTTTCGTGCCACGTCATTAGACCAGCAGTAGTGCTACACATATACAACCTTATCAGTTTCGGAGTCAAAGGAAAATAGCAGACGAGCTTTGTAGGTATTTTCTTTTTCTTTTCAATAGAATAAATCCATCTAGAATTATTGCATTTTGGAATCTTGTTTAATTTCTCATTTTCTCCATAATACAACATACAATCATTAGACCATGCGCGGATCTTCTTACATTTGAGACCTAAATTGTACATAACTTGTTTACACTCATACCAATATTTTGGAAGTTCATTATTTAGTGGGAGGATTTTGTGAACAAACTCCAAAACATTAGAAGCACCCTTCTTACTCCACTTGTTATCACATTTCATCTTCCACAAGGAAAGTATAGTATCCAATTTAGAGATTGGATAGTTTGTGTATAGCTGAGTATTAGCATCTTGCATCATTTCTTCAACATTTTTTAAATGTTCTTCATCATGTTGCTGATTTCTAGTTGAATCTTCAGATTTATTAACCTCTGAATAATTACCCATCACATCATTGAGCATATTCAACATATCAACATTGTCCATATTGCCTGGTATGCATCTATCAACATTCTTCCCGTGATATTTTCATATCGTGTATTGTTCAAAGAAGCCATTGCACAATAAATGATGTCTAATGATATCTAAACATTGGTAAATTGTGTTCTCACAACTTTTGGAAGGGCATAGCTTTTCTGAGTTCATATTATCTTTAAATGCCAATTCTAAAAAAACCTCCACACCTTCACGGAAATGCAAATTATTGATTTGATCAAATTTAGAATTGCATCTATACATCCAACTTTTATGTTGGATATAATCATTTCTCATTTCCATGGTACCATCAAATAATTGTAAAGAATTGTTATTAAATAATAAGATAAATCAACAAAATAATGTCATTTGTTACATACAAATCAAGTTACATAGTGAACTAAGAAGGTCAATGCAAAGAATAAATTTAAGAAAAGTGGCTTATCACTTATCATGGTTATCATGTATGATGAAAATACATCAAGTTTGTCTCTTTTTTAAAAAATATATTTGTACATGGTCCAACAATGAAGGAAAAAAGTCCATGTTTATAAATAAATTGATGTTATGTCTAATCAAAATATGATTAATAGAATTATATGTATCTTTTTTTGGCAATAAAACTTGTAATAGTTATGCCAAAACATAATCTTTTTCTTAGTTGGATAAATAAAATTTTAAAAAATCATATAAATACATGAATACATCAAAAATGCAAAAGCTAGAGAAATAAATATGATTCTATTAAGATCATAACAATATGTTTCTATAGTACATTCAATGCGAAAATGCTTATATATGGATCTGATTAGTTTTTGAAAATTCTCAATCGAATGCATACATCATTTTTTAAAAATCAAGACACAAGAAAATACCACCTATCAAAGTAGAAATATAATAAAAGCAATGAAGTAATAAGGTGTTTTGAAAAATTAAAAAAGAAAATTCCTATCTAGTAGAACATTATAATACAAAAAAATACAAAAAATATATAAAGGATAAAAAGTGCACATAAAAAACAACAATGCAATACTAAAAAATTCAAAAAAACTTGACAAGTTAGGATGTGGTTGAAATAACTGCCACCAAATCGACAGTCAAATCGTTACTAATTATGCGGAATAATCATAAGCAGTGGATGTTCGTATGTATGCCCTGAGAGCCAATCATGGGATGATTGGTGTGATACATTAAGATTGATTTGATAAACATCAAAGGCAAGCTTCCAATTCTTTCTGCTTCAGTCATAAGAGATAGTGATAGAACATATTGAATGTCTAGAGAATGACAGTAATCAATGACGTATGCTTTCAGGTTGAGGACCTGAACGATGAGATCATACGGATGCTAAGAGTTTGTACATTCTTATTATGTCCCTAGTCAGATGTCATTGTGGAAGGTAGATAGACAACAATGACACACAAGACTAGATTGTGGTGTTGGTTGATGACAGAATCTCATTAGTTATGATATAGAGATACCAAACCAAACACATAGGTACTTGTTAGAGAACAAGTGTACCCGAAATACCCACTATGCGTTTGACACATGGAACCATGACATGGTAGTCACAGTCAGTACTCACAGTGATGGTGGTGAGTGTGATTGTTTGACCTGAAATCACTACACTCAACACATGTCGTTGGGCACACTTTGACATCATCAAACGTAGTCCTGAAACATGGGTTGTTATAAAGGTGATGATTGGGTGGCTTTGACACATGGGGCTTTTGAGGGGTGAGTGATAGATATGGGATTTGTCCCTCCTGAGGGAGTATGATATCCATGGCCACTTGACGAGTAGGATTGAGAAAGGCGTGCACACATGTATGAATCAGTATGTGATATTGATGTCATACATATCTCTTCCAATCTGCTCTGAGATCAAGAAAGTGAATGAACGTTGACAGGATGATTGTTCCATGCCTCGAGTTCATTCCGGATATCAGTGACAAAGGAATTATACATTCACTGTAACACCATTCACGAATTGTAGGATTGAAAGTTGTTCTTCAACTTTCTATTTCACTTGGGTAGCACTGATGTGTGACTAGGCACCGCTCTTTTCTTGTGAAGTCATAAGTGTTATGGACTTTCACTGCCAACGTGAAATGGACCTGCATGGTCACACACATAGGATTTAACCTGGAAGAGGAGTTTTGTCCACAAACAATGTTTAGATTGATTACTAAAGAAGTTTAGTAGTTCAATTAAACACTCAATCAATTGATAACTCAGTATCATAATGTTCAAGGTGTTGGACTGATTGATTGGAGTATCAGATTGATTGAAACTACAATTGATAGATTCTTCACAATCTACACTCCCAACCGATCGGCTCATGTGATGAACTGATCGGCTTAGCTTGGTGAACCGATCAGCTCAGGTGGTGAATCAATCGTCACATGGATAGGGTGAAATGATAGCTTCAAGTGTTGAAACGATCAGTTCAACTGATGCAACTGAGCAAGTGGGGAAAGTAGGATTGGTGAGAAATTTCTTTTCGTTTCACTTGCCCAATTTGATTGGAACAAGTATTGGTAGTTGGTACCAATTAGAAACAAAAGTGGAAAAGTCAATCGGGAACTGACCAGGACCACAAACTGACCGGTTCAGAAGTGAACCGACCGTTTCATGGGTCCCAACCCATCGATTGAGGTTTTAACCAATCGGCTCAGGTCCCCAACCGACCGTTTTAGAAATGAAACGATCGGTTCAGGTTGCGCAGTTGGTTGTTTTTGTGGAAAATTTTAAACCCTTCTACTCCTGCTTTAGTCCCACATTGCCCGGGATAGCGAACCCTGTCCCATGACCCTCCTATATATAGGGGTATTGGGGGATTCTCAAAGTACAAATCAGTGCAACCAGTTGCTCTGTAAAGTTGTCATTCTCTCTGGTTTTGGTAACTGAGGGAGCCCAAGCAAGTGCTACCCGATAAGGGAGGCACAACAAGGGAAAGACAACTACAGAAAGTGACTGATGGCAGGAGAGTGTGTTAGTGACTGGTACGCTGACAGGAGGGTGAGACTCCTTCCAATTCCTTGTGAGATAAGGAGATTGGAGTTCCAGGTGGTCCATGAAGACTACTTCAGAGGCGGGAGATTTCTACCGCTTGGAGGACAGCTGTCAATCCCGACAGTCCATGTGAGACCAGGAGTCTTCAGTCCAGTGCGACCAGGAGCTTCACATACACAGTCCAAGACCAGAGGTGAAGACCGCGCAAGCCGCGGGGTATTGTCACCGAGCAAGCCTCAGGACAAGGTATGATTCCACAAACTATCATTTCCTATTGTATAGATGTTGATGCGTTTCCTTGTTCTGGGTTTGGGGAGGAGAAAATTTTTGTTTCCGCTACCTTCTCTGCCTCCCCTAAAACCCAATAGTGGTATCAGAGCCACGTCAACTGCTCTATACTTAAGGATTATCGATATGATTGATTTTGGTTTGTCACCTTATTTATTGCATACGATGCGAATAAAATTGGCTTTATGCATGTCCAATCCTAAATACACAAAATCCCAATTTACATATATGATATGTATTATTAATGCACTTGATACGCGTCACCCTTAAACGAGTTTTGTGGTGGATGTATAGTGCGGTTATGGCCAATAAACCCTATCTGTATATGGTTGTATGTGGTTGCTTGCATCTCGATCTGTGCACCGATCTTCCTTCTCCTATTCCTGATGTAACTCAAAATAATTCGAGATTTCTTTCCTACCTTTTCTCCCCTCGAATGTAACTCGAGGTTTCTCTTTTTAATATGTAAATAGGATAGAATTTTATTTCCTATTATGTCAAAGAACGGAGGACATCCTGACGACAGCTGAGACAATCGGTTCAAGGTGTGAACCGATCAGTTGATGTTCCAGACGATCGGTTCAAGGACTGAGCCAATCGGTTGATGACCGGTTCGAGGAGCGAGACGAGCGGGTGGCAGACATAATGAGATGCACGACGAGCAGGCAAACCGATCGGTTGGAGGAGCCAACCGATCAGCTGGTGGCACCCAGCCGACCAGCCGGATGGCGGGCCAATCAGTCATGTGATGAGTTGATCAAACCCAGAAAGGAAAAGCACAAAGTTCATCTTGTACAGGTTGCATGTGATGTAGACCTAGATGACAGTGATTCCTCTTGGCTCGAGGAATCACATTAGGATGGCCATAATCATTGCTTTTATCGTTTCACATGTTTTTTGTGGGATATAGCATGTATATGATACATACTATATAGTATGGTGATTGGATATGTATATGTATATAAAAACCAAATCCCTCATTAAATATTAAGTTTTAGATGCCTTTCAAATGCGACACACATGAAAAGCTTGATTGACCAAGTGTGGGCACGCCCTAACGTGGTGCACCGTCTATCTCATGGAAGCGTGAAGGATGAATGTGTGGGTCTGCGCTAGCAGGGTGCATATTCATCGTGTTTGCTTTGGGTCAGACTTAACAAGGTGACCTAGATAGGATCTAGCACCTTGAGGCATGGAGATGATCATGGAAAGGAGTTTCATATGACATCTTATCAAGAGTTGCATATGTTGCAATTGGCAAAAGTTGCCTACCTGAGAGATCTAAGTTGTGGGTGACAGCCCTAGCTGGTCCATGACTTAGAGGATTTCAGGATCTTGCACACTAGAAGGTTGTACATTGCAATCTTCCAAATTGATGGTGAGGGCTATCAATTTGAAGTAAAATAGTGGGAACGATAATTAATTAAAGGCCTAATTATATCGTCAACTTTTCAAATCAATCAAATAAGTCAAAAATGATTTTTTGAACTAAAATTGCATATTTCCTTTTGTAGTACAAATGACAACAAACAACAATCACTTTTCTTTGCGATCGGTCCTTGAAAAGGACAAGCTAAATAGGGCAAACTTCCACGACTGGTATAGGACATTGAGAATTGTTCTCACTCAAGAGCGAAAGCTCGATGTCCTGGATACTCCAATTCCAGAGGAACGTGCTCCAAATCCACCAAAGGTAGAAAGGGATGCTTACAAGAAGCATTCTGATGATGCCATTGATGCAAAGTGCTTGATGTTCTTCTCTATGAACCACGAGTTGCAGAGACAACATGAAAACATGGGTGTCATTGAGATGATTCAACATCTCAGGAACATGAATGAAGATCAAGAACGGCAAGAGAGATACGATGTCTCAAGGGCACTGTTCAAGTATGTCATGACAGAAGGAGATCCAGTTGGTCCTCACACACTCAAGATGATTGGGTATCTGGAGAACCTGACAAGACTGGGATTTCCACTGAGCCAAGAGTTGGCTACTAACGTGATACTACAATCGTTGCCAGAATCCTACAGTCAGTTTGTGATGAACTACAACATGAACAACTTTGATAGGCCACTGTCAGAGTTGTTGGGCATGTTGAGGACAGCCGAGACACAAATGAAGAAGGACAAGCCTAAGTCTTTGATGGTGATCACGAGCAAGAAAGGCAAGTCCAAGCGTAAGGGCAAGGGCAAAGCTAAGAAAGGTTCTGATGCTAGCCAGGAACCGAAGTCGTCTTCATCTCTCAAGGCCAAGGGAGGTGTGACCAAGAAAGGCAATTGCCACCATTGTCAAAAGCCAGGACATTGGAAAAGGAATTGTCCTCTCTATCTGGAAGAATTAAAGAAGAAGGAGGCGACAGACGTCTTTACTTAAAGGTGTCATGAAAGTAAACTTGTAACACTTTTGAGGTATATGATACCAAGATGTAAAGTGTAAATCACTCAATAAATGGGGCAAGTGTTGCCGCCATAGATAGGAGTACTTTAGTTTATTTTCAGCCAAAAATGCATGTAATACAGTTATGAACTGCTATTTCATATTTGCCAATAGATAGAAACACTTTATTTTTGCATATTGTATGACAATGATGGCAATCAATAAATAGATGTTTCAATTTATAAAGATATGATCTTTGTGGCAATGCCTTATTTATCTTGTGGTATTTGATATGCATAAGATAAAATGATACCTAAAGTTATTGATAACTCAAACAATCAAATTAGCATCAATCATGAGAAATTTATTTCAAGTTTCCATGTGATGGATAAATCTAGACTCTTTTGGTTAGAGAACTAGTAAGAGACATGAATATCTTAGACATGATTAAATAATCTTCACTAATGGTAGTGGGAGAATGATTGTCCTATTAGGTATAATACATGTGATGTATTTACATACCTATTGGAACAAATGCTAATACTTCAAATGGTGTTTAGAGAAATACCAATATGAATGTCTTGAAGTGTTCAACATTATCATAGATGAAGTGAAAATTTGGTAAAGTGTTAATTCTTGATGAGATCAATGAATGAAATACTTGGACCAAATGTTTGAGATCCTTATGAGTGATTATGATAGTGTATCATAGTGAACTCATGATTAAGGCATGGTGATGTCTAAATCAAGAAGGAATCATACTCTAAGGATTTATGGAATGATTAAAAAATAACTGAATTCTTCTTAATAAAAGAATACCCCACACTAATAAAGGACATTAAGAATCACAAGGAGTTGTGAGTTCTTATATCCTTGACATATACACCTCAATTATCTATGTGATGAGTTGTTCATGTGATGAGTCAACTATCTAGATGAATATGAGGAACCGAATTTTGAGTTATGGTTTATGACCATTTCATCCTAAATGACATCCATGTGAACCATAAGGTATGACCTTCATGGTAGCACCCATTGATGAAATCCATAAGTGCAAATGAATCTTAAGTGTTAAGACACATGGATAACATTTTCAGAAGGATGAAGCTTGTTGATTGCAACTTAATGACTAAGACATTTGGCATATGGATACTAAAACCACATTCCTATGAGGAAAAAAACAAGGATGTGTACGTGACACAACCTATAAGGTTTATGAATCCACTAATGCAAATGAAGTCTATAAGTTACAATGGAGTAATCAATGTGATTGATTGAGTACAAGCAACTCAGAATTGGATCTTTACTTTGATGATATAGTCAAAGGGTTTGACTGATATGTCAAAGATAAAGAAGGGATATGTGATTTAGTGGGAGCGTGTTCACATTCCACATGTTGATGTGAAATGGAAATGTTCTAAAATGGAAATCCAAAAGTGGAAATTATCTTTAAGGAAGATAGAGATGTTTCCTATGTGATACGAATAGAGAGCTATAAAGATAGTTCTCGAAAAACCTCTTGACCTGAAAGGAGAAAACATACATTGGCAATCTGTACTGAAGGGTTCAGTATGCACAGATTCAGTGGGAGAAAACTTGTCCATGTTACATGGAGTTAGTATCCCCAGGCCAAGTGTGTAATTCTTATGAAGAATGGGAACACTAAAAATAGATGTGGATCTATCATGTATGTAATCATCCCATTATCTTGCATGGTAAGAACAAAATGCATTCATCATCTTGTATGTAGGACATGACAATATGATGTGCTCATCCTGATAACTCATATGTGAGACAAGATGAGTTGATGTATGTCTACTTCCAGTAAGGGTTACTGGAATAACAATAGAACTTGATAAGTACTTGAGAGGTACAAGTTCCATGGAGATAAGGAAGAGTTCAATGTAAAGAGTTACATTGATGCGAACTTCCGAAAGGACAGAAAATTAATCGCAAAATATATATAGGATATATAAAAGTGAAAGTTTGTTGGTAATTGGAAGTGTTCCAATAAAACCATTTGAAAAGGAAATGTCGAGTATCTATGTATTGGAGAATAGTATTGGATACTATATGGATCTGGAAGTTCATAAGATGAACTTATAGATATTTTTCTCATTGATGACAAGTATGGAATCCTTGATCATGCAATGTGGCTAAAGGTTAGTAACGTAATACTAGATCACATATTATGGCAACTCCATCTCAAATGTGTGAGGTAGAGCGAAGAGATGTGGGACATGCAATTTATACTGACTTTGGCAAGGTGTTGCCATAACTCACTTTGATCGCACTAGAGCAGAGTAACATGTGGGACATGTTTGAAGATCACTATGAATATGATTCAAGGGTGATTGGCTTGTAGTGCAAGTGGGAGTCTGTTGGTATGTATGTCCTGCGAGCCAACCATTGAATGATTTGTGGGATACATTAAGATTGATTTGATAAACATCAAAGTCAAGCTTCCAATTCTTTCTGGTTCAGTCATAAGAGATAGTGATAGAACAGATTGAATGTCTAGAGAATGACAGTACTGAATGACGTATGCTTTCAGGTTGAGGACCTGAACGATGAGATCATACAGATGCTAAGAGTTTGTACATTCTTATTATGTCCCTAGTCAGATGTCATTGTGGAAGGTAGATAGACAGCAATGACACATAAGACTAGACTGTGGTGTTGGTTGATGACAAAATCTCATTAGTCATGATATAGAGATATCAAACCAAACACATAAGTACTTGTTAGAGAACAAGTGTACCAGACAGACCCACCGTGAGTTTGACACATGGAACCATGACATGGTAGTCACAGTCAGTACTCACAGTGATGGTGGTGAGTGTGATTCTTTGACCTGAAATCACTACACTCAACACATGTCGTTGGGCACACTTTGACATCATCAAACACAGTCCTGAAACATGGGTTGTTATAAAGGTGATGATTGGGTGGCTTTGACACATGGGGCTTTTGAGGGGTGAGTGATAGATATGGGATTTGTCCCTCCTGAGGGAGTATGATATCCATGGCCACTTGATGAGTAGGATTGAGAAAGGCGTGCACGCATGTATGAAACAATATGTGATATTGATGTCATACATATATCTTCCAATCTACTCTGAGATCAAGAAAGTGAATGAACGTTGACAAGATGATTGTTCCATGCCTCGAGTTCATTCGAGATATCAGTAACAAAGGAATTATACATTCACTATAACACCATTCACGGATTGTAGGATTGAAATTTGTTCTCCAACTTTCTATTTCACTTGGGTAGCACTGATGTGTGACTAGGCATCGCTCTTTGCTTGTGAAGTCACAACTGTTATGGACTTTCACTGCCAACGTGAAATGGACCTACAGGGTCACACACATAGAATTTAACCTGGAAGAGGAGTTTTGTTCACAAACAATGTTTAGATTGATTACTAAAGGAGTTTAGTAGTTCAATTAAACACTCAATCAATTGATAGCTCAATATCATAATGTTCAATGTGTTGGACTGATTGATTGGAGTATCGGATTGATTGAAACTGCAATTGACAGATTCTACACAATCTGCACTCCCAACCGATCGGCTCATGTGATGAACCGATTGGCTCAGCTTGGTGAACCGATCGGCTCATGTGGTGAATCAATTGGCTCATGGATAGGGTGAAATGATTGCTTCAAGTGTTGAAACGATCGATTCAACTGATGCAACCGAGCAAGTTGGGAAAGTAGGATTGGTGAGAAATTTCTTTTCGTTTCACTTGCCCAATTTCATTGGAACAAGGATTGGTATTTCGTACCAATTAGAAATAAAAGAGGAAAAGTCAATCAGGAACTGACCAGGACCACAAACTGACCGGTTCAGAAGTGAACCGACCATTTCATGGGTCCCAACCGATCTGTTAAGGTGTCAATCGACCGACTCAGGTCCCCAACCGATCGTTTTAGAAATGAAACGATCGGTTCAGGTTGCACAGTTGGTTGTTTTTGTGGAAAATCTCGAACCCTTCTACTCCTTCTTTAGTCCCACATTGCCCGGGATAGAGAACCATGTCCCACGACCCTCCTATATATATAGGGGTATTGGGCGCTTCTCAAAGTACAACTCAGTGCAACCAGTTGCTCTGTAAAGTTGTTGTTCTCTCTGGTTTTGGGAACTAAGAGAGCCCGAGCAAGTGCTACCCGATAAGGGAGGCACTGCAAGGGAAAGACAACTGCATAAAGCGACTGGTGGTAGGAGAGTGTGTCAGTGACTAGTACGCTGACATGAGGGTGTGTCTCCTTCCAATTCCTTGTGAGACAAGGAGATTGGAGTTCCAGGTGGTCAGTGTGGACTACTTCAGAGGCGGAGATTTCTGCCGCTCGGAGGACAGCTATCACTCCCGACAGTCCCGGTGAGACCAGGAGTCTTAAGTGTCGGTGCGACCAGGAGCTGCACAGACACCATCCAAGACTGGAGGTGAAGACCGTGCAAGCCGCGATATATTGTCTCCGAGCAAGCCTCGGGACAAGGTATGATTCCACAAACCATCCTTAATTTCCTATTGTATAGACGTTGACGCGTTTCCTTGTTCTGGGTTTGGGGAGGAGAAAATTTTTGTTTCCGCTGCCTTCTCTGCCTCCCCTAAAACCCAGCAGTGGATTAATAAAAATCACTAAAAACTAAAATCATTTTGCAAAGAGATCCATTTCCTAGAAAACTCTTAATGAAAGAACCAAAACTTTATATACATCAGGGTTCACATTGTACATACACAGTACCATCTCATCTCAAGGATAACATATAACAGTTGCTTTGTCAAAACATATACTAAATAAACATAAAACCTCGAGGAATACACGTCAAAATCTCAGATTGTTCATAAAACCATCACATACTAAATCTAAGGACTTGGGAGTACAGAGACGACACATAGGACTTTTATCTACAAGACATGATAGATAATACACTCAATCTGAGTTGTTACTACTATCCTTGTTGTTATTGTCCTTCCTTTATAGAATGGTCTCTACCTCCTCGTGCACGTCCACCTAAAAATTGTGGATCCCAGGGGGTGAGACAATTATCCCAGTGAGAGATATAACTCTCTACCAACAATATTATTATCACAGGTAAATAGTAGTAAAACTGAGCAGAGGTTCTTTTATATTACTAAGCAAGGTTAATCACTGTGGATAAGCATATTAGAACATTTCTCATATTTTAAAGTATTATAACTGTCTATGATAGAGCAATAAATCGTCTATTCACTTTATAAGGAATATGAAGAATATGTGTATCATTTACTCATCATACTATGCCAACATCTCAAGCTTATCCTGTGATATTATTGTCATGGTATGAAATCCATGAATCATTCTCATTTCTATATTTTGGCCTTAACCAATCTTCTAGTCAGGTATTGGAGTGTACCAATCATGTGAATATACATCATTATGTTCTGTCTAGGTATTGGTTTATACCAATCCTGTGAAATCATATCCAGGTATTGAACTATGCCAATGTTGTGAAATTAAAGATAGGTATTGGACTATGTCAATCCTATGAAATTATATCCAGGTATTGGACTATGCCAATCCAGTGAAATTAAAGCCACGTATTGGACTATGTCAATCCTGTGAAATTATATCCAGGTATTGGACTATGCCAATCCTATGAAATTAAAGCTGGTATTGGGTTAGCCCAATCCTATGAGAGTTCAGCCAGGTATTGGATTATGCCAATCCTGTTAGATCATATCTAGGTATTGGGTTATCCCAATCCTATGAGAGTTCAACCAGGTATTGGATTATGCCAATCCTATGAGATCATATCCATGTATTGGGTTATCCCAATCCTGTGAGAGTTCAGCCAGGTATTGAATTATACCAATCATGCGAGAGTTCATCTAGGTATTGGATTGTACCAATCCTGTGAGATTACAATCAGGTATTGGATTGTACCAATCCTGTGAGATCACAACCATGTATTAGATTATACCAATCCTGTGAGATTATAGTCAGGTATTGGATTGTACCAATCCTGTGAGAGTTCAGCCAGGTATTGGATTATGTCAATCATGTGAGATCATATCCAGGTATTGAGTTATCCCAATCCTGTGAGAGTTCAGCCAAGTATTGGATTATGCCAATCCTATGAGAGTTCAGCCATGTATTAGATTGTACCAATCCCGTGAGATTACATCCATGTATTAGATTGTACCAATCATGTTAGATCACAACCAGGTATTGGATTATACCAATCTTGTGAGATTATAGCCAGGTATTGGATTATACCAATTTTGTGAGAGTTCAGCCAAGTATTGGATTATGTCAATCCTGTGAGATCATATCCACATATTGGGTTATCTTAATCTTGTGAAATTATATCTAGGTATTGGGTTATCCCCATCCTATGAGATTATATCCAGGTATTGGGTTATCCCAATCCTGTGAAATTATATCCAAGTATTGGGTTATCCCAATCCTGTGAAATTATATCCAGGTATTGGGTTATACCAATCTTGTGAGACTATATCCTGGTATTGGGTTATCCCAATCCTGTGAAATTATATCCAGGTATTGGGTTTTCCCAATCTTGTGAAGTTATATCCAGGTATTAGATTATACCAATCCTATGAGACGGTATCTAGGTATTAGATTATACCAATCCTATGAAACTATATCCAGGTATTGGATTATACCAATCATGTGAAACTATATCCAGGTATTGGATTATACCAATCATGTGATATCATGGCCATATTACTAAGGATTCCATAATAGTTGGAATACCTCGATGTTTCCCTTTCTCTTTCATTATGGGATATCAATCCCTTAAACTCGTCATTGAATACCACATCACCTTTATTAGGCATTATACCTCGGTTAAACCATCATACCCATTCACATCCTTTACATGATACAAGTATTCCTCATATCTCATTTTAGCATATTCAAAACACTATAGCCCTTATTTGTCTATAACAATAATGAATGTATGACCAAGATTTCATTATTGTCTTTATAACCATTTATTATTATTATTATTATTATTATTATTATTATTATTATTATTACTATTATTATTATTATTATTATTATTATGTTACATGGTTTCCATTTTCCTAGTTTATTTTGAACATTACCATCTCTTACATCAATCTCTAGATCATGAGGCTTTTTATAAACATCTTGTCACCTCTCACTAGGCAACAACCATCTCTAGGTCATAAGACCTATATAAACATCTTGTCACCTCTCACTAGGGAACAACCATCTCTAGGTCATAAGACCTATATAAACATCTTGTCACCTCTCACTAGGCAACAACCATCTCTAGGTCATAAGAACTATATAAAAAGTATACTTGTTGTACAAGTATTTCACATGACTTACAAGACCCATATAATTGGTATTATATGAAACATCATAGCTCATGCTCAGCTATGCTCATTATCTCATGATACCAGCATGGTTTCAACATAATTCGGGTTAGGGTTTCCTTTTATTAACCAATTGTGGTGTCAAATCATATCATTACCCTTCACTAGGGTTAAGGTTTCCCTTTAAGATGATTAGGGTTTTTAAGTAAATTCATCAAGAATTACAACCCTAATTCATACTCCACACATATTAGGAGTATCAATGTATACTCATTACATGATTATTATAGAAGTATATGTTTCTCTTTCATCCTCTCTAGGATATTGATTACATCATACTCCATTAGGTTGGCTCAATCCTTCTCTCAAGGTACATTGGCCCATACTCATCAAAATGCATTAAACTCTTGATGTCTTAATGTATCATTTGACATAACACACTACATGTGTCACTCAACCAAGTATATTGAATTGAGGTGCTTCCACCCTATCGGGCAAAGAGGTGTGTTCTTTCTTCCATATCGGGTAAAGGGGTGTGTGTGTACTCCACACCATATCGGGCAAAGAGGTGTGTGTATGCTTCACACCATATCGGGCAAAGAGGTGTGTGTGTGCTTCACACCATATCGGGTAAAGAGGTGTGTGTATGCTTCACACCATATCGGGAAAAGAGGTGTGTGTGTGCTTCACACCATATCAGGAAAAGAGGTATGTGTGTGTTTCACACCATATTGGGAAAAGAGGTGTGTGTATGCTTCACACCATATCGGGAAAAGAGGTGTGTGTGTGTGCTTCACACCATATTGGGTTACTCATCATCTAGGGTGTGTCATATCGGGTTTTGAGCATATACTTGATTCCATGTCATGTATAAGTTGTATGCTTGACCTCATATCATGCACATGGTGTATGCTTGACATCATATCAAGAACAAGATGTATAATGCATCATCATATAATGTATAAGGTGTATGTATCCTCAGCGTATCGTTTTTAATGATATGTTCACCACACCATATCGGGTTAGAGGTGCTTCAACCCAATATTGGGTTGAGCCATGTTGATGTCATCATCATCAACCTCTAGACTCTTGTTCTTACTGTTCTATTTTATGGAAAACAGTCCTAGGTCACTAATAGATCTCATGGATTCATCAATTATGTAAGAAAAATTAGATTGAAAGTAAATCATTTACCTAAGGCAAGATTGATGGTAAATAATAACATAGTTGAGTTCAAGTTATAGAAACTGCCTCAAGAAAAACTTCAAAGCTCCGATCTCCAAAGCTTCACATTCCCAATGTTGAAGATGATCTTATCAAAGGTCCAAGACTTGAGTTCCTCAGCACCATGCATGATACTTCATCACTTGTGGTTGATATCACCTCACTTGGCCGATATCACTTTGCTATGGCCGATATCACCTTGCTATGGCCGATACCAAGGCTCTATGCATGGTACGCCTTCAACTATGCACGATACTAAGACTCTATGTATGATATCTAAGAGAAAGAGGGTGATAAATTTCGAAAATGTCACTTATAGGTGAAAGGAAGAGTATATAGTTTAAGCTCATGAAAGAGAGTGTATATGAGTTGTCATCATTTTAAAGCTACTAGGTACCACATGTCCATGCATGGTTGACCCTTGTCCTTGCATGCACTCATATTTATCTTGACATGAAAAACAATTGAGGATAATCTAGAGATGATATTTCGGCCATCACATATCTTGTTGGATAAGATATCTCAATTGAGTCACCACTTTATTCACAACCCGATACAACTTTTTCCAAGGAAGTTGTAAACTGATACACTTCACCTACTTGAGGTGATTTGCTCATCATGGAAAATATCTAGAGCTCACAAACTTATATGAGACTCCCTCTATGGCTCCTTGGCCGATAGGCACTCTCATATGAACTCTACAACCTGATACAAGCTCAAATTAGGGTTTCACATTCAATCCTTTCTTGGTCTTTTCATCACCAAGAATACCATCATTCAAATATGATTCAAACATGATGTCTTTCTATCTACTATAGATGATACTAGGAGGGAGTAGGGACACTCTAGATGTGCTTATTTGCATACCAACCCTACATTTTGGGTAATTTACAATTTGTACCAAAATTGATACATAAGGCACTAGCATTATTCAAACAAGTTGAAACTTGGAATTTAGGCTTTCCACAAGCCACCACCTTGTATCATTATCTCTCTTATGATGTTAAAAAACATGAGGTACATTCAACAGGTGACATATTGCAATATAATCCCTCTTTTTGGGTAAATTGTATTTTGATCCAAAATAAAAGAACATTGCTCAAACTTTATTCAAACAGGACCGAACTTGAAACATAAGTTTAACACCTGATACTAAAACACTTTAGAGAATTATATTAAAGTTCTAAGAAACTTATTTAGGCTAAAAAAATAGGGTTAGCCATAAACCCAGGACAGGGATGTTATAGTGGTAGTGTGAGTCTCAAGAAAATATTATTAGTGCATTGATGGAAGAGGCTAAAGAAGAACAACACAATCTAATAGTATAAAAACTCAAGAATGTATAAACCCTTTAGTTTATCAAGAATGTGTAAAATAGTGTAGGTTTTATATGAAGTTCAATATGTTGCAATCACAATACAACTAGAGCCGTAAAAAAAGCATAAACAAATTGTTTTAATATTATTTCTTTGGCCTTGTTTATTCGATCGTCTCGTATTAGTTGGGGTAGAATGTTTTGAAGTCCCTAGACCGTCTTTGATTGCCAGAAAATAAATAAGACATGATATAGCTAAGTAGGGGCTTGGAAACTGACCAAAATAGAATTAAACTACATCTCTATGATTGGCTAAATGTGTTCAACACTTTTCTAAAGACTTAGCTCATAATTGCAATAGCCACTGACAAGAGTTTCATTATTATTATAGATGTTTGAACAAAGATCTCTTAAAAAAATAACAATACCGTTAGGGATAGAAGAAAGATTGTAGTCAGTTGCATGATTTACATTTAGTTTGACAAGTAGTTTATTTAACATTATACTGACTTAAGCCGTTGCAATTGTAAAATAAATTCTACGAGCTTTAGTAATTGCTACTTGGTGGCTAGTAAATATTATGCGAAAAGAAAACCAAAGTTTCATACTGATAAAAGTACAAGTTGTAATGCTATTGTACAGAGTGCTACTAAAACCATAGAAGAAGAAAAAACTACGCAACAATCTCATTCCCAAGTCTCAGAGTATGGACGGAGTTACAAAGAAAAACCAACAGTCGGTACGTCACATCCAAATATCTACTAGTAATATTTTGTAAAAAAGGGGATGTGTGGGAGGATATTATTCTCTGTCATTATTATATACCAGATAAGAAAGATGTTATATTATCTTGTGTTGATGCAAATATAAACCCCAATTACAAATTTACAGATAGAAACTAAAGATAAAAAAAGCATCGAGGTAGAGAGATTAGGCTTTGTTTACGACGTCATTTCTCAATAAATAAGTAGTGCTCATTATTTGATTGTGTTTGACTGACCATTTTCTAAAAAATTAGGAGCAGAATCTGAATATTCAATGGACACAGAGAAACTTTTGGAAAGCTTGGAGTGCCATTGCCAGAAATTGATAGGTACATAGCATGTTGACGGGTGATCTTACCGGAAAAAGCAGAATAGTGCAGCAGAACAATGCTTGGCCAGAGACACCACACGGAACCTGAAGATCAGGCGTAGACAGAATTGGGAGGCACTACTGAAAAGGGGGGTCATGTTGGACGGTTGATAATTTACAAATCAGACGGCTGGACAGACTCGACGGACGGACTCATAGAATTTATTTTCCCGCATATTTATTGGGGGCAAACCCGCAAAACTCATGCCAACATATCAAAAAACTAGGAACGCATAAACCTAAACCCCGACTACAACAATAGCCGCCAAAAGGTATCAGGATGACTAGTTGAGTGATTACCCTCTAGGGCATCGTAATGCTCGTGTCTGACTTTAGTTGCTTCACGTCGTGGCCCTAGTGACACCGCTCCCAGCAGCCGTACTCTGATCAGGCTGGTGCCGGGCCCAAAACTAGAGAAGACGAAGCTCAAGCACTGTGAACAACTGTAATGGTCAGACGAAGTGAACATTATAGCACCAATAAAGTAAACTACAACGACTACTTGAACAATATAGCACCGGTAAACACTTCCAAAATATATTTTATGGCTAATAGAATTTGATGTTCATTTATATTGACCTAAAAAAGGACACAATTTCCTACTTCTGTCCGTCTTATTCTATGGAATCTTCTTAATCCACTTTCATTCATCTAATCCTTTCACATCCATCTCTCATTTCACCTATATGGTATTCAATTTTTGATTTTCAAAATTCTCTACTCTTCTTGCATGTACGAAAGACTGTTTCATGGAATAACATTTATGTTTCACTTATGCCAATGGCTACAACTCTCGTGATTTCCCCCATAGAACTCAACATCGTAGTCTATTATGGTGTAAATCACATGAACCTCAAATATGTAGTATCTAAGATTTTGTTGAAGTTATTTTATAATCATTTCATTATACAATCATTATAACATAATTTTCATCATATTGAGATATATACAATTCATGCTTTCTAAGATATCTATAAATACATATATACATTATTGTATTTTATGAATTAAATGTATATTATGTTTTTCTTCATTTCAAGGAATCATCAAGATGACAAGCAAGTTTATTCAAGATAAGAGTTGGATGTATAGCTGCAACTCAATTTGAAAGGTTACATGATGTGAACTTGTGTGAGGGTGTAGAGTTTTTCATAGAGTTTGCGTTCAAAGACAGTTCAAACTCAGAAACGTTATACCCTTGCAAAAGTTGTGAGAATAGCATTCATCAACATTCAGATGTTATTCGATATCATATCTTGTCTAATGGCTTTGTTGATCAATACATGAGATGGAAATATCATGGATAAATTCACTATGAACCTAGATTTAGGAATGTTAACATCAATGAAAATATACATATGCTAAATAATTTGATGGGTAATTATGAGGAATTTGACCAAATCATTGCTTCAGGGAATGAAGATCAATCATTTAATGAGTGTGATCTTGAAATTTTTGAAGAATTGATGAATGATGCTTATACTCCTCTATATCCTGGTTGTGGTGTCTCTAAGTTTGATGCTATACTAGATCTCTTAAAAATGAAATGTGATAATAAATGGAGTAAAAAGGGTGCATGTGATGTCTTGGATTTTGCTCATAAAATTCTTCCTTCTAATAATACACGCCCTAAAACTTAGTATGAGTGTAAAAGGGTTATGAACACTATAGGTTTGAAATGTCAGAAGATTCATGTTTTCCCTAATGATTGTTTATTATATTTTGGGGAGAATGAAAACTTAAATGAATGTCCAAAGTGTAACAGTTCTAGATGGATATGTTCAGATGTAAAGAAGAAGAAGGCTATACCAGCTAAGATTCTTCATTATTTTTCATTGATACCAAGATTAAAAAGACTTTTTATGTGCAAATTTTCAGCTAATCTTATGACTTGGCACAAAAACTCACCACAAAATAAGGTAGGAGAAATGAGTCATCCTAGAGATTTTGAAGCATGGAGAGATTTTGATAATAAGCACCCAATATTTAGTAGTGAACCTTGTAATGTTCGTTTAGGATTGGCAGCTGATGGATTTAACCCTTTCGACATGACTAGGGGTAGTAATCATTCCATATTGCCAGTGATTTTGATGGTTTATAACTTGCCTCCATGGTTTGTTTTGGACCAATCTTATTTTAAGTTGACTCTTTTGATTGATGGATCCAAAATGCCAAAAGAAATTGATATTTATTTGAGGCCTTTAATTGAAGAGTTGAAGTTGTTGTGGAGGAGTGGAGTAAAGGTATATTATTCTTCTACTAGTGTAAACTTTAATATGCATGTAGCTTTGTTATGGACAATTAGTGATTTTCCAGCATATGCAATGTTATCTGGATGGAGTACAAAAGGGTATAAGGCATGTCCTATGTGTCATTCTTTTAGTGGATCCATTTACCTTCCTGTCAGTAGAAAGGTTGCATATTTGAGACATTGTCGCTTCTTACCTACTAATCATCCATGGCGTAAAGATATTAGGAATTTCAATGGTGACACTGAGTTCGATACTGCTCCAAAACCCTTGACTGGTGAAGAGGTGGAAAGTCTTTTGAATGATTATGATCCGATAAGTTTTGCAAAAAGTGGGTGGAAAAAGAAAAGTATTTTTTTAGCTTCCTTATTGGACAACATTGTTGATTCGACATAACATGGATGTCATGCACATTGAAAAGAATGTTTGTAAAAATATTTTGGATTAGTTGTTGGAAAAAGAAGGAAAGATAAGAGATATCAATGCAAGGCTAGATTTGGAGAAACTCAAACTATGACATTCTTTGTGGCCTAAGTCATTGAAAAGAAATAAAAAGTCAATTCTTCCACATGCCTTATACAACATGACAGATGATGAAAAAAAACTTTTCTCAAGGTCCTCAAAGATTTGAAGCTACCATACGGTTTTTCCTCAAATATTTCTAGCAAAGTACACATTTTTGATAAAAAGATTGGAGTCCTTAAAAGCCATGATTATCATGTTTTAATGCAACAACTTTTACTTCTAGTTTGAAGAACTACAATATCTAAACTTGTTGTTGTGGCAATAAGTGAGTTGTCATCATTTTTCAGAGAACTTACTAAGAAAGTGATCGATGTTGGCAAGATAGAACAATTAGAGAAATAGATTTGTACAACTCTATGCAAGTTAGAAAAGGTCTTTCCACCTACTTTCTTTGATGTAATGGTCCATCTAACCATTCATTTGGCTCCTGAAGAAACAATTGCAGGCTCTGTGTACTTTAGATGGATGTATCCAGTTGAACGATATTTATTTAGACTCAGAAGTTTCATTCTTAATAAAAATAGGCTAGAGGGTTCCATTGTTGAGTCTTATCTCATAGAATAGGCAATCACCTTTTGTTCACGGTACAAGAACAATAAGAATATGAAGCTAGATTGTAGAAAAACATATGCAGAGGGACCAATTGGGATTGCTACTGAGCATTTTGTTTCTGAAGAGGAACTATACCAAGCACATCGATTTGTCTTATTCAACACAAATCAAATTCAACCTTATTTGAGGTAAATTTAAACAAATCATGGGTATTGTTCTTATATTCTAGGTAATAAGTACCATTTTACATTAATTTTAGCCTTGTTCCATGTAGGAAACATAAAAATATTTTGCAGAATCAAAATCCAAATTGGAGTGATATTCAAATTCAAAAAGAACAGCATGACCACTTTGTATATTGGTTTAAGGACTATGTAAGTCTCTTGATATACTTCAAAATATAATTTTATATTTTTCTAGTAAAACATTGAGTGTTTTTTTCTTAGATTGCTGCACTTGAGGTATCTAATGATTTTCCTGAAGATGTCAAACACTTGGCCCGTGGACCTAAACCTAGAGAATTTTCATATAAAGGTTATTTTACTAATGGGTATAAGTTTGAGGTTAAAGATAGAGAAAAAAAATAGAGTGACAAAAAATAGTGGAGTTGCAACTATTGGGCATGATGGTCAAGTATTTTATGGGTAATTAATAGACATCATACAAATTCCATATTCTAAAAAGATAGCAATGCATTTGTTTAAATGCACATGGTATGATTCAATATATGTGTGCCAAAAAGATGAATTCAATTTCACAATGGTTGATACAGTTCAAAGAAGTTTTCTAGATGAACCATTTATCTTTCGATCCCTTTCCCAACAAGTCTATTACACAATTGATCCTGAGTTTCCCGAATGGAGTGTTGTTTGTCATTGGAGACCTAGGAATACATATGGTTGTTCAAACTATTCTAGTATCGATGAAGAGGATGACATGATTCTTAGAGATATCCATCATGCCAAATTCATTGGCCAAAATAATGAAAATGACAATTGTGACTCTTGGTGTAGATCTAATGTTCCAACTGATATGTTAGTAGATACAATACTAATAGATAAAGCAAGAAAATGTTTAAAAAGAAAGACAATATAAGGTAATATTTGCTTTTTGATTTGTAGCTTGAATTTATACTTGCTTCCAAAAATCTTTACTCTATATTTCTATTTCCAGGATCATACCTCGTATTGGTAGAATGACCAGAGCACTTGATGATATAATTTATCATGAGCATGCACATGAAGACAAAGACACTTCAGGTGGGGAACAAAATTCTTCTTTTGGCTTGGCTGAACCTTTGAGAAATCTTCCAGGTAAGAAATTTCCTTGAAGAAAAGATATTTCTTTGAACAAAATTCTTCTTTGCCTTGGCTGAACATTAGAACAAAATTATTCTTTTTTATTGGATGAACCTTCTAGAACTTATACATATTTATATCTCCAAAATAGGAATCAAGGCACCTTTGAAGAAAAATATGAAAGAAAAGGTTCAAAATAACGCCACACAGATTCATACTAAAGGTTTTGAAGATTTCATACCAAGTTCATCAAATCATTATAGTAATGTTGTAAACTCAAATCTTGGGGTGTCACAACTTGGTTCAAGACCACCATCCTCTTTCTTTACATCTTCATCCAAGAGAAATGCTTCATCCCCACTTGATTCAAGGCCATCATGTGTATCCTTGCCTTCTCCATTACACCTTGAGGAGAGGTCTAAATGCCATACATTGGGTGCACATTTCTAGTTTTCATTGTCCATTTTGTAGTCTCATATATGTCAAATTATACAATAACCCTTATGATTTATCTACTTCTACCACTAGATACTCTCCAAGAACCAATTCCAGATTTCCTCAAGTTTTTGGTCAAAGAGTAGCAACTCTCACCTCAAGATGTAGCAACCCAACAATTGCTAGACCAAATCTCACTTATTTCAAAAGGGGCACGTGGATCAAATAGTTTTCCATATCTTTCATCTCCAAATGAAGGTGAGAATCTACATTATTCTTACTCATTTTTGGTTAAATTCAAACAACTTAATTTGAGAATTCATTTTCAAATTATAGATGCCTTAATGGAAGCTAGAGAGAATATTTCCATCTTCACATCTTTATTGAATTCTAGAAGGCTCCCAAATGAGTTCTCTATAGATGGTAATCACTTTAATAGTTATATATGCATAATTCTTAGTATGTAATGTATTGGTAAAATTCATATCATGTTTTGTTGTATCAAATGTTTTCACATTGTAGACAACTTTCTAGCCCATAAAAACTTGAATTCAGTAAGACCTCAAGATGAAGGTGTCCACATGGATTCTAAAAGGAACATGTCTAGTCTTCACACTCTAAATCATTCTACAATGATACTGAATGAAGGAATTGAAATTGGACATGGTTTGATATCAATTATGATTGTTTCTTATGTATATAATTGTCAAATTCAGACCACCTTTTCTTATAATGAATTGTTTGCATGTTGTAGGTAAATTTGTGGAACTTGGAAGTAATAATTCTTCCCTTAACACTCGAAATATTTCTTCCATGAACAACTCCTTGAGTTCTACAAGATCTCCAAACAATGATTCTCAAGCTGGTATGTCATTTATAAAGTCTTTTCTTGTGTAAATGTTTTCTATTGAATATAATTTAGATGCTTTAGGATTTTTAATCCTTTCTTATATAACTTGTAGTTGTATATATGTTCTACTGAATGACGATATTGAAAATGAACATGGTTTTCTATCCATTTTTATTGTTTGTTATGTAAATAATTGTCAAATTCAAAGCACATTGTTATTCAAATGAATTCTTTGGATGTTGTAGGTAACTTTGTGGGACTTGGAGGGAATATTTCTACCCATAACACCTTGAATTCAATAAGACCCCAAGATGAAAGTGTTCCCATGGATTCTAGAAGGAGCACATCTAGCCTTAACACTCTAAATCATACTGCAATATTACTGAATGTAGAAATTCAAAATGAACATGGTTTGTTACCAATTTTTATTGCTTCTTATGTATATATTGGCCAAATTAAGACTACATTTTGCTGTAAAGAATTCTTTTCGTGTTGTAGGTAACTATGTGGAACTTGGAGGGAATATTTATGTCTTGAACACCATGAATTCAGTAAGACCCCAAAATGAAGGTGTCCCCATAGATTCTAGAAGGAACGTGCCTAGCCTTAACACTTGAAATATTTATGCCATGAACAAATCCTTGAGTTCTATAAGACCCCTAAACAATGATTCTCAAGGTGGTATGTCATTTATTTTGTTTCTTGGATAAATGTTTGCTATGTAATATAATTTAGATGCTTCATGATTTTTAATCCTTTCTTATATATGTTGTGGTTGTATATATGTGATATTGAATGAAGGAATTGAAAATGGACATGGTTTTCTATCAATTTTTATTCGCTCTTATGTAAATAATTGTCAAATTCAAAGCACATTGTTATTATAATGAATTCTTTGGATGTTGTAGGTAACTTTGTGGGACTTGGAGGGAATATTTCTACCAATAATACCTTGAATTCTGTAAGACCCCAAGATGAAAATGTCCCCATGGATTCTTGAAGGAACACATCTGGGCTTAACACTCTAAATCATTCTACAATGTTACCGAATTAAGAAGTTGAAAATGAACATGGTTAGTTATCAATTTTTATTGCTTCTTATGTATGTATTGGTCAAATTCATACCACATTGTAGAACTTGGATATAATAATTCTGCCCATAACACATTGAATTCAGTACAATCTCAAGATGAAGATGTCCCCATGGATTCTAGAAGGAATGTGCCTAGCCTTAACATTCAGAATATTTCTTCCATGAACAACTCCTTCAGTTCTACAAGACCCCCAAATAATGATTCTCAAGGTGGTATGTCATTTATAAAGTCTTTTTCTTGGGTAAATGTTTGCTATTTCAGTGTCACAATCCATTTGTCTTGATTTCCCTTTCCAATAGAAACTTCGAGGGCCAATGTTCTAGGAGAATCTAGGAGACAAAATGCAAGAATGATTACACGCTCCACTGGTATGAAATGTTATTTATGATGACTTCATATTATATGAGAATTATGTATAATGCTAATTTGGCTTATATGTTTCTGTAGATCGCAATGTATCATCTATACCAAAAAAAGACAGAGGAGTGGCAAAGTTGAGCACTTTACTACCACCATGAGGAAAATCACATAAATGTTTGTTTAGTGATCGAGGAGCTCCAATAGGTGATGTGGGTAGGAACTTGACAAATTATCTAGGGATTTGTGCAAAGAAGGGAATACATTTTCCATTACATAAAGAGTGGGGTGCAGATCATATTAAGGGTTTTGAATCAACTATGGATGATGTCATGGTATGCCATTGCAAATTTATATAACTAATTTGAACTTAATTTGCATGAAATGTTTCTAACACATATTTTTATAGGAGTTGTATGAATTTTACATGATTGATGAAGAGACCATTGCAAATATGCAAGATGTTGTATACTGGTGTTATGGTAATGTACAAAAAAAGTTAGATCTTGGCGTAACATATTGAAAGATAAAAATTCTACTTCAGAACATCCAGATCAAGATCGTCAAATCTCTCTTGATCCAAGAGTCATTGAATGTGAATAGAAGAAATTATTAGAATATTGGAAGTGTGCTAAGAAACAAGTGATATAAAAATAATGTGTTATAGTAAATTTCTTATTTTTTTTATATTTGTTTTATTCATAGGAAGAGTGCACTAGAAATAAGCTCAATTGTAAAGGTCCGCGTCCCACACATAGAACAGGAGCAAAATAATATTCTCGTCGTTATCATGAATGGGTAAATATCTATAAGTACTTCACAATTTAGGTTATCTTGATGGTACAATATTTGAGTTTTTTATATTGATATCATTTGTTTGGTGACAGACTGAAAAGGGTGTTGTAGTAGCCGAATATAAAGCATATATCAAATATCATCAAGATAAAAAAGGTGAATTTTGGGATGACTACACAAAGAAAAAATGTGTAAGTTTATCAGAATATCACACTTCAACTTATTTGCAATTCATATATCGACACATAAGTGGAATATATCTAACAACTACAGGATGAGATTGCCTCAAAATGCGAACAACGACAACTTCAACAGTCAACAGACCATCAAAGCCTTGACAAATGTGCTTGATGATGTACATGGAGAACACCATGGAGGCTATGAGAGGGGATACGGTATGGGAGCTTCTAGACAAAGGTGGAAGGTGTCTCATTTGCAACATATCCAAATGAAACCTTATGTTAGTCAACAATTACGAATTAAAGAGTTGGAAGAAGAACTTGCATGTCTGAGAGAACAAATCAGACAGGTGGAAATTACCTAAATAGATTCAATTTTGTGATTTTTTTGTCTAAAAATGGTAGTCTTATTTTATAGGGAAATCGAGAAGGAGCATCTAATTCTCGCGAGCCCCATACATCAAGCAGTAACAATGATATCTAGGTATATTTCAAAGATTTAATATTAGCATATTTCATGACCACATTTAACTCAATGCATGATTGATTTTTGTAAAATTACAACACCACTATTCTCCAGAAAGCTCTCATGGCCTTTGTGGCCTCTAAATAATTATCTTCAGATGAAGTAAGTAAACTGCTACTAGATCACAATTTATTGGTGTTGCTATTGTTACTATATCATTTTATGTTTTTGTCTCTTACAAATAATAAGACTGCCAGATTTTGTTGTTCTTAATGGTATATCCAATTGACTGGCTTTTTTGGATCAAGGATATGCATTACATTTTGTCTTGTTAAGGCTTCTGTTTGGTTTAAGAAGGAAAATTATTCGACAATGCTATATACTAGCAGATTTTGGTAAAAAACAATTTAGTTGGACATTGGACTACTGAAGGAGATGTGAGCATTACATGAAATTTTGCATGTCTAATGCTTTTTAATACCTTTTTCAAAGCAAATATTGATATACCAATTGGTAATGCAACTGAATATATATATTTCCCAGTAAGGTGGAGTACTTATTTTGGTTTAATGGAATATGGATGGTGCTGGTTGAAGTTTTCCTTTCAACTTTTGAGGTATGACTCATTTTTTTATTTTTTTTTGTGATTAATAATATCAATATTTGCCTAATATTTTTTTGTATACAATTAAATAAACTCAATCATGTGTCCTAAATTACTCAATTAGCATGTTTTTTGAGGTTTTATTCAAAAAGATGTCATCAAAAGCATGCATAGATCCCTGGAATATGAATATAATGATGACTAGTAGTGTCTAATATTAAAATACAAAATATATTAAGTTGCCTTGTGTATCTAGATCCTACCAATGAATGCAATCTTGTGGAAATTCTCTCTATCATTAACTTTAACTAGCAACAAAATCTCAATATAAATTTGTCTTAAGACATAGAACTTCAAAAGAAAGATATTTTTTGTATGTAATTTGCAAGACCTCATATTAGTCAATTTATGTTCTACGATCCTAAGATTGTAACTTGTCTTACCCCTCATGTATTTGATGATTTTGGTTCATGTTTACAAAATGAAAGATAATAAAAGAGTTTATAAAAGGTGGATCCTCACTTATGTTTAGGAGATGAGTTACATTGCCAAATGAAGTTACAATTCTTACTATACCATCCACTTGCTCATATGCAACCTATCACCCTTGATCACACTCATAGTCGATGTTCTTATTTGTACCTATTGTAGGGTTTCTTTAAATCTCTCATCTTCGAGACTTATTGGTGATGATTTGCTACTATGAGTTTAATTTGACCTCGGTTGCAGTTTGATCTTTGCAACTTCAATCAGGTAGCATTATTCTCTATATACAAATCATTCATTTGATTGCAAGTTTATTAGGGATTCCTCTTTAGATCTCCATATCCAACTTACAACTGATTACTTGGTTGCTATCTTTCATCTTTACTTGTTGTAGTACTCATGTTGTTGCATTCTCAAAAGGAAGAAGGAATGGTTAACATCAAACCACATGTAATCAAGTTTGGTTGTACTTGTATTTGTATGCTACTCATTATAGGTTCTGCTCATGCATATATCCATTCTTTTTTTGTGCCAAGATTAACATTCATGTATGGGTTCTACTAGTAGATGCATATTACACTAACTTTTGCTTTACAAGTATTCTGTTGTGTATGTTTATATTTAATGCCATATATATTAAAATTTTCCTATCAGTCAATCAACATAGTTGATTGCATACTACTTGCTTAGCTATTTCCACTAGGCTAATTCATTGTTGATTGGAATACAATGCATTAAAAATCTCAGACATGGGGGGTGTAGGTTAACAATTTCTAGGTGGTTGTTAAGATTATACATTATCATCCACTTTATAGCCTTTGATGTGTTTCTGGATTCATCCAATAATAGATGAATGTACCCTCTAGAAATGTATGTATATGAAATAAACAAGAAATGCTATGAGGACACACTATAAAATGGTTGTCATAGAAGGTTTGGACACACACATATTCACAATATAGGTTTACAAGTGCATTAATATGCAATAAAATATTGTATGTGATCTTTCTCTATGTTAAGAGTTCATTTATCTTTACTTATAAAATTGTCAACTGATGTAATATATAAATTTAGTTCATGAAGATGATCTTGGTGCTGGCCTGTATAATTTTAAACATATCATGTTGATGTATGCCTTGATCGTGGTTCAATTTTTAGAATGAGGCATATATGTTGTTGATCTTATATAAATTTATGCCATGATTTTAATGATGCTCATCATGCTTGAGGATTTGGCTAATGATCTCTACTAATTTTTAGAGGGCGTGTGTCCTCTTGTTTGCTTCTAGCTTCTCTGTTCTAGTTTTAGTTCATGATAATGAGGGGTATGCATATGTTAAAGATGTATAGTTGATTTCTTTTATTTTCTTCTACAATTCTATCATGTTTACCATGCTGAGCTTTTCTGGCATGGAGACACGTTTCATCTTTTATATAGATGTGGCTAATATTTTGGTGAACTCATCGTCTGAGAAATGGGTGTGGAATGCCCCTATTTGAATGAAACGTGGTATGCTCAATGCCTCTACTAGAACACAACTCAAGTTTGATTAGGCATGATTGAGTTTGACCTACAGCTGGAAGATGCTAGCATGATGATGTGGTGACTAGGGAGGGGAGCGACATGATCTGTAGGAAGATTTTTTATTTGGAGGGTGGCATTTTCTACTGCTTGAACTCAACCAGTAGACTACTTGGGTTTGAGATGAGTCTTGCTTGTGTATGATTTAGGATGTAGCTTGGTGATTTTAATTTTACAATGTTGGCAGTAGCTCAAGCTTGATGAGAGGACTGCTCAAGTTTGAGCTAGGTCATGATTGAGTTTAGGCATGCAATGGATGACATGACTATGTGGACATGACTGAAATGTATGATAGTGAGGTAGTTAAGGGCTTCTACGGCGGGCTGGATTGGATCCATTGGAACTCAATGACTACAGAGAGGGATTTTTCTGAACGTGGATCTAGTGAGGCACTTAAGAGGTGTAGAGAAGGTTGCAACTTCCAAAGAAGATATGACGGGTTTGCTTGAGTGATGAAACAGATGCTCAAGGTTGAGTTATTTCTAAACTCGACTTGAAGGCATTTTGCTATAGCCTTAAAAATGGATGCATTATCAACATTCTTCATAGCGCTTGTATGTTTTTCTTATCTTTTTTTTGTAGCTAGCACTTCTTTGTCTCTACAATAATGTTGCTATCTTACTGATTTTGATTTTTTTAAACTGATAACTTGATTTTGCACATGTTCATGTAGCAGCTATTAGGTTTTTGCAGTAGAAAGGTGGCATGCTTATGCTCTTTTTGGTTGTTTTTCAGTTCACAGAAGGTGCTCGTGTTGTGGCAATGTCTTTTTCAAAGCTGACTCCAGAGTTCATATCCATGTGGATGAAAATTCTGAAGAACGCTTCTTGTTGGATTCAGATTATAGTTTAGTACAGGAGACTATCATCTTATGTATGGCTCACGCACTGAAAAACCAACTGGGTGGAATATATATATATATATATATATATATATATATATATATATATATATATATATATATATATATATATATATATATATATATATATATATAATGTCCATGAGTCGTTTCAGCTTGTTTTAGCATTGTGTTTAGGCAACTTTCATTGAGTCCTGGAATTTGTATTGAACAAGTGTCTATTGAATGTATGGATTTTGTCTGTATGTGATACATGTGTTAGCATTATCTATGTTTCAAACACGATTTTGAAAATTAACATATTTGGGAGCATTTACAGCAGCAAGAAATGAAATTGTGTTATCTTTTGAAACATAATTGTTAATCAAAATGGATGCTGACATGAGTTATATATACTGAATAGATGACTACCTATTATGGATATATCATGCTACTGATGTAGAAGTGGGTCTCCTATTATGAATAGGTTCTGCCGTTAGATCTGAGTTGTATATTTCTGTTTTTAATTTGAACGGATCTAGCTTAGATTGGACGACAGCTCTGGTCCATTCAGATAAAATCGTCCAACTCGGCAACAACTTTGACTGGGCCAGCGAGGACGATGCTACCTGGACTATTATAATACAATGGATTGCCCTGTTCGTCCATGTTACGGCAGATTCAATGGTTCCATCCGTCAATGATGGCAATATTTCTACTAGTGAGGGGAGAGCGTCGACGTTGATGGGTGGAGCGGACTAGACTTGCGGCGGAGAGCTGTCGAACGCCGCGCCTAGAGCAGGAGTGGGGAGGAAACGATTGCAATGAAACACGGAAGGTCTCTCGATGGTGATTTGCTACTTTGGAAAAGGGAGGAGACAGAGCAGTCCAGGGGTTTGCGGTGGAAGAGGGTTGGCGACCAATGTGGGTGGAGGGAGTAGCAAGTGCAGGAGGAGTCCCGCTTGAGTGGAAGGAGTCCGAGAGACGCTTGCTTTTGTTTGGGTCGCGAGGAGATGGAGGGAAACGGGTGGCGCGAGTCTGAAGTTATTTTGGATGGATATTTTTTGGCCTCTAAACTGACATATTAGTTAGTTACTCCTACTCAAAGTTAGTCAAATTTTACATGTCACTTGTACTATATTTTTTAGTAGTGCTTACTATGATTGTTGTTAGAAGAGCGTCAGGATTGCAAGATTGACCATCTTTTATCCCTGGTTTTTGAGTTGGGGGAGTAGAAAGCTTAGCCAGCTTTGATATTAGATATACATATAATGAAAAAGTAAAATACGATGAGGTATGAACACAACATTGTTGCAGTAATTACGGGATACACAGCCACATTCATATTTCCTAGATGGCGCGAAGATAACTGAACCTTTTTCATGTCATCGATTATTTGTAGAGGTCGGTACCGAGTAAAAAGGAGATGGTCGAAAGAAACATACCGAGTGAATGGCTGCAGCCAAATATATATCCCATCACTGCTAGCGCTTGGAAAAGCAAAATGATTCTAATCGACCACAAATAATCGCTTCCTAGAAAGCGGTCGGGCTTTGCCTAGAATGGTCAATTGCAAGCCCAGGATTATTGACAGAGAGACAAGGGGTACGGTCAGTGTCGCGGCAACTAGAGAAAAACTCTTGACGTAAATATCGGCTTTGGGGCTACAACTCACGGCCATCAACCAGTACTTGCCCACAAGCTCTCTAGCTTTGCAATGGTACGGGGAGGATCGTCCCCGAGTTGTGCAGCCTTCTGGTTGTACTTGTAAGGAAGGCTAACCCTATGAGAATTAAAAGTACGAAGATGGAAATCGAAAAGATGTCCTTGGAAAATAGGGTTTTGTCCTGCGTATCAATGCGTCTCCTTGCATCAAGCAAGCAGCAATGCCCATGTAAGGAAGGCTAACGCTATGAGAATTAAAAGTACGAAGATGGAAATCGAAAAATTGTCCTTGGAAAACAGGGTTTTGTCCTGCATGCGTCTCCTTGCATCAAGCAAGCAGCAATGCCCCATGTAAGGAAGGCTAACGCCCCCACGGCTGTCCCTAACAACCCCCGGTTGTTAGAGTAGTTGGTGCCAAATGATGGCATCCCATGGCTTGTTGTCAGAGTAGTTGGTGGCGGCTCCGGGAAGCCGGATTTATACACCCCCTGTGCGTGGGATGTGACGTGCGCCGATACGTGTTTTGTCCTGCATGCGTCTCCTTGCATCAAGCAAGCAGCAATGCCCCATGTAAGGAAGGCTAACGCCCCCACGGCTGTCCCTAACAACCCCCGGTTGTTAGAGTAGTTGGTGCCAAATGATGGCATCCCATGGCTTGTAAGGAAGGTTAACCCTATGAGAATTAAAAGTACGAAGATGGAAATCGAAAAGATGTCCTTGGAAAATAGGGTTTTGTCCTGCGTTTCAATGCGTCTCCTTGCATCAAGCAAGAAGCAATGCCCATGTAAGGAAGGCTAACACTATGAGAATTAAAAGTACGAAGATGGAAATCGAAAAATTGTCCTTGGAAAATAGGGTTTTGTCCTGCATGCGTCTCCTTGCATCAAGCAAGCAGCAATGCCCCATGTAAGGAAGGCTAACGCCCCCACGGCTGTCCCTAACAACCCCCGATTGTTAGAGTAGTTGGTGCCAAATGATGGCATCCCATGGCTTGTAAGGAAGGCTAACCTTATGAGAATTAAAAGTACGAAGATGGAAATCGAAAAGATGTCCTTGGAAAATAGGGTTTTGTCCTGCGTTTCAATGCGTCTCCTTGCATCAAGCAAGCAGCAATGCCCATGTAAGGAAGGCTAACGCTATGAGAATTAAAAGTACGAAGATGGAAATCGAAAAATTGTCCTTGGAAAACAGGGTTTTGTCCTGCATGCGTCTCCTTGCATCAAGCAAGCCGCAATGCCCCATGTAAGGAAGGCTAACACCCCCACGGCTGTCCCTAACAACCCCCGGTTGTTACAGTAGTTGGTGCCAAATGATGGCATCCCATGGCTTGTTGTCAGAGTAGTTGGTGGCGGCTCCGGGAAGCCGGATTTATACACCCCCTGTGCGTGGGATGTGACGTACGCCGATACATGTTTTGTCCTGCATGCGTCTCCTTGCATCAAGCAAGCAGCAATGCCCCATGTAAGGAAGGCTAACGCCCCCACGGCTGTCCCTAACAACCCCCGGTTGTTAGAGTAGTTGGTGCCAAATGATGGCATCCCATGGCTTGTTGTCAGAGTAGTTGGTGGCGGCTCCGGGAAGCCGGATTTATACACCCCCTGTGCGTGGGATGTGACGTGCGCCGATACGTCCGTTTAAAGGGTTTTCAGACCGGGCCGGCCCAAACCCCATTGGCAAGAGCCACCATGCGTGTGCGTATGACCTATTTCCTTTTATTCCTCAATTGTACCATGGACAAGGATCCATATATATGGAGGAGGGAAGTCTCTACCACAAGCAATATGGGACTAAACTTTTACCTTTTGGTTTGAAATACAACCAAGAAGTATAACATGGCTCACCGTGATGCAAAGGAGAAGGATGCTGCTCCGCCTCGCCATCTGATCCAACAGACAAGGCATGCCAGCGTTCATGATGGTCGGATTCTTAGTTGCCGTGCTCAAGATGGTTAGGGTCAGCGCGTTGAGTGGTAGAACTTACCAATAACCCAAACCTTCTTCCTGTGGATCCGCCAAAACACATCCGCCCAGATGCAGACGGCAACAATCAAAGAGGCGACAGCTATAGAGATGTTGATCACTGCCGCAGCCCCGCATACATCGTTCTTGCGTCCAGGTTCCTTGAACGAAGTAGCTGGAAGCGTAAATCTAGAATAAAAGGGTGGATGACCTGGAACTCTGGAAGTGTAAGGATTTCGTGATCGGAAGAAGAGTGCATGGATAGCTAGTTTTTTTTTTCTTTTCTTTAATAACTCTGAAACTTGACAATTTTTTATGTATAATAGTGAACGCACACTTGCACGTGACATATAAAATTTGTTGGAAATGTGCTAGGAGATGACTCGTCCGTGAAAGGGTCCTACGGTAAAAGATATTTGTGTTGGTTGTTTGAAAGGAAAAAATCAAGGACCTATTTCTGTGAGATGGAAAGAGAAATACAGTATTAAAGATAATAAAAGTTAATATGAGAGTATGAAAATAAATATTTGTAGGAGCAAATTTTTTTAAAAAAAGACGAGAAGAGAGTGAATCAAGGAGTGCGCCACTCCCTTCACGTGGGTGGTGGTCCTCGACTTCTTGCTGATCCCGATTTGAACGGGAGGATGCTACCCGTTCTCCTCTAATCCGCATACACTTGGAGAACCACTTGTAAACAAACGGTGCTGATTACAATCACCGGACACGTGGCATTACATCCAGACCAGGGTGCACTGTAGGAAAAGAGGTGCATCAGATCTGCTGGTTATTTCATATGGGTGCCAATTTGTAGTCCTACTTGACGCCTAGCTACCAAGGATGCAAGGTGGTAAAGTAGGGTAATCCACTCGATTTATAAGCTCGGTAATCCACTCGATATCTCCATAGCATGCGCTTCTCCTGGACCAAGCCATTTTTCGGCTGATACGTCCAATCTGAATAGGTCCCCAAACATCTTGTCAATCCTCTCCCCTATTTGAACGGTTTGTCTAAGACAAGAAACCTTCATGGACCAGGCGGTAGGGGAGCTGCCTTGGTGGGTTTTGTTTTCTTCAAATGATTGGGTGGGTGCGACGCATGCCCTTGGTAATTTTGGACCATACGTACCGGGTTGGTGGGGTTGGCAGGGAACATTAAATACGCGGGATGTTGCACCTCGTTGCACGGGCGGGTTGTTGTGTGCTGTTGCGATGGGCTGTCTATTAAATGCTGATAATGATGTAGATTACGACTGGAGTAGATGTTTTTAAGAGGGAAAAATCTAACAATTTTATAGGGAAAACGTATGAATCCCCAAAAGAAAGGGTTTATGGCCGAATTGTTTGCATTTACTTCCCAGCCATTCATAGCATTCATTTCTACAAACAAGAATTCAATTTGGATAGAGAGAAGGAATTTAGATGGAGCCATGTAATGGTATTGTTCTTCCAATATAACATATTTCATATTATTAACGTTATGGTTTTTCTTTAAATTCTCCAAAATTTCACTTTCCATTTATCATTATATTGTTTCTGTAGATGTAGATGTGGTATATGATAGTGATTTTTCATAAGATTTTGCCTTAGAATTTGATGATTTTGAACAAGAAGTTGATAGCTCAGCAAATGAACTTGATAGCTCAGCTTTCAAAGAAGAACACGATGAACATGAAAAAGGTGTTGATGATTCAGGAGAAGAACAAGACACACAAGAAAATACCCAAGATGAAATCCAAAGTTTGCAAGGTTCGTGTCTAAATACAGTTGTTGCCTAAATAAAAATATTATTCATAATAAAGTAGTTGTTCATATTTTGTGATTTAATAATCTTACTAAAGTTAGGAGCTAAATAAAATGTAATAATCTTTTGTTAAAATACTTGTGGACGGTATAAATTTAATGTGGGGTGAAACTTAGTATTTCCGGGTGTCAGTCACCCATGTATGGGTGTCATTAACTATTTCTGGGTGTCAAGTACCCATGTATGACCACTATAGTACACATGATCGCCATAAGTGATTTATGTGTACCCAATAATGGTTTTTAGGTGTCAAATACACCTGTATGGGTGCCAAACAGCAATATTTGGGCCTCAATAATGGTCATTAGGCGTACAATAATATTTGAGCCAATAAGATTTAATAATGTTAAAGAAGTTCAAGACTGATTAGTATATCCTGATCTAATGTAAATAAGATTTAATAATGTGAAAGAAGTTAAAGACTGATTGTCAATCCTCTCCCCAATTTGAACGGTTTGTCTAAGACGAGAAACCTTCATGGACCGAGAGGTAGGGGAGCGACCTTGGTGGGTTTTGTTTTCTTCAAACGAAAATGATTGGGTCACACGCAACACCCCTCACGCGTGGGTGCGACGCACACCCTTGGTGGTTTTCGGGCGATACAAACCGGTTTGGTGGGGTTGGCAGGGAGCATTAAATGCGCGTGTTGTTGCACATCGTTGCATTGGAGGGTTGTTGTGTGTTGTTGGGATGGGCTATCCATTAAATGCTGATAATGATGTAGATTACGACTGAAGTGGATGTTTTTAGGAGTGAAAAATCTAACAATTTTATAGAGAAAACGTATGAACGCCAAAAAGAAAGGGTTTATGGACGAATTGTTTGCATTTACTTCTCATCCATTCATAGCATTCATTTCTACCAACAAGCATTCAATTTTGATAGAGAGAAGGAATTTAAATGGAGCCATGTAATGGTATTGTTCTTCCAATATAACATATTTCATATTATTAACATTATGGTTTTTCTTTAAAGTCTCCAAAACTTCACTTTCAATTTATCGTTATATTTTTTCTGTAGATGTAGATATGGTATATGGTAGTGCTTTTTCGGAAGATTTTTCCTTAGAATTTGATGATTTTGAACAAGAAGTTGATAGCTCTACAAATGAACTTGATAGCTCAGCAAATGAACTTGATAGCTCAACTTTCAAAGAAGAACACGATGAACATGAAAAAGGATTTGATGATTCAGGAGAAGAACAAGACACACAAGAAAATACCCAAGTTGAAATCCAAAGTTTGCAAGGTTAGTATCTAAATACAGTTGTTTCCTAAATAAAAATATTATTTAAAATAATGTAGTCATTCATATTTTCTGATTTAATAATCTTACTAATGTTAGGTGCTAAATAAAATGTAATAATTTTTTGTTAAAATACTTGTGGACGATATAAATTTAATGTGGGGTGCAACTTAGTATTTTCGGGTGTCAGTCACCCATGTATGGGTGTCATTAACTATTTATGGGTGTCAAGTACCCATGTATGGACACTATAGTACACATGATCGCCATTAGTGATTTATGTGTACCCAATAATGGTTTTTAGATGTCAAATACACCTGTATGGGTGCCAAACACCAATATTTGGGCCTCAATAATGGTCATTAGGCGTACAATAACATTTGAGCCAATAAGATTTAATAATGTTAAAGAAGTTAAAGACTGATAGTATGTCATGTTCCAATGTAAAATAACGTACTTAGCCAATTAATAAAATGTAATAATGTTTCGTTAAAATGCTTGAACACATTTAGGGGTGTCCGTCACCCATAGTTGGGCGCCAATAATCGGTTTATGGGCTCGAATCAAACTTGTATGTGATCCACTTACTGCTTTGTGGTGTTAAGCTCATGGGCGTCTTTTACAATTTTGTGCATCAAACACTAATATTAAGTCATTCTTACATATGAAATGTGATTTTGTAGTTCGGTTACGCATGTATGGGCATCAGTAAGTGTTGTGGGGAGCGTCAGTTATGATTTTTAGGCGTACAATAATAGTTGAATATACTCAAGCTTACCTTGTGTTGATACAACCTAGGTGTTGAGCCACTAATATATCTCTTACTTATGTTATAGACTCAATCTTACCTTGTGTTGGAATAACGTTGAAGAAGTTAAAGAGTTTTACAAGAAGTTTGGAATGTCAAATGGATTAAGTGTTAGAGTTATGTATTTAGGAAAAAATAGGAAAGGAGAACTATCTAGGATGAAGCTAGTATGTCAAAAAGAAGGTTTACCTCGGAGTAATTCTTCTCAAAGAACTAGTGCGAGGGAAAACTATCTGGCTCATCTAGTTGTTCATCTAAAAGGTGATTGCTTTGTTGTTTACAATTTTTCCAATGATCACAATCATGAAATGCTTGAAGAAGACCATTTAATGTTCTTACCGTGCATGAAGAGTATGTCGTCTGTACTGTAGAAAATGTTGGTTATTAATGATAAGGCTGGTATTTCTACATCACAATCAATAGATGCCCTTGTTGTTGAAGCTGGTGGTGTTTCTAATCTAAAATTCACTCAGAAGGATGCACACAATCTTCTTTTCCGATTAAGAAGACTAAATCTTAGGAAGGGTGATGTCACAGCCATGCAAGAGTACTTCACTAAGATGCAAAATTTGCACCCAAACTTCTTTTATGTTGTTGACCTTGACGAGGATGGTGTTTTGAGAAATGTCTTCTGGGCCGACTCAAGAGCACGATTTGCGTATAATTATTTTTCTGACGTTGTCTTTTGACAACACCTATGTCACTTATAAATATTGTATGCCATTCGCTCCTTTTGTTGGTATCAATCAACATGGGCAGACAATTTGTCTTGGTTGTGGACTTTTATGTGAGGAGACAACAAAAAATTCCGTGTGGTTGGTTAAGACAGTTGTTCTGCATGTGAGGTTTACATCCAAAAGGAATTATTATTGACCAAGCGCAAGCTATTATCAATGCCATTGCCAAAGTTTTTCCAAATAACAGACACAGGTTGTGCCTTTGGCATATAATGAAGAAATTGCCACACAAATTCGAGAGTGAAGCAGCTCGAAAAGTGATCAAATTAGCTATTTATGACTCAGTTACCATTGCCGATTTTGAATTCAGGTGGTCGCATTTGATCAACTTGTACAATTTTCAAGAAAATATATGGGTTCTCCGTATGTATCCTATCCGTAAGATGTGGGTTCCATGTTTTGTGAAAGCAACATTCTGGGCTGGAATGTCTACGACTCAAAGGAGCAAATCAATAAATGCATTTTTCAAAGGATATTTGAAAGAAAGAAAAACATTACAGGAGTTTGTTAAACAATATGAATTTGCAAAAAAATTGAAATAAATAAAGGAAGCTGAAACAAAGTATGAGTCCATTCACAAAAGACATGTATTGAAGACAACTTTCGAAATGGAAAGATAGGACGCTGCTTGGTATACGTTGAATATTTTCAAAAAAAATCAAAGAGAGCTGGAAGGTCTTATGTATTGCAACTCATACATTCTACCTGAGTCAACATGAAACATCATTAATTTTGCAGTTTATGAAAGGAGGATTTGTGTTGGTCCAAATATATTCACCCCTGAAGTTAACAATTTTTTTTGTTGTTTACAACAGTCGTATGGGTGGCGCTAGTTGTCAATGCATGTTGTTTGAATTGTGTGGTATAATATGTTGACATGTTTTTAGCATTTACATTTTACTTGGAATTGACAAGTTGAATGAAGATTTCCACTTAGTTGATAAATGGAGGAAGGATGTCAAACACATTGTAAACAAACCAGACTCATTAGGTTCAATGGACTATTCAGACTCAATAAACATGTATAATTTCATTATACAAGATGTTGAGTTGTTGGCAGAGTCATCTTCCATGTCTCATGTAAAGTTTGAAATAATTAAGCAAGCCTTCGACAACCTCAAGAGATAAGTTGGCCTTATAAATGATGTAAGTAAAAAATTTCCATTTTTTGTTTACATTTGAAGTATTTGATGTTCTGTGTAAATCTAAATTTGATATATTTGCACCTTACATGTAGCTTGATCAATCATTGATCCAAAAATCCATTCAAAACCCAAATATAGGTGGACAAGTGGGTTGTCCTCGTAAAAGAAGATTAAAATCATTTGATGAAAGAATTCCCACGCAGAAGAAACTAAGAAAGAAGAATACTTAACAACATGTTATGGAAGTCATGTGCGCCTTTTAGTTGTCATATTTTTTTTCTAATGAAATCAGACGTCATACTTCATTTTGGTCAACTACATGGGGGTTCCATTAATTTGTTTATGGGTATCATTAACACATATTTGGCCGTTGTTAAATATGTGTTGGTTTTTATTAAACATAAGTTGGCATATTTTGTTGGTTTTTACCATGTAGGTGTCAAGTCCATATAGGTGCCACCTACTATTTTGGAGTGTTTTGTGTATGCATGTTTGGGCGCAATTACAAATTTGTAGGTGTCAATTACCAATGTTTTGGTGCCATAACTGGTTTGCGGATGTCAACTACCCAGGTGCCAGCTAGTGTTTTGGGGTGTCAGTCAATCACGTTTGGGCACCATTACATTTTTATAGGTGTCCACTACCAGTGTTTGGCGCCATAAAGTGTTTGGAGGTGTCAAATACCCATTCAGGTGCGACCTAGTATTGTGGGGTGTCACTAAGTAATGTATGGGTGTCAAATACCAATGTTTGGGTGCCATAAATCGTTTCGAGGTGTCAAATACACATACATGTGCCATGTAGTGTTTTGGGGTGTTAGTCAATCATTTTTGGGCGCCATTACCTATTTGCAGGTGTCAAAGGCCATTGTTTGGGCACCTTAAAGGGTTTGGAGGTGTCAAATACACATACAAATTCCAACTAGTGTTTTGTGGTGTCATTCAATTACTTTTGGGTGCCATTACATAGTTACAGGTGTCAACTACCATTGTTTGGGTGCCATTCAGGTGCAACCTAGTGTTATAGGGTGTCACTAAGGCATGTTTGGGTGCCATTAACCATTTGTAGGCGTCATCTACCTATGTTTGGGTGCCATAAATGGTTTTGAGGTTTCAAATACACATATAGGTGCCATCTAGTGTTTTGGGGTGTTAGTCAATCACTTTTGGGCGCCATTACCTATTTTCAAGCATCAACTGCCACTTTTGGGCGTCATGAAGGTTTGGAGGTGTAAAATACCCATTCCGGTGTGACCTCGTGTTGTGGGGTGTCACTAAGTCATGCATATGGGGGTCAAATACCAATGTTTAGGTGCCATTTACCTATTTGCAGGCATCATCTACCTAAGTTTGGGTTCCATAAAGGGTTTTGAGGAGTTAAATACTGATACCAGTGTTTTGTGGTGTCAGTCATGTATGGGTGCCATTACCTATTTTTAGGCGTCAACTGCCACTTATGGAGGTCATAAATGGTTTGGAGGTGTCAACTGCCACTTTCAGGTGTCACTAAGGCATGTTTGGGTGCCATTACCCATTTACAGGCGTCATCTACCTATGTTTTGGTGCCATAAAGGATTTTGAGGTGTTAAATACCAATAATAGTGTTTTGTGGTGTTACTCAATCACGTTTGGGCTCCATTACCTATTTGTAGGTATCAAAGGCCAATGTTTTGGTGTCATTGTTTGGGTGGCAGTACATATTTGTAGGCGTCAAAGGCCAATTTTTTAGTGCTATTACCTATTTGTAGGTGTCAAAGGCTGTTCGGGAGGCATTACATATTTGCAGGTGACAAAGGCCAATTTTTTAGCATTATTAGCTATTTGCAGGTGTCAAAGGCCAATGTTTGGGTGCCATTACTTATTTGCATGTGTCAAAGGCCATTGTTTGGGTGCCTTAAAGGGTTTGGAGGTGTCAAATACACATAGAGGTGCCAGCTAGTGTTTTGTGGTGTCAGTCAATCACTTTTGGGCGCCATTACATATTTGCAGGTGTCCACTACTATTGTTTGGGTGCCATTCAGGTGTGACCTAGTGTTGTAGGGTGTCACTAAGGCATGTTTGGGCGCCATTAACCATTTGCAGACATCATCTACCTATGTTTGGGCGCCATAGAGGGTTCGGAGGCTTCAAATACACATACAGGTGCCAACTAGTGTTTTGGGGTGTTAGTCAATCACTTTTTGGAGCCATTACCTATTTTCAAGTGTCAACTACCACTTTTGGGCGTCATAAAGGTTTGGAGGGGTAAAATACCCATTCAGGTGCGGCCTAGTGTTGTGGGGTGTCACTAAGTCATGCATATGGGGGTCAAATACCAATGTTTGGGCACCATTAACCATTTACAGGCGTCATCTACCAATGTTTGGGTGCCATAAAGGGTTTCGAGGTGTTAAATACCGATACTAGTGTTTTGTGGTGTCAGTCAATCATGTTTGGGTGCCATTACCTATTTGTAGGTGTCAAAGGCCAATGTTTTGGCATCATTGTTTGGGCGCCATTACATATTTGCAAGTGTCAAAGGCCAATTTTTTAGCGCTATTACCTATTTGTAGGTGTCAAAGGCTGTTTGGGCACCATTACATATTTGTAGGTGTCAAAGGCCATTTTTTTAGCACTATTACCTATTTGCAGGTGTCAAAGCCCAATGTTTGGGTGCCATTACCTATTTGTAGGTGTCAAAGTCCATTGTTTGGGTGCCTTAAAGGGTTTGGAGGTGTCAAATACAAATATAGGTGCCAACTAGTGTTGTGTGGTGTCATTCAATCACTGTTGGGCGCCATTACATATTTGCATGTGTCCACTACCATTGTTTGGGTGCCATTCAAGTGTGACCTAGTGTTGTAGGGTGTCACTAAGGCATGTTTGGGCACCATTAACCATTTGCAGACGTCATCTACCTATGTTTGGGTGCAATAAAGGGTTTTGAGGTTTCAAATACACATATAGGTGTCAGCTAGTCTTTTGGGGTGTTAGTCAATCACTTTTGGGCACCATTACCTATTTTCAAGTGTCATAAAGGTTTGGAGGTGTAAAATACCCATTCAGGTGCGACCTACTGTTGTGGGGTGTCACTAAGTCATGCATATGGGGGTCAAATACCAATGTTTGGGCGACATTTACCTATTTGTAGGTGTCATCTACCTAAGCTTGGGTGCCAAAAAGGGTTTCAAGGTGTTAAATACCGATACTAGTGTTTTGTGGTGTCAGTCAATCATGTATGGGCGCCATTACCTATTTTCAGGTGTCATCTTTCATGTTTTAGCGCCATTACCTATTTGCAGGTGTCAATGGACATTGTTTTTTGTGGTGTCAGTCAATCACATTTGGCCAATTTTTTAGCAGTATTACCTATTTACATGTGTCAAAGGCCAATGTTTGGGCGCCATTACGTATTTGCAGGTGTCAAAGGCCATTGTTTGGGTGCCTTAAAGGGTTTGGAGGTGTCAAATACACATACATGTGTCAGCTATTGAAGACAACTTTCGAAATGGAAAGATAGGTTGTTGATTGATAATAGATAATGACAGTCAAGCAGTTAATAGATGAAAATTTTGTACACCAAAATATTTCCCAAATGAAAATTTTGTACACCAAAATAGTTCCCAGAGTTTTGGCAGACATGTTAACCAAAAAATACTATGACATTTTCAAAGATTAAGATACATTCGGACGAACAAGGCTATTTTTGTGTTGCAGCAACTGCATGGCATATGTTCCTCTAAGTCTATGGATATCCTCGCCAGTAGCTTGATCACCTAAAATGTGTTTTCTTTGCATCAGTAGCTTAACCCAGTGTAGAACGTATAATCCACAGTCTTTGCTCTCTTGCGATTGTTGTGGACATGATTATATTGTCTTCTGCCTTTAGCTCATCCAAGCATTTGGTCAAATACATGTCAATGTATTTTTGGTTTTCGCTCTATATTGCTCAGCATGTGTTAACATTTACAATAAAAGGAGTTGGACGATCTTCATTTGCATTTTGTGTATCTCTGTGCAGCTGGCATATAGCCTCAATATAGTAATTATATTGCAAGTTCATTTGTTAGTAAGTAACAATTTAGGTTATAAAGAATGTGGTAGACAATATATCTTACCGTTTCAGAAGAAAACCCTTGGTATTCAAGTGTAGGAGACAAGTCATCTATGTGTACTCCAATACTCTCACAATTCCACAAAACTTCCCCCTCGGATAAGTATCGCAAACCATTTTGAGAAAGTCTTGGGCTTCATTGTCGAGATGGTCAACTACCGTTTTGTCAATCTTGCACTTAATGGGAGTTTGTTTCTTTGCATAAACAAACAATAAGGGATCACGAACAATAAGGGGTTAATAGAAAATATTCAGAAATGCTAGTATGCACAAAAGTACTAATTTTTTCAAAAATTTGACAAACATATGTTCAAGGCTGGTGAATCTGAAACATCGACAACCTTTTCTGTTACTGTAGCATCAATAGACTTGTTATAACCGTCATTCACTTTTTCTGGTTGAGCATTGTATTCCTTCAAGTTTTGTAGGAGTTCAATCTCCATGTTGGTTTTTGGAGATCCCTTCTTCTTTGGTGTGGACATCTCCTCTTCTTGATTATCTATCTAATAGTACCCAATGTACACATTACCATGCATACTATTACAAACCATATAGATGTTTCTAGTAATTTACCTTCATTTCAAGCTTGTTTCTTTTGACTTTCATGTTGTTCACTGTGAGTTGTGTCTTGAACCAAAGATGCTTTTCTTCTCAGTTCTTCTTGCTTTGTGGGTGCTTCTTCATTCCAAACATACACTTTATGTTTGTTTCTTTCACTATGCTTTAACCAATGTCTGAAAAGTGGTTGGGAGGCTAGACCATACTTTGTCAAATTTGATTTTAGTGCCATATTCTTCTCATGCAGTTTGTTGCAGTAGCCGTGGAGGTCATCTAGATCATCCTGCATTCTCAAAAACATTTTGTTGTTTTGTTTGTTGGTCTCCAAAGTGATCCGTTTCTCCACAAAAAGTTCCTTTTTTAACTTATCATTCTCAATCAGATGTGCTTGTAGGTGAAAGTCTTGTTCTTCATTGCATGATACAATATAATGTTGTCTACTTTGGATTGGTTCATCATTGTTCACTAACCACACTTTAACATTAGGCCTCACTTTAACATCAGGCAATGTGCTCAAGCACAACTTATGTAACACTCGGGCCCACTACCTAAGGCTCTAGTAGAGTTTCAGGAATGATGACTGTCCCCACAGACCACCACTATCCTTAACTGTGTGCTTTGTCCTCACTCATGTGCATGCCATGATCAACTTCCCAAAAGGTCACCCATCCCAATAATACTCCAAGCTGAGCATGCTTTACTATGGAGTTCTCAGTGATGGCCTCCCAGAAAAGGAGGTGTACCTTGGTGATATCGGTAGTCTAATCATTCCTTTTAAGAGTGTTTTATCCAAGGCCTCAAATCCTGGGATGTTACAATCTCCCCCACTTAGACTCTTAACGTCCTCGTCAAGGCTCAACTATAAGGCCTCATAATCTCTTCCCCATTTCAGTGCAGACCCACAATGTCCCATGGACACCCATCTCCCGATCACAGAATACCAACGCAAGGGTGGCTACGTCAACCATGGACAACCCTTTCCTACATGCCTGGACCACAAAGCTCAAGACTGGCATGCCATGCCCATGTGTGCCCCACCTACTAGAGGAGAATTGGCTCTGATAGCATTTGTAACACCCGGGCCCACTGCCCAAGGCTCTAGTAGAGTTTCAGTAATGATGACTGTCCCCACAGACCACCACTAGCCTTAACTGTGCACTTTGTCCTCACTCACACGCATGCCAAGATCAACTTCCCAATAGATCACCCATCCCAGTACTACTCCAAGCTGAGCACGCTTAACTATGGAGTTCTTAGTGATAGGCTCCCAGAAAAGGAGGTGCACCTTGGTGATATGGGTAGTCCAATCATTCCTTTTAAAAGTTTTTTATCCAAGGCTTCAAATCATGGGATGTTACAACTTAGGTTGTCGGAGGTACGAGGATAATCTTATCTTGTAAGACCATTTGTTCATGAATAAGGTTTCACTAGGATATTCTGTCCTTAACAAATGCACCCTCTTTAATAACCATGTCTACATAATTTTATATAGAATTAATTATTGAAGAGAATTTTAAATGGAACAAACTATTAAGTATTATCCACGTTCAAATATAAAAATCCACGTTCAAATATAAAAATGCATACCATTAGGATCAATGTGCATCTGTTGATGTATTCACCTCCATCTTTGCGCAATTTCAAGCTTTCTAAACCCATAGCAATTTGTTCATGAACTACAACAACACAGTCGTAGTTTTCGATGGTTGCAAAATTGTCAACATCAACAATAGGATACAAGAACTGCATCACATGACCTGACACTGTTGGAAACAAGAAATGTCTAAACAATATTAGAAGCAACAAACTCACTCTATCCCTTCGCGAGTCATCTATATTCGGTTTTATTGCATTGAATGCAGTGACAATAACTGGCATTTTTGGGTCAGCATTAGGAAAATACTTCAAACAAATGTAAGTCTTTGAATGTGAAGTAGAATATGCTATCCGTCCATCTGTAAGGAATACACAATAATTAGATTCAATACACGAGTATGGGCACCATCAATTGCATTACCAATTTGAAGGTGTAAATAATAATTACATTCAATACTCGTGTATGGGCTCCGTTTACTATTAGTAGGTGTCAAATGTCCATTATGGATGCCATAATTGGTTTGCATATGTCAATCACCCATTTAGTTACCACTTAATGTTTCTGTGTTGTCAAATACCCATGTTGGGTGACATAAATAGTTTAGGGTATGAACTACCCATTCAGGACAACTTAGTACATGGGGTCATGTTTGAGCACCATTAACTATTTCTAGGTGTCAAACATCCATTCTGGGCGCCATAAATGGTTTGTAGGTGTCACTTAATGTGTCTGTCATCCATTTTTGGGTGCCATTACCTATTCCTAGGTGTCAAATTCCAATTTTGGGTGCCATAAATAGTTTGTAGGTGTCAACACCATTCAGGTGCCGCAATATGTTCGAATGTTAGTCAATCATATTTGGGCACTATTACCTATTTGTAGGTTTCAAATATACATTTTGGGTGCCATAAATGGTTTTGAAGTGTAAACTACCCATTCGGGACCACTTAGTGTGTTACAGTGTCAGTCAGTCATGTTTTAGCGCCATTACCTATTTGTAGGTGTCAAATATCCATTCTGGGCGCCATTAATGGTTTTGAGGTGTGAGCTACCCATTCAGGACCACTTAGTGCTTTAGGCTCCATTAACTATTAGCAGGTGTCAAATGTCCATTATCGACACTATAATTGGTTTACAGGTGTCAGACACCTATTCAGGTGCCACTTAATGTTTCTCGGTGTCATTTTTGGGTGCCATTACCTATTTGTAGGTGTCAAATATCCATTCTGGACGCCATAAATGGTTTTGAGGTGTCAACTACCCATTAAGGACCACTTAGTGCTTTGGGCTCCATTAACTATTAGTAGGTGTCAAATGTCCATTCTGGGCGGCATAAATGTTTTGGAGGTGTCATACAATCATTTCAGGTGCCTCTTAATGTGTTGGGGTTCCAGTCGGTCATTTTTGGGTACCATTAACTATTTTTGGGCGCCATAAATTGTTTGTAGGTGTCAACTACCCATTCAGGACCACTTAGTGCTTTGGGCTCCATTAACTATTAGTAGGTGTCAAATGTCCATTCTGGGCACCATAAATGGTTTATAGGTGTCCCTTAATGTGTTGGGGTGCCACTCAGTTATTTTTGGGCACCATTAACTATTTTTGGGTGCCATTAAGGGTTTCTAGGTTTCAAACCATTTATGCAGGTGCCACTCAGTGTGTTTGGTGTCCAGCTGTGGGTGCCATTAACTATTTCTAGGTGTCAAATGCCACTTTTGGGCACCACAAATTGTTAGCATGAGTCAGGACCACCTAGTGCCACATGTGACTTAGTGCCAAAATCCCATTTATGGGCGTTAAAGACATCAATGTTAGGTGCCAAATTCCATTCGATTTAGGTTCCATAAAAGGTTTAGAGGTGTTAAATAATCAAACTTGGGTGTCGTTATTTGTACTATATTATTGTCTGTTAAATGCTTTGTTAACCTTTTTTCAGTCATCCATACATGGGTGCCATCAACAATATTGAGGTGTGAAATACCCATACTGGGTTGTGATTATTTAAAGTGTTCAAGAAGATTGCAAGAATATTAGTACATTTGGCAAGGTTTGTTAACAATAAAATATTGCAAGAGAATTTCATTTAGCAACGTTTGCAAGAATGAATAGGAGATCATTTAGAAATGTTACCTCTTATTGGGAGAGGAAGCAGTTGTCTAACTTCGTTCACAGTGAAATCAATATTATTATTTCCAAACTTAAAGCTTCCATCTATATCATTGTAACAAAAAGCAAGTTCTTGAAGGAGCTTGGCATCATTATCAGGCGTCCTCTTAATCTGTAGAAGGTTGTAAAATGGTGTGGTTGCAAACTGTGTCTTCTCCTCCTCTATAATTTTGTTGTAGGCGTTGATGAATAACTTCCACGAACACCTTGACTTGACATATTTTTGCTTCCATCCATCATCTTCTCCTTCCACCATGCTCGTCACATCTTCAATGCTCGTCACAACTTCCACAGATTTCTGAACTCTCAGAGGCAGAGTACCCGTTTTGGCTTCAACCCTGGCGGGTTGAATGTCCGATGCCTTTTTCCTCCTTTTACCTTTTTTGATCACTGCTTTGAGAGCTTCTTCTGCCTCACCACCCATTTGATGACCAGAGTATGGTCGAAGTCATCATCTAAGTTCATGGTGGCCGCCATTTGATGAAATAGAAAGAGGTGAGGGAAGATTAGAACAGAGAAGATTCCACACAAAAGAGGCATCTATGGAGAGAGAGGAACCAGATCACTCTCCCAGCATACAAGGCGCCGACGACGCCATTCGAATAGGAAGAGGCGTGGAAGTATGCACCAAGGAAGGAGGGTCATTCACCCTTTACCGTTCGACCCAGCAGAAGCTGGCGCCAAGGAAGTCAGCATTGTTCGCTGACAGGAAGAATGGGCAGAAGACGCAATAGAGGCGTTGGAGAGAACAAAGTTGATTTCACCAGGGTGGCACAAGGTGCCGGAGAGAAGGAAGACTCGAGACGGCGTGGGGTGGAGGATCGAAAATCCTGGGGAAGGAGTCTTAGAGAAGGAAGGAAGCGGGAAGTGGGAGTGACAGTCATGTGTTGAGCGAAGAGTGCTCTCAGGATGGCGCAGGGTGTAGGGGTCAACTCAGACGTCCTGTGAGCCCTCCACGCGGAGCCTACTGAGTGGATCTGAAGGGGTTTGTGGCTTTTTTGGGTGGTATTTCCTATGCGTGACGCGTGCGTGATACCGTGTGAGGTTGATAGAATTTTAACCCTTCTTCGAATGCATTGCCAATGTGACCATGACGACGATTATGGCGAGGAGGTTGTTTGGCAACGTTACTAAGAAGGCAAGAAGCTCCATCAAGGATGTTTGATTTTCTTCAAGGTGATGCTGCTATCTACCGACAACAGCAGAGAGCTATTTATGGAGTTTTGAACTACACTTTTCAAAAACTAAACCATAATTTTGTTGTTGTAAAGAACTACTTCGATAATCTATTTCAATACTTACTATGCTATGGACTTCAAATTTCTGTTGGACTATCAAGTCTTTCATGTAACTTGTCTATCATTCAAACTATAAAGAGAGAGAAAAGTTGTAGCTAACATTATTACATGAAAGCTTCTTATCTTTGCTCAATTATAAAAGACGATGGTGCACTACAATGACTAAATTCTCAACACTCATATCAGGCCACAACATGCTAAGTTTAGAACTTCGATAAGATGGTGGGAAAATGGTAAAATGCTCATCTACAATCAATCACTATGACGAACAAAAAAACCAATAATAGCACACATGTCACTATTTTTTTTTATAAAGGTCATAGCATATATTAAAAGCAAAGCAAGCAAACACCTACTTTGTCGGGTAATATAGGTTGAAAGGCATAAGTAAAGTTCTACTGGGAAAGGAAAGTGATGTTAAAAGTTCAAGGGGGAGGCACCCCTTAACAAGCTTCTTTTAACACTAAGCCAGAAATTTTTAGAGATATGGCAGCTATGGGTACAGAACATAATCACTGATGTTGTTGCAGCAAACTAACACCTGTTTCATCATCCACCATTGCCTTCAGGTCACAGAGAAAACAGGCTTCAGATTCACCTTCTTCGGAGTCCTCCTTCCCATCTAGTACCTGTTTACCTACACATGGTGAACATATGAAGGTCTGCATCTATTTGTGAGATAATATTTTACCTTAGTTTTGGAGTGTTGTTGAAGAATTTGTTGTTTCTCTCAAGCCAAAGGTTCCAACTAATGATGATGAAGATATCATTTCCTATGAAAGAGTTGTAGTGTCTATTCGGTGTAATCTGTAGGGAAAAGGTTGCTGATGAGAGATCGAATTGGTAATTTCGTGTGAAGTGTGAGAAGATGCTTAGTGAAAATTTACACTTAAAAAATGTGTTCCACTGAGTCTATGTCAAATTTGCATAGAGAGCATCTGGATGGGCCAATGAAGCCACTCTTGGATAGGTTTTGTTCAGTAAGCAACTTGTTGTGAAGGAGCAGTCATAGAAAGGTTTTATGTTTTTATTGTCATTTTTGTTTCCATATTTTTGTAGTAGGGGGGAGAGACCTATGTAGGATAGGTAAGTGTAAGATTTTTTAACTGTGTAAGAGTTTCCCCATCTCCATGTGATATTGTTTGAGGAATTATTTTCAAGAATCTACTTCATAGCAAAGAGGTCATCTGGTTTGAGGTGCATGAGAATGTATCATTTGAGAGTGTTTGGTATGTTGCTGGTTAAGAGGCTAAGGGCCTTGACAATGTTGATCTTGAGGAGGTTGTTTGGAATGGCCCTGTGAAGGGTAAGGAGCTCCATTTGTGACGTGTGGTTTTCTATCAGTGTGTTGCTTCTCCTAATGACAATGATCTATTAATAAAGTACACACTATTCAAGAGCTATAACTCCATTTCACTTTGAGGGGAAAAAACTGTCTCAATACCAGAGGCTGAACAATGGAGAAATTTTTGAAAAGCTTTGAAGGCTATAAATAACTTATGCATGAATTTTATCAAAACTGAGAGTAAAGCTGCGGCCTAAAGCCCTATTTGGAAATGGACTAGGATTATTGGAATTATGAAATCCGGATTGAGATTAGTCCAGTCATTCAAACTGGGATTATTGGGGTTCCTCAGTTGACCCTGTTTGACAAACCAATCCGGATGGCCTCAGAACTTGTGTTTTTCAATCTGCTATATAAAATAAAATACACAAAAGACAGAACAAAATCTGGACTGAGAATCCTAATCCTGCTGCTGGTAGGACTGAAATAGTCCAGCTTTTGGGATTACAGAATCTCAAAATGGGGCCATTTCACGATTTCCAGCCAAACACACAATTGTGAAACCAGACTGGATCAGGACTAGATCTGCTGATGTGGCACAGACGTGGCCTAATAAGACAAGCCTAAATCCCATCCTGGTTTGTTTCCAAATAGGGTTAAGAGATCACTACTTCTGACATCACAAGATAAATATAAATAATTTTTGCTCATTTATAAATGATGATTGCACTCCAAGCTTCAATTCATGACACCCGTATCAGACCGCAATATGCTAGTTTTAGAACTTTGATAAGATGGCTGAAGGAAATACCATATGTGTTTTCCGTCTATCACTATTAAGGGAAGAAAAAACACAAATAATAGCGCCCGGGTCACGCATCACCAAAGGAAGGTACTTGTGGAAAATTATCAAACGAGTCTAGTTAGAAGGTGTGTTGGGGGAATCTTAAATCCTTCATACTATGTAATACACGAAATTTTATTTTCTATTTCATGTAATATGTTAAAATTAGTACTTGTAAGTAGAGTATCATCTACATAATATATCATAATTATGAATTTATTCTCACTAACCTTTAGGTACTTACATCGATGAATAATATTAACTTTTCTTTAAGGATTCAAATGATTTTATTCATCTTGCCCCTCCCATGCAAGCAAAAACTCTTGATTCATTACATTCTACAATGTTCAAACTAGAATTAAAATTGGCAATACTACTATCATTACATGACTCAAGGTTGATGACCTCAACCAAATCCCTAGGTGGTCTTCTATAGTAATAGAAACCACATTAAGTTTTTTGATGAAATTTGGGTAGCGAATCAACAACTATGTTCCCTTCCCGATTGATATTGAAACAATGCCAATTATTCTTCAACTTGCTTTCAATAGAAACTATCCTTCTTGCCAATTTTGGATTATCAGTGACATCACCTTCAATCACCTCCTTTTCTCGTTAAGAATATGTTTCAATGCTCACGCGTCTACAATGTAGGGATTGTCCCACATCGATTGCAATAGCGTAGAGCTCTGCTTCCGGTACACTGTTTGTTGTGATGTTCTTTCCCCATCCTCTTTGCCATGTATCACGGAAGACAACCACAATACAAGATTTGTTATTATTGAATGTAGAATCAATATTGCGTTTTAGAGTGCCAACTTGAGGTCTCCTCCAACCCTTAGTAGAAACCATGTCTTCACTCTTCTTCTTCTCTTCATTCTCCCAGGAAATCTTGGTCTCGGACACCTCCTTGTTGTTATAGATGAGATAACTAGTATGTTTCTTTATCTTTTCAAAATCCTCCTGGATTCTTCTCCTCCAAACATTCCAACAACCAATCATGAACGTAATTTTAGGGTTGTTCTGTCTACTATAGTTGGTTGAGATGGCATTATGCCCACTAACCACATGAAAAACTTTATCCTGGTATTTAGTTTAGCTTCCCAAATGATGTCCCAACTACTGGGAGTTCTATTATCTTTGTCGAGACCCAAAATTTTGTAGTCACTTCTAGTTGCAAACTTGCCCGAGTCTATGTTAATCTAGGCTTTGACATGAGTTTCGTCAATACTAAGAGGCACTATAGTATTAGAAAACTCCTTCACCATGTCTAGTGGCAGCTAGTTAGCTAGGAACTCGATGTCCCATTTATTATAGAAGTTCACAAGGCTGGAAACTTTAAGGTCAGAGTAGATCATCAGGAATATGTTTCATGATTAGGACTTGAAGAATGTTGTCCTTGAACCACCATTTATAATGCTAATCATTAATACCCTGACCACTTAAAGGTATACACACAAAATTGTCAATATTGAAAACCTTGCATTGAAAGGTTGCTTTCCCTAATTTCATAATTTGAGGGAGGTTTCCACCATTATAGTTCACATATTTGGAGTAGAGATATGTACACTACATTTAGATTCTTCCCGTACTCAAGACCTTGGAGTGTTTAGTGATCGAGTCCATGTTCAGTTCCCTTATTGATTTCAAACCTTGGCCACCATGTTTCTTACTACTAGTTACCTTATTCCATGCTATATGAGAACACGGGTGACTTTTATAGTTCACTCCCCACAGGAAGGAACAAATGTTGCTATCAATGTGGTCACATATTTTCAATAGAATTACTGTTGTTTGCATGATATAATTGGGGATAGTTGTCAAAGTGGTTTAGATAGGCAAATCTTACAGCCAGAATGAGGCTTCTTGATGTCTAGGAGTTTATAAATGATGCATATTTATTCAAGATACCTCATAGGTGTCAAGTTTCACCCTGTTGTGAATTAGAGGAACCCCCAAGTATTTTCCCATGTTCTCTGATTGGGAGAATTCAATGATTTGGTATATCCTCCTCTTTATTGTTTTAGGAATACTCCTCACAAAATGGATACATGATTTGCTCACTGAAGTAGCCCGACGTAAGACTGTCCCAAATTCATTGAAGTAGTTAATGATAGTCTTAATTTGGGTCGCATCAGCCTTAGCAAAGAGAGACATATCATCTAAAAAGCTTAGATAGGAGATTGTGGGACCATTTTTGTACACCATGAACGATGTTCATTTATTATCATGGACTAAGAAGCTTAATCCTAAAATTGTTATTATGGTGTTACACTTTATAATCACTATCGAGATATTTGTTTCAATCCATATATTATTTTCTTAATTTACAGACCTAATTACTTCTACTTCCATTAGTGAAACATTTTCATTGTTTATTTCTACTTCTTCAGATGAATAATTACTTAAAGTTGTAGTTTTCCATCCATTTGGTGTAGCTTATGATCAAAATGATCCTCTACGACTATGATATTTCTAAAAGAGTCCTTTGATGAGAATGATGAAAAGGTCTTTTTTAATCAATTCTTTTCTTTTGTGTGAAAATCTTTGCAAGTAGTCTAGCATTGCATTGCTCACATTCACGATTTGTGTTTATTTTTTACTTAAAGAAACATTTACAAAAATAAGTTTGATACTATTTTACAAAGGTACAAGGCCCTAAAATTGAGCTTTATCCATAGAAGCGAATTTTTTTACTGTATCAAACCATTTAGAAGAATTTTCACAATTCAACTAATTTGAAAAAGATAATGGTTCCTTTATTTTAGAGAAAATAGACCAATTCATTACTCATAAGTCATATGAGATATGCAAAAATAGGGTATGATACCATCAAAACATATAACAAAAAAGATCAATACCAAAAAAAATTGAAACTCATATAAAATATGAATATCTATCTTCTACATAGTTCCTCTATGTGATGTTGTTTTAAGTAGTTTTCCATAAGGGGTTCTTTCAACCTGAGCATAAGTAGTGGTACAAAGGTTGAACTAGCGCAATATGGCATAAATATGTCACCTCATGAAGTGAAACCATACAACCAAGTAAGAAACTCAAATAAAATAAAAATGGCTAGCAATAGCTAGTACTCTCAATTGTCTCTCCTATGAGAGGGTCACAAACCCAAAGACTGATAAAAACAAAAAAAAACTACATTGGAAGAAAACTGGTATTAACAAATGACCACAAAACAAAGAAAAAGGATTACTAAATGAACTAAAAAAAGTAGGAAAAGAGAAAGAGAAAGGAACCATAGTCACATAGATCTAACTATGAAAGTATAAAGCTCTAGAACCACTATGAAAACACCAATAATGTAGACTCACCATGGACTACCTCAATCACCTAATCATTGCCTTCACTTCTGTCAAATCATAGAGGTTGCTGAAAGGGCTATACACAGGCTCTAAAAATGGGAGTATGCAACCTAAAGGATAGTGTAAGAAACCTATGTTTCACACCACCATAGCATATTGGAAGAACCCATGCGAGAAGTGGGTGGGGGAATTTGTGATGCTCAAAGACGACTACATCCCTTCCCCAAGCCAGTCACCATGTGCAAAACCCCCAAATTGCATCCACAATTGCTAGATCACGGTCGAAGAGTCACAAAAAGATTAGGGATCAATATCCTCAGTCTACATTTATATCTTGAAGGCATACAACATAAGTAGATGGGATAACATGCCTCTTTGATCTTATTGATCTTCTTAATTTATAATTAGATTATGATTTTTTTACAAGCCCGTCATGTTGCTTTTTATTATGAGTATGTTTCACTTGTTCAATTTCAACTAGTGAGGAGCATGATCTACTCCTAGTGGATTCCACTTGGAAATTAATCAAGGAAATAATGATTGGATATCTTATACAACTTTAAGTAGGTGCACATGTAGGATAACTATCCTTCATTTCATTAAAAGGAATATTTTGAAGAAAATCATTCCCAATGATTTTAAAGATCCTCCAAAAACCTAGTTGTACCCATATCAACTATGTTTCATGAATGATACATACATTGAAAGATATAACCCTTTGACTTTTCTAGATAAATAATTAAGAAACCAGTAGTGATTCTTCGGTCAAATGCCTTCTCATGTGAGGTCCTAGCTTCAGCATGGCATACACATGTGTGTACATAGTTTAAGAATGGTTTATTTCATGTCCGTAATTCATATGGGGTTTTTTTATAGACTTTCTAGGAAGCTTATTTATTACATGTATTTTCATCTTTAATACCTAACTACTGATTATAGAAGGAAAGGACGTATTACATAGAATCACACATACATTTTCCCTTGATGTACAATTCCTTCTCTGAGAAACACATTTTGACTTAGTGTTCCTGGAATTGTATAATGAGGTATAGTACCTTTTTCTTGAAGAAAATGTGCAAATTGTCCTTTCCTTTGTCCCATCTCAATGTAGCTTCCATGGTATTCAACTCATCTATCTACTCTAACCGTCTTAGTGTCCTTACTAATTTGTTTTTCTACATTAAACATAAAATCTACAAACTCATGTAAAACGTCAATTTTATCGTTAAAATAGTAAAGAAAATGTATCATGAATAGTCAGCGACAAAAATTAGAAACTATTTATCTTCTATAAAGTAATGTTTAAAAAGTTCACAAATATCTATGTAAATTATTTTTTATGTTTTGTTACTACTTTCGGCACCCTTTGTAGATGTGTTGGGGTCTTGATAGCATTTATTCATTCTACACATGTTCCAAATACAATAAATTGTAAAGGCCCAAAAGTGCCTTTCTTTACTAATCTTTATATCATTTTTATATGATATGTCCTAATCTTCTATGACAAATATTGAAGACTTTCATCTAATATTGTATGCTTATTAACAATCGAGTCAATTTAGATAGCAATAAGTTGGTTAAAACTAGAATTAAATTAAATTTGATAAACCCAACTAATAATCCAAAAGTGTTGATCGTACTAGAATGTTATATAACAATCAAAGCTAGGTTTTGAGAAAGAAATTATAACTAAAATTATCTGATCTACATATTGAAATTGAGTTTCTACTATAAATTGGTACATGATGTCTATATTTAAGTCTAACAATTTCCATTATCAAGGGTTAGTCTGCATGTGAGAACAGCCTTTACACTAGAGCCTAACTTATTTCCCGAATTGAGGACTCTTTCATGTTCTATTGGTTTTCTTTGATTTATAATTTTCTAAAATATCATGTCAATGTGAATGGTGGCACCAAAATTGCGATACTAACTATATAATGGAACATTTGAAAGACAATTTGATATGAAACAAGGTACATCATATCTTGCTTTTCCAAATATTTATAGTACTTGAAGCACTCCTTTTTAGCATGTTCTTTCGTATGTCAAAAGAAGAATTTATATTAGCTTTGATTCCACTGTCATTGTCATTAGCTGGCTTGGACACACCACCTTATATTCGATCACTTCCTTTCATTTTCTCTTTAGCCTTTAGTCCACACTTATTGTTGGTTCCCAAATGCTCAGTAGATACATCTTCATTCTTAATTCATTCTTCTTCTTGAAACCACATGAATAATAAATCATCTTTTGTCTATTTTTCCTTGTGTATTGTAAGAGACCATGAATGATGTGTAATGGCTAGGTAAGGAGGTTAACAAAATGAACAATAAATGTATCAGAATTGCACAACTCCATATCATTGAGTATTACAATAATATCTCTCAAATTCATGATATGTTCATAGGTCCCAATAGAACGATGGTTTTTTATTAAACACGTCTTATCCATTAATATGTTGGACATACATTTATTGAAAGAAAAAATTCTTCCTCCACTATCTTTCAAAAGTCATCAATTATTTACCAGTTTCAAAGTGTGAATGGACCACATAGGGTGCACAAGCTCATGATTAGTATTGCGTCTTAAAGGTAAGTTAGGGGTCAATCCTTAGGGATTGGAGTAGGACACTAAGAAGCTATCGATGTTTCTTTAGATATTAGAATGGATTCTAGGGTTTTAATTCTTAAATCTTGGGAGTAGGAGATAAACTAAGAACTGGAAACAAAGGAAGGCAAGAAGCAAATTTTGATTACCCTTTCTTTATTAAGTTTAACAACAATCTAATATAACTAAGCTTAATCTTCACCTTCGCATTTACAATGATTATTTCCTGAAAAAACTGCATGAACATGGGTGAAGAAACTCTAATCTTCACCTTTAGAAGCTCCAAGCTTTCCCTTCTCCAAATGCATGGAATGTCTAGATAGGTAGAAGGAATATTGCCAAAACCCTAGAAAACTAGGGCTTTTACGTGGAAAATGGAAGGCTTAAATGGAGCGAGTGAAGTAGGTAGGAGTGGGAGGAGGCTATAACGACTAGGAGTAGCTAATATTGGACTCCTAGCTACCACTAGTGTATCTATAGTGGCCTAGGGGGGTCAAAGGTAAAGTTAGGGTAAAGTTGTAAAATTATAGTACGAAGCAGTAGGGTTAAGTGGGTATCAAAACCACTATGGTCACCACAACTATGGTGTATGGGTCTAGGATTGTTCGTGTTAGTGGAAAACATTCATGGTGGAGGAAGAAAAAGATCATACTAAAATGTGGTGAAATGGAGTGAGGTAGTATGATTGTGGTGGGCACCGCAATCGTGGTGTCTTAAGGGTAGAAAAGCTATGAATTTGGTACGAACATGATGAAGAGGGTAGAAGTATGCCATTTTCTTAGAAATATTCATCTTTCTTGGTTGTTGCCATATATATATTAGACAACACAACCACGTCAGATTATGAGCACCATGACCATTTTGTTGGACATGGCCATGGAGGTTGAGATTTCTTATCTTGCTTGAAACATGAATTCATGTTTGTTCATCCAAAGTAACACGGATATGGATGGATGCCATAATAGTTTTTACGGCTTTGCCATGCACTCTAATCTTGTAAGTATCCATGTATGATACTCTTTACTCCAACTCGATTGTTGGATACTTCGGGGTGGGTTAGAGTATCTTTAGGGCTCACACTGGGCTCATCCTAGACTAGGAAAGTCCTAATATTATCCTCCTTTTTCCCTTACATTGGTTGGTTCTATGTAATTGTAAAAACATGCAGGCAACCATATGTGCATTTGTCATACAACAGTAATTATTGGAAATCTGCATCGATTTCATGCATATGATGTGAAAAGGGAGATAAAGAGCACAAGATGAAGACCTAAACTAGGGCTCTATCACCACCCAAAGATTAAAAAATAATTATCCTAACGTTTTCTCCAACCAAATCTCTCCTTTTTATTTAAATCATTATGAATTGAAAAATGCACTGACTTTCATAACTATTTGACTAGACAAGTTCAATTTTGACAATATACTTGTAATTCACCTCTCTCTTATTTTAATTGATAATTTGATCAAAAATAAAGCAAAAAAGAACTTGATTCTATTATAAGATGCCACAACTCATGTAACTGACAAATCATTCACAAGGTTCCAGGTAAATCCACATCATTTGCATATTTGACTTATGTTGTTAGGGTGTGGTTTTCATTTGCATGTTATCTTGTCTAATGTTCAATATAAAGTGAATGACTCAGATGTTTGTGTTAGTAAATGGAGCATTGGGGTTTATATTATTCAATTCAATAGTAATTAAATTGGAAGAAAAGGTTGTGGAAAGAATTTGTGGTGATATTACATAGGAGCATGCTTTTTTTTCTTTTCTTGGATGTTATCATATAGGATCATATTTTATTTACTTATTACATTCTTTTTCTTTTGAACCTCATGTAGAAAGGGATTGTGATTGTAGGAATAAGTCATAAGATGAGGTATTGGACACCTCAAGGCATTATATGTGCTCTTTCACATATTTTCATGAGGTAGTGAGGTAGGAAATGAAAGAAGAATAGTGGATAAATGATGGGTCAAACAATGTAGATTTTTCCTGTGGAAGTTCATGCATGCAAATTAGTCTCACACTGTTAATAAACAAAGGAAAATAATAATGAATCAAGCATTTATGTCAGTCAAATTCTTTTCATAACTTTCCTTAATTTCTTCTCGACATTTAATGTGTTGTCATATCTCAAGCATAATCCTCCTTGTCATTACATATACTTAAGAAAAGGCACCACCCCCATCTCGCATCCGCACTCAATCGTCCCCACCTATTTTGTGTTGAAAGATTTGGAAATCTAGATTGGTGGGCAAGCACATGGGTGGGATGAAGTAAACCAAACTAGTATGAGTTGGGCGATTTCAATGTACATCAAATGACATATGATCATTGTTGAGATTTCAGGTCTAAGAGCCACAATCACCACTATTGCTATGAGAGCTGATTTTAACTACCATTCTATGGTATCCATGTATTACTCTCAAGGTTAGTCTGCCTGGTCTACTATTCTATAACAAGTACCTATGTGTTTGACATGATATCACATATCATGACTAATGAGACTTTGTCATCAGTCAGCACACACTCTAGTCTTATGTACTACTATTTTCTATTTTACTTCCACAATAATATCCAACTAGGTTCATGAAAAAATATATGTATCCTTATCATACATATTATCTCATTGTTCAGATTCTCAACCTAAACACATATATGTCATTGAGCAACATCATTCTTCAGACATCTACCATGTTTGTGTCATCATCTCATGATTGAGACAAACATAATAGATGAAATTACTTTTATAATTATCAAATCAAGTATATAATGTCTCATTACAGTCAATATATGATTGTCTCTATGGGCATACATACCAACCGACTCCCACTTGCACTTAGAGGCAATCACTTACAAATATTATTCCAAGTGATCTTCAACATGTCCATCATGTGTCTTATGTGCTACCACTTTTGTAGTAGGTTAGCAACATTTTCTTCTAGTTGGTACTTTGTAACTTTTTCACATCTCCTCATTCGAAGACTTCCCACATGAGATGGTATTGTCGTAGTACGCTATCTGAGATTCCATGTGTATCCAATAGCTCCATTTTTGACATAGTATTAATACTATGCCATCAATGGTTAGAACCTCCCACAAGTTCATCTACATGAACTTCTTGATCCATACAATATCCTGTACTATTTTCAAAATAGTAAGATACTTAGCTTGAATTGTAGAATTAGACAATTTTATCTTGTTAAGAACTTTTCCAGGTTGCAACTCTATTTTAAGGTCAAACACAATTTTAGATTTTCAATTGTTAATTTTTTTTTGTCATTTTGAAAGCTTGCATCACTGTAACCTTTTACACCCAACTCTTCCATATTACCATAAATAAGGAACTGATCCTTTTAGTGCTTCTCTAGTACTTAAGGATGTTCTTTATGGAAGTATAGTGGACTTCACTATGATCTAATAGATATCCTCTCATCATTTGCAACACATATGAGATAATGAGATGAGTGCATATCATTGTATATATGATAGATCCAATTGTGAATTCGTATAGCATCTAACTCATGTTTTCTATTCTTCATAAGAGCTAGGATACTGGACTCTTGAGAGACTAATCCCATGGGACATGGACATATTTTCTCTCTTTGAGAATTGCATGTTGAACCCTTCAACATCTTTCTAATTTATGTGCTTTTACTTATGTTAGGAAGCTTTCTAGATCTATCTCTATAGATGTTAATTCCTAAGATATAGGATGCTTCACCTAAATCCTTCATACCTAGGTTTTAATATTTGTATTATAAGGACGCTATTCCCCATCATTATATGGAATATAAACATTCTACCAATCAATTTTAGTTATCAAAGATTTCATACTTATCTTGACTAAAGTTAAACTCTTTTACTATCTTGTAAAATTGAATAATTCTAACCCTGAGATGCTTTCTTTGATCCATATTTTGACCCTTTTGTTAATAGACTTTATTTGCATTATTTGATTTATAAAACCTTGAGAGGTTGTGTCATGCACACATGATCATAATTATTCCTATTAAGGAATGTGGTTTTAACATCCATATGCCAAATCTCATAGTCATAACAAGTTGCAATGACAAGCATGATCCTGATGGATTTAACCTTGCCAGCTAGTGAAAACATTTGTCATGTTCAACATTTTGAACTTGTTTGAAATCTTTAGCAACCAATCCTTCCTTATAGGTTTGTACACTACCATCCACGTCAGTCTTTTTCCTAAGGAACTAATTTCACCCTATCAGTCTTACCCCTTTAGGTGGATCTACCAAGGTCCTACCTTATTGGTGTACATGGAGTCCATCTTGGCTTCAAGTTATTTCTCAGTCACTGGTCCCTTAATAACTTCTAGGTGGTTGTTGGTTCATTGTATATGACCAACACATTTCCTTCTTGAGTTATAAAATATCACAGTCTTTTAGACTCAAGGTGTGTTGTATGAGATACACAAGGTTTTGTGTTACATAAGGAACTTGAGATTCGACAACAAATTCTAATTGTCCTTGTTCCTACTGTACCTCTACAGGTTCAATATTTTCTTTTTGGTCTCAAACTTTTTGAGTTCTACTTTTCTCCCACTAATTCCTTAGAATTAAATTCCCTCTTAGGAATACATTGATCCTGCAAACAAACAATTTTTTGTTGGATTTGAATATAAAAGTAGTATTCAACAAAATAACACTTATGGACAAAGCTTTTCATGAAATAATTTTCTTATGTAACATTTCATTTCTTATCTTTACAGAAGATATTATTGGGACACTTTCCATTACATATATCATATGGTGTCTTTTAAACCATTTTAGACGGTACATTGTTTTAGTGTAAAACATTTAACCGAAAAGGAAATTGGAAGATTAGCTATATTTATTTTTTGATACATCATTATGTTTCTGGTGGAGTTCTTTATTTTTTTAAACTAGTGATTCATTCATCCCGTCGCATGGGTTTGAACTCCTGACCTCTCAGTCTTACATCATCAGTTTTACCACTGGGGTGCCACTTCAGTTTCTGGTGGAGTTCATCGTGGTATATTATCACAGTCTACTAGAAAGTCCTCAAGCTCTTCATTTAAAGTATTTTTCAAATCGATCATATTGAAATTTTTAATATTTAAATAAAATTTAGTTATGTGCATTATTCATGATTTCCTTGAACACTTCAAGAGATCCAGACTTGTATTTCATTAAATACAAACTAGGATATCTATTGTTATCATCATTAAATATGATGAGGTACTATTACCCACCTCTATAATTTATTCTAAAAGGGTATATATGCATCAATATGCATGATCCCTAATAGAATATTCACTCTCCCACTACATATATGGAAGGTATTTTTGTCATATTTCCTAATAAATAAGACTTGCATGTCTTAATTGGTTCAATAACTAAAGGATTCTAGACACCCATCTTTACGGATTCTAGAAATGCACTTCTTATTAATGTGCTTTATATGACAATGCTATAGGTATTTATTGTTTGAGCCATCAAGTTATTCATTATATATATTTGTCTCTAGAACTATCGAGTATAGACTATGAGATATTAGAGCATTGCCATAAAAGATCTAATCTTTATCTTAAGACATCTATCATTCATGATAATATTTTTCAAACAAGATACATATTTGATGATCTCCATTAATGGTAGGTACATAATAGCAATTCACTGATTCTATGGCATGCCTACTAGGATTAAATGATTGACATATTCCAATTATATTGGCAACAACTATTGCTTCATGTAGTTCTAGCATACTTCTTCTCTGATCCTAAGGTGGAGATCTTTATCTCCTATTTCTTCTTCCTAAGTTCCTCTATATAAAGAGGATTATTCCTTTTCCAGTGTCCAGGCTGGTGATAGTGGTTCCCTTCCTTATTTCCTCCTCCCTTAGCTTTCAGTGTAGAAGAGTTAGGTTTATAGCTGGCTTTAGAACTCTTCTTGTCCCTTGTCTTCTCCCTTGGACTTTCATTTTCCTCTTCTGATCATCATCAAAGATTTAGGATTGTCTTTCTTCATGTGCACTTCAACAATTCTCAACATTCCAAGTAATTATGACAATTACTTGCCAACATTGTTCGTGTTGTAGTTCATGACAAACTGGTTGTATCCTAGTGACAGTGAGAGTAGAGTCACATTTGTGGCCAACTATTAGAATAATGGATATCCAACCTTGTTAGTTTTCCACATACCCAATCATCTTGAGCACATGGGGTCCCACTGGATCTGTCTCTGGCATATTGCACTTGAATAATTCCTTTAAGACATCATATCTTTCTTGTCTTGATTGATCTGAAGCATGTTCTTGTGATTTGTTACCATCTCGGTGACTTCCATGTTTTCATGTTGTCTCTTCAACTAAAAGTTCATTCAATAGAGCATACGGCACTTGACATCTACGACTCTTTGGTATGCTTTTTGTAAGCATCCCTTTCAGCCTTAGACATTGTGGAAGGGGGCTCATTTTGCTCTGATATTTCTAAGACATAGAGCTTGCACTCTTAAGTGAGAATAATTCTCAATGTCCTGAACCAGAAATGGAAGTTATTCCCGTTGAACTTATCTCTCTCAAGGATGGATCGTAATGAAAATGTGTTTGTATTTTCCATTAGATTCTACTAAAGGAAAATTGCAACTTTTGTCAAAACAATTTTGATTTGAGTTGATAAGTTTGACGTTATTGCTTTAAATTAATTATGACTCCCACTATTGTTTTTGAATATATATCCTTCACATATCAATTTGAAAGATTGTAGTGTACAAACTTCTAGTGACCCAAGTCCCAAAACAATTAATATATCATTTGACCAACACCAGAGTCCATAACAAATTTATAAAGTAAGCAACATTTTCCAATAGCATCTTATGCAATTTTTGGATAGATGGTATGCACCACTCCTTGTCATAATCCATCTTTATGATTTTAGGCATTAATCTCATTAAGTTCACTTAGTTAAACCTCACCGAAAAGACAACACAATAGTGATTCAACCTACTTGGAATTCCCACATAATTATCATCACACTTCCACGAGATAAATGGCACACCATGCTTGGCGTACCCACAATTGGTTGATCAATCTTTTCATGTGTGCTTATAATGGAAAGAACGTAAAACTTAATATTTGAATGAAGGATTTTATTTATATATAAATACATATACATATCCGATCATCACTTACTTATGTATCTTGTACATACTATATCCACAAATGAAACCTACAATTGTAAATATGAGTGATGATTATTGCCATACTAATTCAATTATTTGGAGCCATAAAGAATTTCTACCACATAAGGTCCACATCATATGCAACCACATGTTCTTATTGAAGTCTATGCTGGAATTAGTCTAGTCAGTTGAATCAGTTCTTCAGCCAATCAGTTGGCTTCTTGGTCAGTCGATTGGTCTTTTGGATCAATTGATTGGCCTTTCGTTCAAGCAAAGTCTAGACTCCTCCAGTCCATCAGTTGGACCATCATTCAATCAATTGACTCCTCCTTTCATATGGTCTCGTCGATCCTCTGGTCAATTGGTTTGACTTCTGAGTTGATCTGCTCATTTGGCTACTCATTTGGTGTAGAACGCCTTCTTTTGGTAAACATGATATAAAAAAACTATTCCTATTCAAATTATTACATTATAAAAGTGAAACTTCAAATTACATTTGAAGTGAGCATAGGAAGGAAAGCATTAACTTACTTATGGAAAAGGAGAGAGAGGCTCGATATGCAAATTGAATTCTAAAAGTAGGAATGAAACCATTCAACCAAGCAGACAAGTGAAGAGGGTATTGGCCATAACCATGCTTGTATCGACCATGAAAATAATTTTACGATACGACATATAAATTGCATTTATATATCATATCATATATATTGGGATCATATGTGGTATTTAACAAAATATTCACATTCATCATTTCAAATATTCACATTTACAATAAAATAAATGAAAAGAAAAAAGTAGATCATATCGATTGTATCCTAAAACATAGTTAATTGATGTATTTATAATACCACTATAGGGAAATATGGCGATAGAGTGGCAATACAAACAAATTTTTTTCCCATATTTCCTTTGACTAGTGGATCACGTCAAAAACTATGAATTGGGAATAAAGGATGCAATATATATACATGATCCTAGAGAAAGTCAAGTGGTAACTCTTGAACAGTGATGTGTACACTTCACAAGTCACACATGGACAAATGGCGACGACGGCCTCCTGGTGTTGCACCATGGATGATGATGGTTGTTGTCCTCCAAGCATGGTAGAAACAACCTCCACGCCTCTACTTAGTCCACACGAAGGATAGAGAACTCCTTGTCATGCTCCCAAATCCAATGAGAAGAAGTTGTCCCTTAAAACATGAATGTTCTAGCATTGAATTTCTCTCCCTTGTTGTCTCTTCCTTTTACATGTAGGACTTGCTCGAGCTTTGATGTTCTCACAACTGTGTGAGGACAACAATCGTCATAGCTTGTTATTTTTTTATCCTGTCAAAAACCAAGACTAACCCCCTTTATATAGGATGGACATGGTCAAGGTTTCCAAATCATCTGGGAGTGGAAGAGACAATTTTCATGAATGTTTTAGAAGCTACTAATAATGAAATGGGTGGTTCATCTTTGAACCGATTGATTAACATGTAAAGTGGTAAGTTGAACACTTGAACTAGTCCTCTCATTGTGTTACCTATCCGCAAACATATTAGATTTTAATATATGATTAATGCACAACATGACGTTAACATCAATCCTTGATATAGTCTTACTGATCTCCTAACTCGCCAGCTTACAACCTAAACCGGTGGATTCATATTTCTAAATCTGTTATTGCATATTCCAATCACCTAATAGTTGTTTAATTTGATTATCTGAGCGCTTTAGTAATCAAGTTAAACTTTTTCATGATTAACCTTCTATTGTAGGTGTATCCTATGTGTGTGACCCAATAGTTCAAAAATTATGATGGCAGTGAATGTCCATAACTAATTTGTGACATCACAAGCAATGAGTGGTATCCAACAAGACATCATTTGTGTACAAGTAATTGGAAATTTGGAGAACAACTTCAACTTACAATATGTGATAAGTGTTACACTGATCATATAGTACCTTTGTGTCTAGTATCCATATTGAACTTTTGGCATGGAATCATCATCCTATTTAACATTCAATCCATGTTCCTTGAACTAGAACAAACATCCTGAAATGCATATGAAGTCAAATATCATATATTGATTCCCATGAGTATGACCATACATTTGTATGTCTTTATTATAAAGTGGCTAGGATCTCAACTCCAGTAGGAGGGACAAATCTCATCTACATCACTCACATTCAAAATCCATGCGTCACAATGTATCCAGATATTACAACACTCATCACATGATATTTGATGTACTTTTAGAATTCTCTAATTCTACAATTGGGTCTATTTTGTATTCAATTCTCTAACAAGTACCTATGTATTTGACTTGATATCAGATATTATGACTAATGAGACTCTATCATCAGTCAACACACACTCTATTCTTATGTGTTATTATTTTCTATTTTGCTTCCATAATAGCATTCAAATACGAACCTAACAACAATATATATACTATTATCATACATATGATCTCATTGTTTAGGTCCTCAACTTGAAGACATATGCCATCGAGAAATATCATCTTCAGACATCACCTTTTGTGTCATCTTCTCATGATTGAAACAAAAATAATAGATGAAATTACCTTTATAATTATCAAATCAAGTATATAATGCCCCATTATAATCATCATATGATTGGCTCTACGCATACATACCAACATCTTTGAGGGCTGGGGGCATATAATATGTAAGGGTTACTCGTGAAAACCATGTAACATGAGTTTTCACTCTAACACAAAGGCTCAAGTAGGATCCAATAATGAATCCCGTAGCATCACTAACAAATGGATGACCCAATCTTCTGAAGAATTTAATGGTGTAGATAGTCTCAGGAATAGGGGAAAGATCTTTTCACACTGGACGACACTTCTATATAAACATTTTGGATGATGGTCCTCGGGTGAAAAGCCACGGTAACCTCCCATCCTTTCTATCGCTCCACTCATAAAGGCAATTCTCAACAACTTTTCCCATCAACGTTGAGGCATCTGGGACATCTACCTCTTCCCTTTAGCAAGTGATGACTATCCTCCCCCACATAAAGCCTCTAGATACTATGGGGTTTACTCTTTGTGGGTAGAAAGCCACCTATTTTCCATTTTTCATGCTTGTTTGTTTATGTGGAACATGTGAGTAAAGAGATTCCCCCCCTATAGAGTTCTGATTTCATATTTGTTGCTTCTCATCTCTCTATATCCACACATGCCCAACTAATTCATTTTCTCTCAGTCACTACTAGTCACAAGAACGATTCAGAGATGAATTGACTCAAAAGTAATCAAAGAAGTTCACTAGTTCAATCAACATTGCCTCTAGATTCGATTCATAAAAGAGCAGACAACTTAGGTGACCCTCCTCTGATTTTCATCTATAGATGCATTTGCAGTGATTATATTTTTGCTTCCTACCTAATGTATTGTTTTTCCTTCCATTATTGGCTTCTCAACCACAAAAACCAAAATCTATAAAAAGTCAACAAAGGCATGGTTGACATGTGAAATCTAGATATCTAGCTAAGCGTTGTCAGGATCCAATCATATATTATAGACCCTTTGTGCTTGATAATTAAATGTAATTATAAAAGCTAGAAGAATCCAACAATAGAGTAAATAAAACCATTTCCTTTCTACAAGGTATAACCACTTCACTTCTATATTGTCATGGTGCCTCCATATCTCCCTCCAATTAAGTGTAGCAAACTTTGAATTGTCTTTTAGAAACATTACTTTGGTTTTCATGTCATGTAGACTGGAAACCATTATGGGTTTGAACAAAATTGAGAACATATGATAGAGAAGGACAATACATATATTTCGTTTCTTGAGAACCTATATAAAAGATTCTAGAAAAGCATAACATAAATTCATACACATTCTTAAATAGTATACCCATACTTTTCAAGGTGGAATCGTTGTTTAGTTTGGCCTATTAATATGGATTGGATGTTTGAATATATTCTTGTTTGCAACCATGGTTAGCACACACATATACTTGATACAAGTATTATTGGAAGATATCTCCAAGATGATAGGAAATGTACTAATGAATATGGGATATATTGAGCATAAAAATTGATAAGAAGACAATATACATAAAAATATTCATATGATTTCCACTATATTGGATATAAATGTTGGCATGTAACAGACATGTTCTTTTCATTTTAGTACTTTTTTGTCATCTTATTTGGTCTTAGTATCACTTGAAATACCAAAGTAATATATTTTGTGTTCATTTACTTTATTTTCTATATCAACATCATATTAATATGCATAATATCACTTGAAATTCCCAAGTAATATCTATTTTGTTCCATTTACTAATTTATTTAGTAAGTGTTTTTCTATTAAACAAGTTCTTATAAAGTTTGTATGCACTCTAAATGATAATTACGTTGTGTCTAAGGGTTCATAGGTATACAAATCTCCCACCATTTTTAGTAGATGACATATCAAGCTATGAAGCATTGATCTGAATATGGATATGGATATGGGGTTGATTACAAATATATGTACAAATATAGGATATGCTAAATTTTGAAAGTTTAGAATACACATACAATAGTGGATACAAAAATTATTTTACAATTAAATATATAGATATTTATATTCATAAAAATGCAAATTTAGACCATCTAGTTTCATTCAGATATAAATATAAATAATATAGTGTTGTAATGTTCAAAACCCTAACAAAAAGTACCCTAAATAATTGATATCAATGGTTTATAAGAACTTATTTTGTGAAGTTATTTGTCATTAGTAACCATTTTATTTCATTCATGTATATCAATCCTTGATTTGTTGCGAAACTTGCACCGACTTCTTCTCAACTTCATTTCTGCAAGTGATTCATGAATAATTCAAAAGTAGCTCCATGTATGAGGATAATATTTGACAAATTGTTTTAAAGTCACTAGCAATAATAGTAGTGGGTTTATCACCCACAACACAGTGTGATGGCCTTTTAACATCATCTATGTCTTAAAGAATCTTATTGTTTAACTACTACCGTATATGAATGTTTTAGTGTTAGATCTTCTAATGTATAAAATCATGTCCATATATTCTAGGTATTTAACTTTGTAATATAATAAGAAGTGTTATCAAAATAAGGATGAACCTTCCAATCCAATCAATTATGATAACATTGGTAATAAGAAGATGTAAAACTACAATGTGAGGCATGCTTGATTTTTTTCTTCCAAGTTTGAGTGACGTTGAATCATTAAAGACACTTTTGAACCTAGAGACATGTTTGGTTTGTGATATTTGGTGTGGAACTAGACTCCAATCTTGTCATTTTTTGTAAATGCACATTTATTACATCTTAATGACAAGGGATTTGTAACCCGATGGCAATAGTATTCTTGTAAGTGGGACTTTTTCATACAACTTTCCCCCAAGTAAGTCCACATAAGTAGAGTCTTGACTCTCTCTATATCCTCGATGCGAAAACACACTTTGCTCGCTGACTCCTTATCACCCATTATACCACTAAAATCCTCACTTGGCCCAACTTCTTATATATAGTAAACTTCCATATATAAAGAGATCCCCTTCCATCTTTGCATCCACAATTTTAAGAACTCCTACCACTCCATTAACATGGCTATCATGTGTTCTGCCTTTTTGGAAATGGTGGAATCTTTTTTTAGTGGACCCACTAGAGTTTTGACTACTTTTTTAAAATTGGCTACACGCTCCCGACCACTTTGTAAGTACTTTTATATATGATGGCACCAGAATGTGGCATAGTAAAGTAGTGACGGAGAACCTAGAACAAACTGATTAAGAAGTTGTGCTCATTGAATTCCCTCAAGTGTAATAGAGATAGTAAATTTTATTGGTTAACGCCTATGCTTTGTAGGGTTGGTGAATAAGATATAGCACATTAGTGATAATCTCAACTAATGGATTAAAACGACATCAAATATCAAGGAAATTGTTCCCTCTAGGATGGGAACACAACTAGAATGCAAGAGCTACATCTATCCGATCTTGAGTTGTGGTTGGTGGTTTGTTTATATCATAGTTGTCTAGGTAGCTAGGCAGTCCCTTATCCCTAAGGGGAACCTTGGCACCAAGATCGAGGCCTAGACATTTATATTTTTTTATACATATAGATAGTAAAATTTAGGATATATATTTATCTATCTTTAAATGGATACAATACTGTGTATATTTCTAATGGTTATATATAAGTTATAACAATTATATTTGACCTAAACCACACCTACCATGACCTAAACTAGAATTGATTGGCCTTATTTGACCTATTTTGATCAAAATTGAACCTAATATGACATAATCTGATGTAATTTGAACTTAATTTTTTAGTAAATAAACTTTTTAGGTGTATACTTTCCTTAATTTACCCTATGTTTACCTAAATGAGACATAATTTGGCTTAATCAGACCAAATTCTTTGAAACCAGACATATTTCCCCAAATCTGACATATTTTCTCCAAATCAGTAATTGTTCAAATTAGACTTGATTTGGCCTAAACTAGACCTAATTTTGCATAACATAACCTAAACAGACCTTCCCTTCCCTAATATATCCTTTGTTGACCTAAATATGGCACATATTATGCCAAATCAAACCTATTTCCCCCAAATTATATTTATTTCACCCAAAAAGACATGTTTTACCCTAATCAGACCTAATGTTTCCAAATTTTCTTGATTTGGCCGAAATTAGTCCAAATTTTGCAAAACATGACCTAATCAGACCTCACTTTTGCTAATTTACCTATATTGACTGAAGTGAGACCTAATTCAGCCAAGTGAGGCCTAATTTACCAATTCTAAAATATTTCCCTAAAATTTGACCAAACTAAGTAAAAATATGACATGATTCTACCTAAATTAGACATATTTCAACCATAAAAATTGCTTCAGGTGATTGAATTTGACCAAATCTAGACCATGCCAATATATCCCTTAAATGGCATAATTTGGGCCTAAAAGGCCTTAGATTCTCACTTAATACACTCAATAGTCTAGGCCCCACATTTGAGGTGCCTTGCCTAGAACATAGAACGCCTAAGGGTGTGCCCTAATAACTAAAGATTAATAATTCTAATGATGTTAAAATGCATCACTAGTACATAAATGACATATAACGTCACATTTGTTTGCGTAAGTTATAAATAAAACACCGACACTAAAAACTATGATGTTAGTTTAACAAGACAATCGACATCTATATGTGAAGGCCGACTGCTTTACAAAAGACACGGGTATCACTTTGTAATTAGCGTCAGCTGATCAAAATAAAAACTGACATCCAAAATCACATGTGAAATATAATTTTCTAGGGAAAAAATTTGCCTCCAAAATTTTCAATTCGACGTCGGTTGTACAAACACCGACGACTCATGTTCTGTGCCAAGCCCTGTGAATCCCCCCCATATGTCGTCGGTTGTTTAAAATACAACTGACGCCTAAATATCCCTCATGAGGCAAAAATTCATACCTTATTTGGCATCGATTGTTGCATAGGAACCGATGAGGATATTTGTTTGCACGTTGTCCCCGTGAAAATTTTTCCCCTCCAATTTGCCTAATCAGCGTCAGTGTTAGGGGAGAAACTGACAACTATGATTGTAACTCAAGAACAAATTTTTTTTGTCAGTGTATGTGGATAGACATTAATTATTATATGTTGTAACAGACAATGAACATGCCGACCTGGTATTTATTTGAAGTTGTAGATGGTGTTAAGCATCCGTTTTACACAATAACTAATGCCAGTAACTAACTGAATAGGACCCGCACGAGCCCGACTCTTTCCCTTCTTTGTTTCATTTTCGATTCTCTGTTGCCACTCAAGCTAGGTCTCACGATTGAGACTTGCTGCTCGCCTCCGCCGCTGCTGCTGTTGTGGATAGGAGCTCACCGCCGCTGCTGTGGAGAGGAGCTCACCACTGGCACTGTGGAGAGGAAGCATTGTTGAGGGGCTCACCGCCACCGCTTCAGTGTAGTCACTACTGCTACCAGTGTAGTTGTTCAGTTGCCGCCACTACCGCTCGCTTGCTCAGTCATCTCTTCCAATGACCATAGCCACAGCCCGCCATCCTGCCACTGCTCACCACCTACTTCGATGCAGCTTCAGTCATCTCCGTCTCCACCTCTGGCCATAGCTACGACCACCTCCACAACCACAGTTGTGACCACCTCCACCTCCGGCCGCCGCCACCACAGCCTGCTCCACCAGTGCGATGAGTTTTTTTTGCAAGATTATTATTTATTAATTAGGGTTGATTAATATTGATTGATAAGGGTTAAATGAGGAATGAATGAACTTAGTTCAATATATTATTATTCTCCAAAATTGTGTAGTTGATTAATAATGATTAACTAGGGTTAATGACGAATGAATGAATTTAATAAATTGTTATTTCTTTTTTTCTCTCTTACACTACAAAAAAAGATGATCTCACTACAATTTTTCTGTCTACATATATTTTACTTATAGATAAACGATATATTTCTTTACAAGTTCTAATAATGTAAACAAAAAATTGTAGTTAAATTTAATAACTACAAAATGACTACATATACCAACATGCTACAAATTCAAAACTCTACCCAACTTAATCCTCTCCCCTTCTCTCATACATAATAACTAACGATGCCTAAAAATACAAATTTCCCCATGCAGACTCCCTTTGGTTTTCAATTGGCGTGATGAGGCCCTCTCCTCCCCGCCTTTCCAATCAGCACAATAGGTATGCGCTCTCCTGCCCCCTGCATTGTAGCCTTGTTATGTCTGTCCCACCTGCTTATGCCCCCTTTCACTCATCTTATGGTTCTCTCCCTTACCTCATTCTTTCCCTCCCGCCTGGTCACACCCTTGATGGTTCCTCTCTCCCCTCTCATCCTCCCTCTGCTTCATCCCCACATCCAATCGATCACCCCAACCCCAAATCCCCTTCCCTTAATTTGCAATTGACCTCTTGGACTGTCAGAACAGAGGTGGTGGATGGATGTATTCCTTCAAGGGGATAAAGACAGAAGAAATTGCTTGTGCCTTTATTATATTTGTGACCATCTTCATGCCATCACTCGGACACAAGGTACATAATCTTCCCCATATACAGACTCTAGTTTCATACTCCAAGGTAGATTCCGTTGATGATGGTATCTCCCTAGGTTACGTCTCAAAACTTCATGCCACCAGCGTCCCAGTCGACCTCATGTTTATGAAGGGCAATGCCTCTAAACTCATACTCCCTCCAGGTTCCACAACCGTCAGTCCTGAAATGGACCGTGAGGCTTGCATCATATTGTATGATGCAAAGCTAAAGAATATCAGGTTCAGGAACGCCTTCCGCAAGGCCTACATCGTGACCCGACCTGACGTTAAGGGCAACTTCGTGAAGTACATTGCTGATGCGGATCAAGACTATGAAGGATAACATCACCTTGGTTGTCGTTGCTCCCGACAGATAGTCTATGGCCACCTCAACGCTGTCTACAGACTGATCCCGTCGTTCTGATCAGGTATTTGATTTCTTGCATTCATTATCTACCTGCATTGTGCCTCTCTTCATTTCTATTTATACTCTCCCAATAACACCTTTTTTTAGTATATAGGGTGATAGGCATCTGGTACATTCTCTAAGACAACCTCCCAATCTTTTTGATCTGGTTAAAATCAAATTTTGATTTACACAGAACAGGGAACACTGACGGTCAGGAAGATTCTAATGAGAGGATCATCTGATCTTCTAATATGTTTCCTCTACTGGCATGTTCTCATGTACTTTTTTGGAGGGTAGTATTTGATTTAACAAAAGATGAAACATGAACTTTAAATATTATTAATTTTATTTTAATATTCAACTGGTTAAGAGCCTGGTTTGGTTCTAATCGAAGTGGCAATGTTGCTCCTTTCTGTGTGGAGCATATTAAAAGACATTTGTTTCGAGATCTTCTGCACTTGGTGGAATCATCTTTCAGTTGTTGTCAACATGCTTCTGTTGTCTTAAATCAGACCTCGAGTTGGATAGTAACAATAGAAGATCTTTCAATCTAATAGTAACTTGGTGACACCTAGTACAGTAGATCCTTGAAGTTCACTTAAGAATCTTGAAGCCAAAAATGCTAGAACTATGTGTTTGGAGTTTTTTATGTTGCCAATGTTTTATCTTTCTAAAATATAGATAGAGACTATGGTACAACTCTTAATCTCTCTGTAAGTTCTCTAGTTGCTGGTTGATTTATTACAGAACATCTTGAGGATATGTTCTCAATCTATCTTATTCTTATCATACGAACAATAGAGTATTATGACATCGACTCAATACAGTGTATAGACCATAGTTACTTCAACTAGCAAGATTTCTCCAGGTTTAGCTCTGAAGCCTCACTACAACTACTGGTTTAATTTTGAATAATGGCTTGTTTCCCCTCCCCCCCATCTACACATTGTTGAAAATCTGTTTGATGTTTAATTTTATAATATAACTTCAAAATGACAAACCTTCCCCTAGTTCCTACATTCTCTTATATCTTGTCATTTCTAATTTATGTATATTATTGGTTACAAGTCATTGACTGATACTATTAATCGGTCATGGGACAAAGTTCGTTTGAGTGTTATTATGAGGAATCTCTTACAATATTCCTTACATAGTTTCATTTGCAAACTTATATCAATCTGTCAAAGATAAAAACCTGCAACACAGAACCCTGAGTACGTAGATGGTATGTTAAACTTGTGGCTTCCTCTGCCATTTCTATTAATTTGATTTCTAATTAGTTTAAATAGCTTTGGGCCTCCTTGGTGTGATTGATATTAATGTATCTAAAAGGTAAAACATGACGTAGTTCACTCCACATGTTAATTAGTTTCTGTAGTAAGTAGTACAAATCAACTGTGACATGCAAGCAATATCATTCAACAAACAAAGAAACTAGTGATTACGATGATTCAAAAATTATAATTGGTTACCCTCCTAAACTTGGTTCATGGAGATCCTTTTAACCTAAATTTTCAGTTACAGTCTTAGGTACTAGCTTAGGAAGATTATATACATCCTACTTTTTGAAGCATTGCATCTCTTTTTTTTTGGTCGGTCAAAAAAGTGTGTTACTATAAAACTAAAAACTTTGGGCACTAAGTACCCCTTTACATCATAAAGAGCTAAAAAAGCTCGACCAATGATCATATATCCCACGTAGGGGGTATTTGATAGATCTATAGATAACAAGGACTGAGAAGACCTATCTAACTAATAAAACTAGAGCCAAGAATTCCTACTGACTATGATGAAGAATGCTATTCCAACTGATGAAAATGTAGCCTACTGTTGTATTGCTTTAGCGTCCCGCTGTGATTGTTGTGATGAGCCAAGTATGGAAAGTATAGACCATATTTTCTTCCATAGTCATATAGATAGTTCCTTCTGAATTAGATTCACTGAGGTTACTGATTATCCTACCCCTACGGATCGGAGAACCTTACTTGATACATGCTCTTTTGGTAGATCTGATGATTTGCAGTTATGGCTTGCGGCGAGCATGGCAACTATTATTCCTCATTGCATATGGCGTATGATTTGTGCGGCTAGGTACGACAACAAAAGACAACTCTGGAACAGGGAGGTGGATTGGCTGATGTATCAGATTAACGCTATGATGAAACAGAAGAGCTTTACTCGCATAGCTGATACTACCTTTCATAACAGATTAAAAGCATATGGCGTGGAGGATCCTAGGTACTTTCTGAAGGAGATAAGTCTTGAGAGATGGATGAACCCTGACATTTATAATCTAAAGCTGAACATTGCGGTTGGATAGAACCATGATCCTCAAGGGAATAGGAGATGGTGGATGGATGGGATTATTAGGAATCACCATGCTGCAGTATGTTAGATTACCAGAGCTTGGTTGACGGCTGAAAATTACCAGATGGCGCTCATCCAAGCATGTGCAGTAGGCATTAAGTTCACGGATGACCAGTTTCTACGCATTTCTATAGTGGAGATTGATGATAAATCGGTGTATGGTATGCTTTGGGGAGTGGATACCGCCCCCCTGGAGAATCAGTAACCTGATCAAGGAGGTAAAGGAGGTTCTTGTGGAGAAGGACATTGCTGGATCGTTGGTGCATAGAGCTCTCAATTCGATACCAAAGGAGATAGGGAGATGGGGTGTGAACCTGAATGAACCGCTTGTTGTTTCTGATCTTAGGTCTGTCCCAGCTAGGATTAGGGGCATGGTGACTCTTGAGAAACACAAGACGCCTTATATCGTGCTGCGGAAGGGTAAGAGGTGAGATGGGTGGCCAGTGTGGTATAGTGTCCTTGTTATGGGTTTCTTTGATGTTATGACCTGCTGTTTAGCACGAGATGTATGCGTTGGTTTTGTTGTGCCCACATGAGGGGAGTGGGGTGAATAGATGGTCCCCTGGATTATTTAAAAAAAAAGAATGATTTATTACAACCTATAGATACATGCAATCAGCCCAACCACAAAGAGTAACTACATATTACAACATGACATCCACCAGGTTACCCTGCCTAGAAATAGCAACACTAGCTTCTAACCTTCTCAGATCGCCAGGACATCAAAAAGATATGTATGAAAATGCAGAACCATCACATTCTACCACCAGAGAACTGCGAGGCTAAGAAGTTCGAATCAATCCTTTCATTCTTGACACAGTACCAACTATCTAATAGAAGTACCCACAATGTGTGGTACTATGCCAACAATTAGAGAATTCATCGATATTTCGAACCAAGCAACCACTCTATTGTTATCCTATAATGGAAATAGAACAACAACTTCTACTTTCACAGAGGCAGCTCGTCAAACACCTTAGAGGTGTTCCTACACACAGCAAAGGAGGAGCAAACATGATAAGAATCTATCCTTAGAATAACTGCCGTCATGAGCAGCGGGTTACTGCGCGTCAACTGACTAGGGCCCCTTGCTATTGTCCTGTAATGGAACAAGCTCTGAGGCTCTTGTTTGTAAAGGAGCACCTGGTTGAACACCTTGCGAGTGCTCTAACACGCAGCAATAGAGGAATCGACAGGGGGGAGGGAGAAGCACGAACTACCCCTTACCCCCTGCACCATGCGATGACATCAACCAGAAAAATCTGACACCAGAGAAGCATCAGCCAAACACCAGGAGCCACGAGGTACACTGCACGTCGAGGCCTAGAGTCGAGGTCAAGGAACAAAGCCCCGGAAAGGGGACGCATGGGGCACACAGGCATGTATGCCCAACATCCTGTCACGAGCATGAGCAGGAAGTGCCACCGGATGGGCAGGGATGGGATATGACGCCCTAGAAACCCAACAAGGGCTCGCTGCCTTAATAGTATCTAAAGCAGAACTGATCAAGTCGTGGGGCTACAGATCCACTGGATGAGGCCAAAATCTGGCTCGGGATAAGGAGGTACAGAAGTCAGAAAAGGAAGTCGAGGGACTCCCTTACTACGCCTACGGCAGCGGAGCAGTCGCGTAAGAGACTAGATCAAACATGAGGCGACTCCTCTCCATCCATCTCTCTAGAACGAGATGGAGTCAACATTGATATTGTTGATGCATCAGAATCGACCCAGGATCTGGCTTCAGCACAGCGTATTACGCCCCTCCTCGTTCCTTGTCGTGAGCAGCCCCAAAATGAACTTCCTTGAGGGTCCCTTTCTCTAGAGATCGCTGCTTCCCACAATCGAGGAAATCACGCCGTATACGATGATGGCCATGGGGAGGAAGCACTGAGGTGGTGCCCCCTCCCCCCAGTAGTGGCCACCGGGAGATTCTAGAGAGAGGCGGGAGTGAACCCTAGAGAGAGAGCTCTCTTTTAATTTGCATGTCATCAATGTATTACTTTCTTATTGTATGTAATGTCTTTTTAGATGTTTATCCTATAAAAGGATTTGTATTTCTTTCCACTCTGAATTCCTTGTAGAGACGTAAGAACGACAGTCCCACTTCATTGAGAGAATTGTCCATTCCGAGGGTGGATTAGGCTTCCACTCGCATGCCAGCCTTCATGCCCAACCTTGTATGAAACACTTCCAATTGTCAATCACCACCAGCTACTGCACATAATGATCCTACTTGGATTGTCACTATCTTGGTAGTTCCCCTATTCCTTCTCATGAAGCAACATACCAGAGATCCATTACATTGGTGTGCTACACCATTGCTGTTGTTACCTTACCCTATTTAGCCTGGCCCCTGGGACTATCTTCTTGTCTCAATGTAATTACAAAATGTAAGTTGTGTGACACAGGGAGTGCAACACTTGCTTAGTTATCTACACATTTAATCAGGATGCTTGCATTTTATCTTAAATATAGATGAACGAAACTAATGTGCAGAAGTAATGCTTGTGTGTTATACACACCTACCAGCCTCATCTTGGTTGTCAAACCATTTATTCTTGGCAAGGAGGATATTAGGCCCAATTCTACATGAAACTCGATGATAATGTAACGGGGGATAAGTGTCAAAGACTGTATCTAAAATAAAAAAAGATAGTATGAAAGAAGAGATAATTGTGTTGCTATTAGTAACTACAAAAGTCATGATGGTCAATCACCACACGAAGGTTTGAACAAAAACCAGTATCATGATCCCAACACCATAAAAGGCAAAAAACCAAATTGAAGGTTAATAAAAATATCTAGACTAGCTAGTCATGGAATTGAATTAAGAAAACAATCACAAGAAATGGGAAAGAAACCTATTAGATCAACCTCATTCTCCCATACCTTCAAGAATAAGACTCTATAAAAACAACTACATTCTAAAGTAAAACCAATTAAAAGAATGTGTTTCTATAGATCTGCATGTCCATAACTTTTGTGCATTAGGTTCAACTTCTCCGTCATGTCAATTAGCCTCTGATATGCTTCTTTTTTTAGGTGGAAGCCTCACTATTTTCATCATTGCCAATTTCTCATTGCAGGATTATCTTAAAAATGAATAAGCTAATGCAGTACAATAAATGTAGTCACAAATAAGAGGTGATCTTTTTCCATTCTGTAAAGCCACATAGATATGCTACCTTTGTCTTTGTCATTGTTCTATATATTCTACTCCTTGTCACTGTAGGGAACATTGCACCTCTACTGTAATGACCCTGACCTGGGTTATGAGGTAACCCTATTTGTTTTGGCTAATAAAGTTTCTTAGAACTTTAATAAAATCATCTAAGGTGTTTTTTTATCATGTGACACATTTATGTTTCAAGTTTGGTCCCGATTGAATGTTGTTTGAGCAATTTTCCTTAATTTTGGACTGAAGTGCAATTTACCCAAATTGAGGGGCTATAATGCAAAATGTCACATGTTGAACATGCCTTATATGTTTTAGAATCATAAGAGAGAGAATGATGCAAGGTGGTGTCTTGTGGAAAGCCTAAATTCCAAGTTTGAACTTGTTTGAACAATGCTGGTGCATTGTGCACCAATTTTGGTACAAAGTGCAATTTACCCAAAATGTAGGGTTGATATGAAAATTACCACCTCTAGAGTGTTCCTACTCCCTCCTAGAATAATTTAGAGGAGAGATAAATGAGTATACACCATTTTTTATTCCATTATGAATGATGGTAATCTTGGTGAAGAAATGACCAAGAAAAGGGTTGAATTTGAAAGCTTAACTTGAGTTGTATCAAGTTGAAGAGCTTATATATGAAATCCTATCGGCCAAGGAGCCATTGGAGGAGCCTCATATCGTTTTGTGGACTCTTTTCAAAGTCCATATCGTGCATAGAACCTCAAGGAGGTGAGGTGTGTCGGGTTACAACTTCTTTAGTAAAGTTGTGACGGGTTGTACATAAAGTGATGAATTAATTAATATATCTTATTCAAAAGGATACGTAATGGCCGAATATTTATCTCAAGATGATCCTCAATCGTTTTTCAAGACAAAATACATGATGATGCATGCATGTACACGTGTCACCCATGCATGAAACGTGGCACCTACTAGCTCAAAATGTTGACACCTCATTTTTGCCTTCCTTCATAAACAACAAGTATATATACCCCTAGTTTCACCCTTGGTGCAATTTTACTACCCTTACCACCCTCCTACCCTGAGGTATCGTTCATAGAGCTCCCATATCGTGAAGGGATGCTGTGGTATCGTGCATAGGCCTTGGGATATCACCCATGGCAAGAACATATCACCCAAGTAGGTGATAGTGGCCATATAGGGTGATATCGGCCATAGAGTGAAGTTTTGACTCCAAGTGAGTGTTATATCGTGCACGTGAGTGACATATCGTGTAAGAGGGGTGGCATATCGTGCAAGGACACTAGTTTATCGTGAAAAGGTGTTAAGGAGCAAGAAGGAGCTCATACTTAACCCTAAGGTGAGGATAAGATCATCTTCAACCTTGGATTGAAGCATGAATTTAGCATTTTGATCTTCCTTTCTTTTCTTCTTCACCAATTGCTTATCCATGGTGATTATTTGCATATAGAGGAGTTGTGAAGTCCATTTTAAACCTTAGGAACGTGAAGATTTGGAGCTTCGAGCTTTGAATTCATTCTTAATGCGGGTTATATAACTTGAACTCAACCATGTTATTATTCTTCACCTAAATTGCTATAACTAGTGAAATACTTTTAATTCCGAAATTTCCTAAAATAGTTGATGAGATTATGAGTTCTAGTAGTTGATTAGACCTGTTGACATGAACTATAAAAGTTATAACTAAGGTCTAGAGCTTGAAGATGGCGGTATCACTTTATAAAAGTAATATCGGGTGCAAGCACACAAGAAAGTACTTTTAACCGATATGATGTTGCACCTACTTCACTTGAATGATATGGATATGAATGAATACATTGTTGCATGATATGGGGGTTTAGTATACACCTCTTGCACGATAGGGAGTCAAGTATAGACTCCATACACGATACAAGGTTGAATGAATACTTATAAGTTGACATGAAACCCTAAATTGTGTAACTCGATATGAGTAAAGAATAGCAAATGCTATTGCATGATATGGTAGCTCGATACACAACCCTAGTTGATGCCTAGCCCGACATGGTGATGGCTTAATACCTCATGCACGACATGGGTAACACATATAACACCTCTAGCCCGATATGAATGGTGTGTATATACTTTTAGCCAGATATGGTGAGTGCTCATATACTTACAACCCGATATGGCTAACATATGCACATTTCTAACCCGAGATACCTTGTAAAGGTGAGGGCAAGACACTCTTAGGAGTGATGATTGTAACACCAAGTAATGGTGTGGCTAATACTTTTATAGGTGAAACACCTAGAGTGGTTGATAATGGACAACCTTATATCAATAATGCCTCAACCAGAGATGAGTCCATATCAATTTATGATGGTTGGACAATTCAAATGTATGACTCATGATCAATACACTACAGAATAAATGTGATGGGCTAGTGCATAAAGTATTAGGATGGGGAATACCCTAATACAAGATAAGTTGAATAACTTAAGTAAGTTAAAAGTAATGAGGGAAGTGATACACCAAGGCATGGTAAATATCACATCCAACACTTTAAGGTTGTTACACCTTGATGCACCTTAAATCCAATATACTTGGATGAGTAACCCATGATGTGTGTCATGTCAATTGTTACATTGAGATGGAATGTACCTTGATAAGTGTAGGCTATCATACCTTGAGAAATGGTTAAGCCAAGTTAATAATGGATGGTGTAATCATACCCTGATAAGGATGAGAGAGGAACTCATACCCTGTGTTGATGATTCATTTAATGATAAATGATGAGAATAAATAAGTATGATTGAATACTTATGATATTAATGTATGCTCCTAGATGTGTGGAACAATGAATTAGGGTTTAGATTGATAATATGAACTTTAAACCCTATTCGGCTATAAAGGGCAACCCTAACCCTAATAGTTATTGCCTAGTGAGAGATGACAAGATGTTTAATGGCCTTATGAGCCATGTGGATAGTTGTTGCCTAGTGAGAGGTGACAAGATGTTTAATGGCCTTGTGATCCATGTGGATAGTTGTTGCCTAGTGAGAGGTGACAAGTTAATTAATGGGCATGTGAATAATTGTTGCCTAATGAGAGGTGACAAGATGCTTATAAAAGTCTAATGTAAGGAATGGTAATGTGAAAAATAAACTAAGGGAAATCACTACTATAGAAACCGCCTTTGGCGTCGGTCTTTTAACCCCATTTGGCGTCGGTTTCTGACCGACGCCTATGTGGTCGCCGCTAAAGGTCGAACACTTCGGCGTCGGTTTTTTAACCGACGCCTATTTAACCTATAGGCGTCGGTCTTTTAGTAGATAACCGACGCCAAAAGGGTTCGCGCCACAGAAAACGGCGTCATCTAGGGCACTTTCTGCGTCAGTGATTTACTAAAAGACCGACGCCTATATTCCATGTAGCGTCGGTCTTTTAGTAGATAACCGACGCATAAAGTGTCCTAGATGACGCTGTTTTCTGTGGCGCGAACCCTTTTGGCGTCGGTTATATACCAAAAGACCGACGCATGGTTGTTTAAATAGGCATCCGTTCGATAGGAATATCCGACGCCATTTCCAGGACTGCTTTGGCCACATTAGGCGTCGGTTATCTATACATAACCGACGTTATAGGTCTTTGCTGACGGTTTTCTATAAATAACCGACGCCTATTTTTTTTTTTTTCATATCACTTTGCAGGCCTGCTGTGGCTGGTCAGCAGGATGAGAACCTGCAGTTCAGTTTTCTAAACTGCAGGTTTACGACATCCATTGATATTAGCCTACAAACAGGCCGCAAACCTGCAAAAGTCACAAGGAAAATTTCACACAAGTACATACATTCATACATCAATTCAATTCTCACATTCACACATATAGAAACATTCAAATAAATGTATTAACATTCAGAAATATTCATTTACAAAGTATCATTCATTATCGCTATCAACATCCCAATTATATCTTACAGTTGCCACTGCTTGTATGGCTTTTGCCCATTCTTCTCTTACTTCATTTAATGCTTCCATCGTATATGGAGCATGTATATTTTTTAAGCGTTTACCTATAGTGTGGTCAGTTTTAAACACCTGCAAAGAGAATGATGTATATATATAAGTAATAATATAAAAATAAGATTGATATATTTCATACTAACTAATGAGACTATATATAATACCTCATGTATGCTATCGATGTCCAATGCGGCATGTTTGATAATCATCTGCATAAATCGCATCACATAGTATGCGCATGCCCAACCATTGTCTTGTGTAGCACACTATAAATTGAAACATACAAAATAATACAACTAAGCACAATTCACATCAATGATATATACATTGGAGTCGGGGAGTCGGGAACTTACTTGTACGTTCTCGCAATTTATTGGCTGGTTCTTTTTCCTTGGGACCTTTCCTCCAGCCTTTGTGAATGCATCTAAACCCCTACATGTTAATATAACACAGTAAATTGCATAAGTAAATAGTAATGTAATAAAAGATGTCAACGGATATAAAAATGAAATATTTCTCACCAGAATAATGGCATTCTCATTACGTGTCCAATTTTAGGGTTCAATGCACTCCCCGCAGGATCTAGATAATAAACAGTGAATGTCCCGGGGACAATAACTAGTAACTCCCAATGTCTACCGCTAGAGGTAAGAAGTTAACAATTAATAACTGAAAATGCAAAATAAAAATGGAATTTTCTTAAGTCCAAATTATAAATAAAGTAAACTTACTTGACATTGAATGGAGCTATTATTATCGTCTTCTTTTGCTGACCAAAAATTGTAAAAGCATCTATACAGTATTGTTGAACATTATCAGGGTCTTTATCTACCAAACTAATCAATGATGGAATCAAAAATCCCAAATGATCAAATGCAAATTGTTTGCAATGATCTTCGACTAAGTAGCTGCAAAACATATAGGCGTATGCATTAATATATAAGAAACCAGATCACCGGATCTTACACAAGGTATATGGATGTATAAACAAGATCTCACCTTATCCATGTCTCTATCATTGATGTATTCAGCCAATCATACATAAACAACTCAATAATATCTTGTATAAATAAAGAGCTATCGTATGATTGACCTGCATAATCTGCATCTAAAGAAATAATTATAGGGCAATGTACATTATGTGCCCGTAGCCAACATGCCATTCCCCTACAAGCAGGACCTAATGGGTATGTTAGGTCAGTTGGAACCCAATCGGGTAATGCGGGAAGTGGAAGTGGAGGCCTAGGTGCTCCTGGTGTCTTCTTTTTAACCTGTACATATAATTTCAGATCAGTTGACATCATATATACACATTAACAGTCTAAATCAATGTAAATTTATCTTACAATTTCAGTCGTGTAGACGACATCTGCTTTGGGCCACAATATCACCCATCCTTCTGCATCAGCAAGTCTATCAATATCCGGGTGGGGATATGGAAATGTAGCTTCTCTCCAATCGGGTAACACACGTATCAGGCTCACACGAACGTAGCCCTGTGGCATTGGAGTCCCGTGAAACATTGCCCCAGGAAGGGACGGGTAAGCCTGCGCCTCTGCAACAACGTAGTCTTGCATTCTTAAGCGGCATGGCTTCAATGCCTACAAATTTACGTAAAGAATATTATACATATATACATATCATCTTGAAAACATAACAACTTGAAAAGACTAACTACAATGTCATAAACAATACTTACAGCAGACGTGCTAGGCGATGGGTCTCCAGGATTACTCGCAGTCTGTGCATCAGGAGAAGAGTGGGTCGCCATAGGCGTATTGGAAGCCTGAGATGCCTGCCACCGCAGCAATTCTTCCTTGACCTTCTCAACAACTACATCGTTGACCTTCTTAGCAACTAAATCCTCAACTCTCTTATTCTCCTATACATGGATAAAAGAAACATTAGCTTCTTATTAATGAATTTCCTTTTGCAGTAACATTCTAAAAAAAGAATAGGTTACCTCTTCTTGAGAAAGTCCTGCTCTGGGTTTGCGCTGGGATGGCCCAAAGAAAGCTTTGATGCCAACACCAGCGCCGGCACCTCTAACATGTCCAGGATGCTCTGGGTTACCCAGAGCAACTGTAAATTCATCCCTTGTGCCCTGAGGGATGAACGTGCCTTGTTTCCTCTGCTCGTGCAGCTCCCGCTAATCACCATAAACAGAAATTGGTAAGTTAACACCACAAATAATCAATATTCAAACAATTTCTCTAAGAGTTGTATTTTACCATTTTTGCAGCCGCCTCAGCAGTTACAGGCTTCTTTATTTCACCCTTCTTGTTTTTCCTGCCAGCTATCCAGATATCATGGCGAGGCATGGGTGTGGCAGACTCCTGAGTAGGAGCAGACTCCTGAGTAGCCGCAGACTCCGCCTGTAGTCTTTGGCGAACGCTTGCATAGCCTTTGGGACCCATAGTGTGGTCATGCACATTCAGTGCACACCTTGCTTTTTGTGCGTCACTGAGGGCCTAGTTAGTATGCACATTAATGATTTGGTTAGTAGCACTAAATGCTAATCTTGAATAGGTGAATACAATGTATATTAATTAAATTGGGAGTGACGCCTAATACCTTGAATTCTTCAGATTTTCTTGAAGCAACAAAATTGTCCCAATCTTCTTTGTCCAAGAAGTTCCATTGTTCAAGGGCTGACTTCTTCTTCTTATCACCCTCTTTTATGTATTTTCTGTTCAGATTTGTGCTATAATTCCTAAGCATCTTTCCAGCGCGTTGCATCACATTTTTACGATGCAACTTCTCATCCAATGCAAACAGATTCTGTAAATGTATAATGTGTATTCGGTTTTCGAGAAAATTTGTATTGGGTTCACAAATGTGTATTGGGTTTTCGAGAAAATTTGTATTCACAAATGTGTACCACCTATCCCATCCTTGAACACCTAATCTCACTAGTAAGTGTATAATGTGTATTGGGTTTTCGAGAAAATTTCGGCAGCATTTCCCCGCTGTTCTCTAAGTACATATGTACTTAGAGAACAAACGGGGAAATGCTACCAAAATTTTCTCGAAAACCCAATACACATTATACACTTACATCTTAAGTGAGATTAGGTGTTCAAGAACAGTCCCAAACCGGGGACTATCCAAGATTTACTCCTAATGAGTCAATCTTGGACGGGTTTCTAGGCCAACAAACACAATAATAGATATCTACAATGAAGACGGACTCCATACAAACAGTATATAATTTAGTGATTGTTCATTCTAATTTATACCAATGTACAAGTAATATAAAAAACAATGATTGTTCACATTCTAGGCCAACAAACACATGTGATGTCATTCTTATATATAATAAATGTGTACCACCTATCCCATCCTTGAACACCTAATCTCACTAGTAAGTGTATAATGTGTATTGGGTTTTCGAGAAAATTTCGGTAGCATTTCCCCGTTGTTCTCTAAGTACATATGTACTTAGCAAAAAAATGGGGAAATGCTACCAAAATTTTCTCGAAAACCCAATACACATTATACACTTACATCCTAAGTGAGATTAGGTGTTCAAGAATAGTCCCAAACTGGGGACTATCCAAGATTTACTCCTAATGAGTCAATCTTGGACGGGTTTCTAGGCCAACAATCACAATAATAGATATCTACAATGAAGCCGGACTCCATACAAACAGTATATAATTTAGTGATTGTTCATTCTAATTTATACCAATGTACGAATAATATATAAACCAATGATTGTTCACATTCTAGGCCAACAAACACATGTGATGTCATTCTTATATATAATAAATGTGTACCACCTATCCCATCTTTGAACACCTAATCTCACTAGTAAGTGTATAATGTGTATTGGGTTTTCGAGAAAATTTTGGAAGCATTTCCCCACTGTTCTCTAAGTACATATGTACTTAGAGAACAAACGGGGAAATGCTACCAAAATTTTCTCGAAAACCCAATACACATTATACACTTACATCCTAAGTGAGATTAGGTGTTCAAGAACAGTCCCAAACCGGGGAATATCCAAGATTTACTCCTAATGAGTCAATCTTGGACGGGTTTCTAGGCCAACAAACACAATAATAGATATCTACAATGAAGCCGAACTCCATACAAATAGTATATAATTTAGTGATTGTTCATTCTGATTTATACCAATGTACAAGTAATATAAAGAACAATGATTGTTGACTTTCTAGGCCAACAAACACATGTGATGTCATTCTTATATAATAAATGTGTACCACCTATAACAAACACATTGTCCAACATTAGGTTCAACACTTGAAACATACATTCGTTTTCAACATAAAAAATTTGTATCATTAGGGTCCAACATGTGGATTATATGGGACATACACATCAAGGTGGTCATAAGGGAAAATATTTCCTTATTTATGAGTAAGCGATATAAGATTAAGATCCATATAAAAATTAGGGTAGAAGTAAGAAATAAATCTTCTTTAGGATACAATAGACCCTTATGGATGTATTTAGGGTCATAGGTACCATCATAGAACAAAAGGGGTACACTCTAGGATTTAAGATCACACTACATCATGTATTTTATACAAAATTACATGTATGTGTATATAAAAAATATATTTATAAGGAACTTCTATACATATCTAATCAACAAATCAGTAATTAACTAAGTATTCATCAATACTTACTATTAATCAGTATCTCTAATCATTAAAATCGGCAAGCAGATCAGTAATTGTAAATAACAAACTATGAATTGTTGAATTAAAGTAATCACTAAAGTAATACTAACCAGTAGTACCAATCATTAATCACTGAAAGCAACAAGGAAATCAGTAAAACTAATCATGCATTACTAGTATATAAGGAAACCAGTAGTACCAATCATTAATCACTGAAAGCAGCAAGGAAATCAGTAAAACTAATCATGCATTACTAGTATATAAGGAAACTAGTAGTACCAATCATTAATCACTGAAAGCAGCTTACATACCTTTTCCAGCAGTGGTGGTCGAAGCAGGAAGAAGGGGATGGCGCCGGGCGTGAGCAGGAAGAAATGAGCTAGGGCGGCGGTGGCCAGGCAGGTGGGAAGGCAGGTGGGCACCAGGTGTGGCGGCGGCGCAGGCGGTTGGAGCAGCAGGGCGGGCAGCAGGGGCGACGGAGAAGAAACGCGCCAGAGAGGGGCGGCGGAGAGGGGACGATATTTGCATGAAAATGTTTGGCGGGAACCACCTTCAGCGTCGGTTATACAAGGATAACCGACGCTGAAAGTGACATTTTCGGCGTAAATTTTCATCGCACATAGGCATCGGTTTTCTAGGTATATAACCGACGCTGACAATGCACAATTTTTTTATCGAAAAATGGATTTCGCGGGCGACTTTAAGCGTCGGTTTTTTATAAACAACCGACGCTTAATACAAAGCGGTACCCGTGTCTGGCTGGTCTTCGAATATAGACGTCGGTTTGCTTAAACAACCGACGCCTTATATGATAGGCGTCAGTTTTCCTTAATAACCGACGCCCAGAAAAGCGACACTGAATGCTATTTCTGTAGTAGTGAATGGAAACTAGTAACTTCATAATGATAATAAATGGTTATAATAATAATGAAATCTTGATCATACATGCTTTATGCTTATAGTCAAATAAGGGCTATAGTGTTTTGAATATTCTTAAAGGAGATAAGATGAACTCTTGTAGTACGTAAAGAATGTGAATTGATATGATGGCTTGCCCCAGGGTATAATGCCTAGTAAAAGGATGTGATAACCAATGATGAATTTAAGGGATTGATATCCCATAATGAATGTGTAATCAGGATTGGTTACAGACCAATGCCTGACGGTGTAATCAGGATTGGTTAAAGTCCAATACCTGGCAGAGGCTTAATGCCTGTAATCAAGAGTGGTTAGAGTCCACTTCCTGGCGGTGTAATCAGGTTTGGTTACAAACCAATACCTGGCAGAGGTGTGAAGCCTGTAATCAGGAGTGGTTCGAGTCCACTGCCTGGCAGAGGCATGAAGCCTGTAATCAAGAGTGGTTAGAGTCCACTGCCTGGCAGAGCCGTGAAGCCTATAATCAGGATTGGTTAAAGTCCAATACCTGGCATAGGCCTGAAGCCTGTAATCAGGAGTGGTTAGAGTCCACTACCTGGTAGAGGCGTGAAGCCTGTAACCAGGAGTGGTTAGAGTCCATTGCCTGGCAGAGGCATGAAGCCTGTAATTAGGATTGATTAAAGTCCAATACTTGGCAGAGGCATGAAACCTGTAATCAAGAGTGGTTAGAGTCCACTGCCTGGAAGAGGTGTGAAGCCTATAATCAGGATTGGTTAAAGTCCAATAACTGGAAGAGGCATGAAGCCTGTAATCAATATTGGTTAAAGTCCAATACCTGGAAGAGGTGTGAAGCCTGTAATCAGGAGTGGTTAGAGTCCACTTCCTGGCATAGGTGTGAAGCCTGTAATTAGGATTGGTTAAAGTCCAATACCTGGTAGAGGCGTGAAGCCTGTAATCAAGATTGGTTAAAGTCCAATACCTGGCAGAGGCATGAAGCCTGTAATCAGGAGTGGTTAGAGTCCACTGCATGGCAGAGGCTTAATTCCTGGAATAATAACATAGGATTGGTTAAATCCCAATGCCTGGAATAATAACACAGGATTGGTTAAATCCCAATGCCTGGAATAATACCATAGGATTGGTTAAATCTCAATGCCAGGAATAATGCATATGATTGGCATAGTTCAATGCTTGGACATGATATGATGATGTATACTCACATGACTGGTACAATTCAATATTTGGTTAGCAGATTGGCTGAGGCCAACAGATAGAAATGAGAATGATTCATGGATGACATACCATGATAATGAGCATCACAGGATAAGCTTGAGATAGTATGATGGGTAAATGATATACGTGTTCTACATATTCCTTATAAAGTGAATAGTTGAATTACTTCTCTATCATAGACAACTTCCATGCTTTAAAATATGAGAATGTTCTAAATTGCTTATCCTCTGCTTAGTTTAATATTATTTAATTATGATAATAACATTGTTGGCGGAGAGTTATATCTCTCGTTGGGGCAATTTTCAATTGTCTCACCCCCGTGGGATCCAAATTTTTAGGTGGACGTGCACGAGGAGGTGAAGACCTTTCTGTAGAAAAAGAACAACAACAACAGGGACAGTAGTGACAGCTCGGGTTGAATGTACTATCAGTCATGTCTTGTAGATAGAAGTCCTATGTGTCGTCTCTGTACTTTCAGGTCCTTGGAGTTGGTTCGTTATGGCTTCATGAACGATCTGAGGTTTTTGGCTTGTAAGCCTCGGGGTTTTATGTTGCTTCAGTATATGTTTTGACAAAGCAACAGTTATATGTTATCCTTGAGAAGAGATGGTACAGTGTATGTACAATGTGAACAATGATGTATATAAAGTTTTGGTTCTGCCTTAAAGAGTTTTCCTAGAAACGAATCTCTTTGCAAAATGGTTTTAATTTTAAGTGATTTTTGTTAATCCGTTGTTTATGTTGAAATTTCGCTTAATTAGTAACGATTTGTTTGTCAGTTTGGCGATTGTCGTTACAAGTTTGGTATCAGAGCTTAAGATTTGCAGAGTCTATAGAGACATAGGACTAAGGTGTTGAGTTTGTGTTAGTGTCCTCCAGTATACCCTATAGTGACTTCCTCTTATGCAGATGAATGGGTAAAGTTTATAAATGATTGGAGAACACGAGGAACACATTGCTGAGAGCAATGTTGTTGCACCAGGAGAGGGTGCAAGGGACCAGGCAAGAGAAGAACGAGTGCCTAAGAATTCCCATCTTGACCCAATCAGGATAGAGAATCCTACTTTTTATGCTCTTGTGAGGCAAGTTAGGACAAAGTGATGAATATAATAGATTGGATACTAGTATTACAACCTAGGTTACCATACCTTAGTACTGAAACTTTGAGCTTTGAAAGGATTCCTAAATGACATAGTCATGTTGGAATAGTGGAAAATGTGAGAAAGACTAACATATGGCGAGAAAGTAGACTCTGCCATAAGTTTAGACAGATAGTACATATGTGATGGTAATGTCCAAGAAGAGGCAATAAGATGAGAATTAAGGTAAGTTCTCTATAATTTTAGAGACATTTGCTTAATTGTTCTAAAAATCCAAAGTTTTTGGTGCCACCAGTGCAATAAATGCATAGTGTTCCAGGGCAAGAGCCACTCTTTAAATACAAAAGTCTTAATTTTCCAGCTGTAAGAACCCATGGCTTAGCTTATACATCGATAATGAGTCTGATAAGACTATGGTATGAGGATAAGACATGGACATGTTAAGCATACTAAACCCTTTTATTCAAAAATAAGGGAGTAAATGACCCAACAACCGAGGTAGACTCGGCAGGGCTTACGAAAGTTACAACCTAATAGTGTAAAAAAGCAAAAGAAACAACATGAAACATCTAGACTCCATGTTTGAGTCAACCAGGTGTGGTGGATGACTGCGAGGGATGACAATCAGATAAAGCTTTCTCATTCTGATATGTCTTCTCTAGATTTTATCTGATAATTATAAGAAGGTAGTTGATGTTAAGCTTCATTTAATTAGTCCTATGAGGACATGAGGAAGAGATCAGAAGGATGAGAACCTATATTTGGATTAATATTCTCTTATATGTTTTGAAATTTCGCTCTTCATGTAGAAAAGGAAGAGATGTAAAAGAAACACCCAGAGAAAATCTGAGATATTAAAATTTAAAGAGATGTTGAAAGTATGAAACACAATATAAAACGAATACATACTACCTAATTTCAGTTCTTGAATACCCTGGTTAGGTATTCATTTATTGAAGTCAAGGTAAGTATGAAATATTTATATTGTTATCTTTTTTATTACTCTGATCAAGTAGTCATTCTGAAACAATCTCAAGAGTTTAAAGAATAAGGAGATGTGGCATGGATATTTGCATGAAAATGTTTGGCGGGAACCACCTTCAGTGTCGGTTATACAAGGATAACCGACGCTGAAAGTGACATTTTCGGCGTAAATTTTCATCGCACATAGGCATCGGTTTTCTAGGTATATAACCGACGCTGACAATGACACTATTTTTTTATCGAAAAATGGATTTCGCGGGCGACTTTAACCGTCGGTTTTTTATAAACAACCGACGCTTAATACAAAGCGGTACCCATGTCTGGCTGGTCTTCAAATATAGACGTCGGTTTGCTTAAACAACCGACGCCTTATATGATAGGCGTCGGTTTTCGTTAATAACCGACGCCCAGAAAAGTGACACTGAATGCTATTTCTGTAGTAGTGAATGGAAACCAGTAACTTCATAATAATAATAAATGGTTATAATAATAATGAAATCTTGATCATACATGCTTTATGCTTATAGTCAAATAAGGGTTATAGTGTTTTGAATATTCTTAAAGGAGATAAGAGGAACTCTTGTAGTACGTAAAGAATGTGAATTGATATAATGGCTTGCCCCAGGGTATAATGCCTAGTAAAAGGATGTGATAACCAATGATGAATTTAAGGGATTGATATCCCATAATGAATGTGTAATCAGGATTGGTTACAGACCAATGCCTGACGGTGTAATCAGGATTGGTTAAAGTCCAATACCTGGCAGAGGCTTAATGCCTGTAATCAAGAGTGGTTAGAGTCCACTTCTTGGCGGTGTAATCAGGTTTGGTTACAGACCAATACCTGGAAGAGGTGTGAAGCCTGTAATCAGGAGTGGTTTGAGTCCACTGCCTGGCAGAGGCATGAAGCCTATAATCAAGAGTGGTTAGAGTCCACTTCCTGGCAGAGCCGTGAAGCCTATAATCAGGATTGGTTAAAGTCCAATACCTGGCAGAGGCCTGAAGCCTGTAATCAGGAGTGGTTAGAGTCCACTACCTGGTAGAGGCGTGAAGCCTGTAACCAGGAGTGGTTAGAGTCCATTGCCTGGCAGAGGCATGAAGCCTGTAATTAGGATTGATTAAAGTCCAATACTTGGCAGAGGCATGAAACCTGTAATCAAGAGTGGTTAGAGTCCACTTCCTGGAAGAGGCGTGAAGCCTATAATCAGGATTGGTTAAAGTCCAATAACTGGAAGAGGCATGAAGCCTGTAATCAATATTGGTTAAAGTCCAATACCTGGAAGAGGCGTGAAGCCTGTAATCAGGAGTGGTTAGAGTCCACTTCCTGGCATAGGTGTGAAGCCTATAATTAGGATTGGTTAAAGTCCAATACCTGGTAGAGGCGTGAAGCCTGTAATCAAGATTGGTTAAAGTCCAATACCTGGCAGAGGCGTGAAGCCTGTAATCAGGAGTGGTTAGAGTCCACTGCATGGCAGAGGCTTGATTCCTGGAATAATAACATAGGATTGGTTAAATCCCAATGCCTGGAATAATAACACAGGATTGGTTAAATCCCAATGCCTGGAATAATACCATAGGATTGGTTAAATCTCAATGCCTGGAATAATGCATATGATTGGCATAGTTCAATGCTTGGACATGATATGATGATGTATACTCACATGACTGGTACAATTCAATATTTGGTTAGCAGATTGGCTGAGGCCAACATATATAAATGAGAATGATTCATGGATGACATACCATGATAATGAGCATCACAGGATAAGCTTGAGATAGTATGATGGGTAAATGATATACGTGTTCTCCATATTCCTTATAAAGTGAATAGTTGAATTACTTCTCTATCATAGACAACTTCCATGCTTTAAAATATGAGAATGTTCTAAATTGCTTATCCTCTTCTTAGTTTAATATTATTTAATTATGATAATAACATTGTTGGCGGAGAGTTATATCTCTCGTTGGGGCAATTTTCAATTGTCTCACCCCCGTGGGATCCAAATTTTTAGGTGGACGTGCACGAGGAGGTGAAGACCTTTCTGTAGAAAAAGAACAACAACAACAGGGACAGTAGTGACAGCTCGAGTTGAATGTACTATCATTCATGTCTTGTAGATAGAAGTCCTATGTGTCGTCTCTGTACTTTCAGGTCCTTGGAGTTGGTTCGTTATGGCTTCATGAACGATCTGAGGTTTTTGGCTTGTAAGCCTCGAGGTTTTATGTTTCTTCAGTATATGTTTTGACAAAGCAACTGTTATATGTCATCCTTGAGAAGAGATGGTACAGTGTATGTACAATGTGAACAATGATGTATATAAAGTTTTGGTTCTGCCTTAAAGAGTTTTCCTAGAAACGGATATCTTTGCAAAATGGTTTTAATTTTAAGTGATTTTTGTTAATCCGTTGTTTATGTTGAAATTTCGCTTAATTAGTAACGATTTGTTTGTCAGTTTGGCGATTGTCGTTACAAGTTTGGTATCAGAGCTTAAGATTTGCAGAGTCTATAGAGACATAGGACTAAGGTGTTGAGTTTGTGTTAGTGTCCTCCAGTATACCCTATAGTGACTTTCTCTTATGCAGATGAATGGGTAAAGTTTATAAATGATTGGAGAACACGAGGAACACATTGCTGAGAGCAATGTTGTTGCACCAGGAGAGGGTGCAAGGGACCAGACAAGAGAAGAACGAGTGCCTAAGAATTCCCATCTTGACCCAATCAGGATAGAGAATCCTACTTTTTATGCTCTTGTGAGGCAAGTTAGGACAAAGTGATGAATATAATAGATTGGATACTAGTATTACAACCTAGGTTACCATACCTTAGTACAGAAACTTTGGCTTTGAAAGGATTCCTAAATGACATAGTCATGTTGGAATAGTGGAAAATGTGAGAAAGACTAACATATGGCGAGAAAGTAGACTCTGCCATAAGTTTAGACAGATAGTACATATGTGATGGTAATGTCCAAGAAGAGGCAATAAGATGAGAATTAAGGTAAGGTCTCTATAATTTTAGAGACATTTGCTTAATTGTTCTAAAAATCCAAAGTTTTTGGTGCGACCAGTGCAATAAATGCATAGTGTTCCAGGGCAAGAGCCACTCTGTAAATACAAAAGTCTTAATTTTCCAGCTGTAAGAACCCATGGCTTAGCTTATGCATCAATAATGAGTCTGATAAGACTATGGTATGAGGATAAGACATGGACATGTTAAGCATACTAAACCCTTTTATTCAAAAATAAGGGAGTAAATGACCCAACAACCGAGGTAGACTCGGCAGGGCTTACGAAAGTTACAACCTAATAGTGTAAAAAAGCAAAAGAAACAACATGAAACATCTAGACTCCATGTTTGAGTCAACCAGGTGTGGTGGATGACTACGAGGGATGACAATCAGATAAAGCTTTCTCATTCTGATATGTCTTCTCTAGATTTTATCTGATAATTATAAGAAGGTAGTTGATGTTCAGCTTCATTTAATTAGTCCTATGAGGACATGAGGAAGAGATCAGAAGGATGAGAACCTATATTTGGATTAATATTCTCTTATATGTTTTGAAATTTCACTCTTCATGTAGAAAAGGAAGAGATGTAAAAGAAACACCCAGAGAAAATCTGAGATATTAAAATTTAAAGAGATGTTAAAAGTATGAAACACAATATAAAACGAATACATACTACCTAATTTCAGTTCTTGAATACCCTGGTTAGGTATTCATTTATTGAAGTCAAGGTAAGTATGAAATATTTAGATTGTTATCTTTTTTATTACTCTGATCAAGTAGTCATTCTGAAACAATCTCAAGAGTTTAAAGAATAAGGAGATGTGGCATGGATATTTCTACCACATTCTAATCGATGTATGAAGGAATTTGATTTACTCATAAGTCAACTAATAAACAAAAATGAGGATGTGATGTGTTATTAACACATGTGTTAGATACCAAGGTAAGGAATTCTGGTATCTGAGAAACATCAAACTATCTTATGATAGTTACATGGAATGGTTAACTGTGGAATCAGTCCAGTTACCTAATGTAGTATGGACATCATATGTTAGGGGTTTATGATTTGCATAAACATAAACATTGATGATAATGATCTACTTGAAGGAATAATTGTAAAAATATTACAATAAAAGTTTGTCAAATGATATTAACAAACAACCTCTATCTGAGTGAGAAAAGTGTTACCTGACCCATAATTAATTACATAGTCGATAATGAAAAGACAATGAAGCATGTATCCTATGTGTTTGATTCCATGGGATTTTTGTGTAAAATAACTTGTTATTGATCAAAGTTTTATGGTGTCTCCATAACAATGAGATGTTATGTGGAGACTTGATGATATAACAAATGAATAATATCTGTCTCCTTTTATCTGAGATTTCGTGGACGAAATCCTTGTTAGGGGTTTATAACTTGTAACGACCCTGACCTGGGTTATGAGGTAACTCTATTTTTTTGGCTAATAAAGTTGCTTAGAACTTTAATATAATCCTCTAAGGTGCTTTTTTATCATGTGACACATTTATGTTTCAAGTTTGGTCCCGATTGAATGTTGTTTGAGCAATTTTCCTTAATTTTGGACCAAAGTACAATTTACCCAAATTGAAGGGATATAATGCAAAATGTCACATGTTGAACATGCATTATATGTTTTAGAATCATAAGAGAGAGAATGATGCAAGGTGGTGGCTTGTAGAAAGCCTAAATTCCAAGTTTGAACTTGTTTGAACAATGTTGGTGAATTGTGCACCAATTTTGGTACAAAGTGCAATTTACCCTAAATGTAGGGTTGATATGCAAATTACCACCTCTAGAGTGTTCTTACTCCCTCCTAGCATAATGTAGAGGATATAGGAAGGAGGATATACCATTTTTTATTCCATTATGAATGATGGTAATCTTGGTGAAGAAATGACCAAGCAAAGGGTTGAATTTGAAAGCTTAACTTGAGTTGTATCAAGTTGAAAAGCTTATATATGAAAGCCTATCATCCAAGGAGCCATAGGAGGAGCCTCATATCATTTTTTGGACTCTTGTCAAAGTCCATATCGTGCAAAGAACCTCAAGGAGGTGAGGTGTGTCAGGTTACAACTTCCTTAGTAAAGTTGTGACAGGTTGTGCATAAAGTGATGAATTAATTAATATATCTTATTCAAAAGGATATGTAATGGCCGAATATTTATCTCAATATGATCCTAAATCGTTTTTCAAGATAAAATAAATGATTATGCATGCATGTACACGTGTCACCCATGCCTGACACGTGGCACCTACTAGCTCAAAATGTTGACACCTCATTTTTTCCTTCCTTCATGAACAACAAGTATATATACCCCTAGTTTCACCCCTTGGTGCAATTTTACGACCCTTACCACCCTCCTACCCAGAGGTATCCTGCATAGAGCTCCCATATCTTGAGGGGATGCTGTGGTATCGTGCATAGGCCTTGGGATATCGCCCATGGCAAGAGCATATCGCCCAAGTAGGTGATATTGGCCATATAGGGTGATATCGGCCATAGAGTGAAGTTTTGACTCCAAGTGAGTGTTATATCGTCCAAGTGAGTGCCATATCGTGAAAGAGGGGTGGAATATAATGCAAGGACACTAGTGTATCGAGTAAAGGTGTTAAGGAGCAAGAAGGAGCTCATACTTAACCCTAAGGTGAGGATAAGATCATCTTCAACCTTGGATTGAAGCATGAATTTAGGGGTTTGATCTTCCTTTCTTTTCTTCTTCACCAATTTCTAATCCATGGTGATTCTTTGCATATAGAGGAGTTGTGAATTCCATCATCAACCTTAGTAACGTGGAGCTTTGGAGCTTGGAGCTTTGAAGTTGTTCTTAAGGAGGGTTATATAACTTGAACTCAACCATGTTATTATTCTTCACCTAAATTGCTGTAACTAGTGAAATACTTTTAATTCCAAAATTTCCTAAAATACTTGATGAGATTATGAGTTCTAGTAGTTTCTTAGACCTGTTGACATGAACTATAACAGTTATAGCTAAGGTCTAGAGCTTGAAGATGGTGGTATCACTTTATAAAAGTGATATCGGGTGCAAGCACACAAGAAAGTACTTTTAACCGATATGATGTTGCACCAACTTCACTTGAACGATATGGATATGAATGAATACATTGTTGCACGATATGGGGGTGTAGTATACACCGCTTTCACGATAGGGAGTCAAGTATAGACTCCATACACGATACAAGGTTGAATGAATACTTATAAGTTGACATGAAACCCTAAATTGTGTAACCCGATATGAGTAAAGAATAGCAAATGCTATTTCATGATATGGTAGCTCGATACAGAACCCTAGTTGATGCCTAGCCCGACATGGTGATGGCTTAATACCTCATGCATGACATGGGTAACACATATAACACCTCTAGCCCGATATGAATGGTGTGTATATACATTTAGCCCGATATGGTGAGTGCTCATATACTTACAACCCGATATGGCTAACATATGCACATTTCTAACCCAAGATACCTTGTAAAGCTGAGGGCAAGACACTCTTAGGAGTGATGAGTGTAACACCAAGTAATGGTGTGGCTAATACTTTGATTGGTGAAACACCTAGAGTGGTTGATAATGGACAACCTTATATCAACAATGCCTCAACCAGAGATGAGTCCATATCAATTGATGATGGTTGGACAATTCAAATGTATGAATCATGATCAATACACTACAGAATAAATGTGATGGGCTAGTGCATAAAGTATTAGGATGGGGAATACCCTAATACAAGATAAGTTGAGGAACTTAAGTAAGTTAAAAGTAATGAGGGAAGTGATACACCAAGGCATGATAAATATCATATCCAACACTTTAAGGTTGTTACACCTTGATGCACCTTAAATCCAATATACCTGTCTGAGTAACCCATGATGTGTGTCATGTCAATAGTTACATTGAGATGGAGTGCACTTTGATAAGTGTAGGCTATCATACCTTGAGAAATGGTTAAGCCAAGTTAATAATGTATGATGTAATCATACCCTAATAAGGATGAGAGAGGAACTCATACCTTGTGTTGATGATTCATTTAATGATAAATGATGAGAATAAATAAGTATGATTGAATACTTATGATATTAATGTATGCTCCTTGATGTGTGGAACAATGAATTAGGGTTTAGATTGATAATATGAACTTGAAACCCTATTCGTCTATAAAGGGAAACCCTAACCCTAATAGTTGTTGCCTAGTGAGAGGTGACAACATGTTTAATGGCCTTATCAGCCATGTAGATAGTTGTTGCCTAGTGAGAGGTGACAAGATGTTTAATGGCCTTGTGAGCCATGTGGATAGTTGTTGCCTAGTGAAAGGTGACAACATGATTAGTGGGCCTAGTGAGCAATGTGAATAATTGTTGCCTAATGAGAGGTGACAAGATGCTTATAAAAGTCTAATGTAAGGAATGGTAATGTGAAAAATAAACTAAGGGAAATGGAAACCAATAACTTCATAATAATAATAAATGGTTATAATAATAATGAAATCTTGATCATACATGCTTTATGCTTATAGTCAAATAAGGGCTATACTATTTTGAATATGCTTAAAGGATATAAGAGGAACACTTGTAGTATGTAAAGAATGTGAATTGATATGATGGCTTGCCCCAGGGTATAATGCCTAGTAAAAGGATGTGATAACCAATGATGAATTTAAGGGATTGATATCCCATAAAGAATGTGTAATCATGATTGGTTACGAACCAATGCCTGGCGGTGTAATCACGATTGGTTAAAGTCCAACACCTGGCAGAAGCTGAATGCCTATAATCAGCAGTGGTTAGAGTCTACTGCCTGGCAGTGTAATTAGGTTTGGTTACAGACCAATACCTGGCAGAGGCGTGAAGCCTGTAATCAGGAGTGGTTAGAGTCCACTGCCTGGTAGAGGCGTGAAGCCTGTAATCAGGAGTGGTTAGAGTCCACTGCCTGGCAGAGGCATGAAGCCTGTAATCAGGATTGGTTAAAGTCTAATACCTGACAGATGTGTGAAGCTTGTAATCAGGAGTGGTTAGAGTCCACTACCTGGCAGAGGCGTGAAGCTTGTAATCAGGAGTGGTTAGAGTCCACTGCCTGGTAGAGGTGTGAAGCCTATAATTAGGATTGGTTAAAGTCCAATACCTGGCAGAGGCGTGAAGCCTGTAATCAGGAGTGGTTAGAGTCTACTTCTTGGAAGAGGTGTGAAGCATGTAATCAGGATTAGTTAAAGTCCAATACCTGGTAGAGGCGTGAAGCCTGTAATCAGGATTGATTAAAGTCCAATACCTAGCAGAGGCATGAAGCTTGTAATCAGGAGTGGTTAGAGTCCACTGCCTGGCAGAGGTGTGAAGCCTGTAATCAGGATTGGTTAAAGTCCAATACCTGGCAGAGGTGTGAAGCCTGTAATCAGGATTAGTTAAAGTCCAATACCTGGAAGAGGTGTGAAGCTTGGAATCAGGAGTGGTTAGAGTCCACTGCCTTGCAGAGGCTTAATGCCTGGAATAATAACACAAGATTGGTTAAATCCCAATGCCTGGAATAATAACACAGGATTGGTTAAATCCCAATGCCTGGAATAATAACACAGGATTGGTTAAATCTCAATGCCTGGAATAATGCATACGATTGGCATAGTCCAATGCTTGGATAGGATATGATGATGTATACTCACATGACTGGTACAATTCAATATTTGGTTAGCAGATTGGCTGAGGCCAACAGATAGAAATGAGAATGATTCATGGATGACATACCATGATAATGAGGATCACACGATAAGCTTGAGATAGTATGATGGGTAAATGATATACATGTTCTCCATATTCCTTATAAAGTGAATAGATGAAATACTGCTCTATCATAGACGGCTGCAATGCTTTAAAATATGAGAATGTTCTAAACTGCTTATCCTCTGCTCAGTTTAATATTATTTAATTGTGATAATAACATTGTTGGCAGAGAGTTATATCTCTCGCTGGGGCAATTTTCAATTGTCTCACCCCCGTGGGATCCAAATTTTTAGGTGGACATGCACGAGGAGGTGAAGACCTTTCTGTAGAAAAAGAACAACAACAGCAGGGACAACAGTGACAACTCAGGTTGAGTGTACTGTCTGTCATGTCTTGTAGATAGAAGTCCTATGTGTCGTCTTTGTACTCTCAGGTCCTTGGAGTTGGTTCGTTATGTTTTCATGAACGATCTGTGGATTTTGGCATGTAAGTCTTGAGGTTTTATGTTGCTTCAGTATATGTTTTGGTAAAGCAACTGTTATATGTCATCCTCGAGAAGAGATGGTACAGTGTATGTACAATGTGAACAATTATGTATATAAAGTTTTGGTTTTTCCTTAAAGAGTTTTCCTAGAAATGGATCTCTTTGCAAAATGGTTTTAATTTTAAGTGATTTTTGTTAATCCATTGTTTATGTTGAAATTCCACTTAATTAGTAAGATTTGTTTATCGGTTTGGTGACTATCGTTACATCTACCTTCTCTTCTCCTAGTTTCTTTCTCATCCATCTCTTTTCATTTTAAATAATGCTTGACATGCATATATGGGGGGAGACTATGGTGCTTGGAGTAGAGAACCCTCGTTATTTGTCAAAGCAATCAATATTGTCAGAACACTGACTTCCACAAGATTCAAAATGGAAGGTACTTTATGGTTGTTATCTTTAATAGCTCAAGTATGAGATTTAATACTTGCATATTACTTTAGTGATTTGTTATTAATTCAATGTCTTATTGGTTTCTTAGGTTTGCTTTGTTAAATTTAGTACAACGTTCAGTTTAAATTCTTACTACCATTGATTTCAATTGCATAACTCTATTTAAACTGTTGTATTCAATGTCAGCATACATATTCTTCCTTTGCAATTGATTTACTCCCACATAAATGAAACCAACACGATAGGAGGAAAACCCTCCTTGAGCTCCAGCTACAATATTAAATTCATCTTGTTAAGACATGTCATAAAGTAGACACTTCCTTGTGAAAACTCTTAGGGGATTATAAGACCTATTTGTCCAATATACATATTCCATCTAGGAACCTAAACAAAACCCTACAGAGGTATTAACTTTGAATTGCTTGGTGTGTCGTGCCATCTTGGGCTTGGAACATAATAGGTACGTGATAGTCACCATCATTGTATCTAAAAATCCACCTTGAGGCTTTAGAAGCTTACACTTTGAGGAGAGGCTATCCCATTAGCGTCTAGTGGCTTACACCATGATTTCCTTGAATGAGTCTTACGCCTCACGATATTGAGGCTATGAGGCTTAGCTGAGTCTCAAACCTCAATTATGGATGAATATATGTTATGTTAACCATCAATTGCTTTTTGCATTTGAGGCAGTTGCATTCAATTTCATTGCTATCACTTTATTTGCTATGATATCTCATTTATTATTATAGATTGATTTTGTTATTTGGTGACCTTTTTATTAACATTACTCTTATTTCATATTTCTCCTTGTCAACTTAGGTAAAAGTTTTTTTTTTGCTTTTTCTTGTTCATACATAGTAATATAATAAATAAATGAGTTCATAGATATATACATATATATACACAAAAATGCATACATATATCTCCTTGTTAACATACATATAAATATGTATGTATTATTTTTTTATGAATGTCTCATACATTTTTTAGGCTTACGCCTTGCCTCATTGAGATAAATACACCTCGTTACCCCTCATGCACTTTACAAACTTGGTCACTAGTTTGCAATCCTCCAATATAGAAGTGTGGACTGGATTTAATGGAGAATGATCAGTTTGATGAATAGGAGAGCCATGCAAGGAGACCACATTGAGGGAAAAGAAACTTATATGTGCTATCACCAACTATTGTTTTCCCTCACCATCTAGCTGCTGCCTTTTCTGGTTTGTTCTCATAATTTTTAAGTTATAAGAAAACTTTGTTTTGGCCTTCTATATTTCACTAATAGAATTGTTGGGAAATGGTGTAACTATTACTCGGCAAGTCAAATATGCTTGTGGGTTCTTTGAAAATCAATTCCTTACTGATGTTGTTTTCCATAAGGCTGGCCTAATTAATATTACTGGTGTAACCAAGGGTAATATTATGAGGTCATTGTGACCCATTGGATGTTGCTAGGCTGCCTAGGAAAATCCACAAGGGTCTCTGCATGGTTGATGGTGTCGGAGCATGGTAGGTGAGAAGGAAATATTATCAAAATGGTGGTTATTGTGAAATATGACTATCTCATGCACAAGGGTTGTTGAATGGGTTCAAAAAAGAGGGAACTCATACCTCTTGGTCAGTCTCTTCTCAAGCAAACTTCCTATTTGACATTGGAGGAAGTCAAGCTAAAGTTCTCTGGCACATATATTTACAATATAGCTAAAACCCATTTTACTTATATTTTATTTGAATGTACCTAAACAAATGTAGTAAACTCATTATTGTCTTAAATAACTATATTTTGACTATACTTTCTTCACAATCGCGCTCCCTTTCATTCAAATGAAAAGTAAAACCTCAGTCCATTCACTTTCGCTACTCCCTTTTTGTTCATCTCCCGCATTCTTCCCTAACATAAATTTCACACACTACTCCCCCTCATTCGATTGTGTTCCCTCCTCTCCATGCCATGCTCTCTTCTCCTTCCTTTCTTCCCCACCACCACAATTCCCAAATCGCACTCTTCAGATATTTGATTGTGTGGATCTTCTTCTCGGTGTCTCAATGAAGATAATGGAGGGTCTTGCAAGCCTATTGTCAGTAGCTTCTGACATTGTAATCATTGTCATTCCTATCCGGCCAATCATCTCCCCACACAGTCATCATCATAGCTCTTCCTTCATCGAGTAGGTAATTCTCAGTTCCATTGTTTCTTTTTCTATCATAAATTTCTCTAATAATCGGTGGATTGATCTGAAGTGGAAGAGCTACTTTAGGGCATGGCAATGAGGCGGTGAGGCACATGCCGCACCTAGATTTCGAAATAAAGCCATCCAAACAGTAGTTGAGTCAATGAAAGCTGCTTACTTTGTGGGTATTATGACGACTAAGAATAGTACAAAAACGGGAAATTAATGTTCTACATCTGGCAAACACAAATGTGCATGTGCTCATATAATGTACTCTTACCCTGAGGAGTGATATTGGCTGCTAGGTGGCCTCTATGGGCATAGAGAAAGGCCTTTATGCATGATTATAGGATGGCTGGGTGTTGGGTATCGCCTTTGCCTATTGTTCTTTTTTTGTTGATTACCGTAAATTTGTACTAGTCAGATGCTAATATATGATACTTTAAATAAGGTTTATAGTATGTTAGTCACTAGAAACTTTATTTGGTTAACTTCTATTTGCCAACAATTCTACAGAAGAAGCAACCTTGCTAGTTTTTTATTTGGGCATATTCATTAATTCTGACAACATATAATGAATCAGCTATTTCTATAACAAAAGAGAACATACCATATTGCCGAGAATGAACCTCCAGCCCACTAAAGTATTTGTTAAGGCTTAATGCATGGCCAACCTTATCATTGCCCCTTATCAAGCTATTCCCTAGGGATAGGGATCCGGCCTCCTGTCTCTGATGAGAAGCTCTGTTACACATATAAGTATCATCTTTTACACTGAACCTGATCCTGACATGCCAATGATGACAAATCGACGAAATACAGAGATCCATTTTATTATCATCGGGTTGTCTTAATGCTTGGTACTTATAAAAAAAGTATGTACAGTTTTCTAAATTTCCAATTATTACGTTATAGGTTGATTCTCATTGCATCATGAGTATTTTATTGGCATTCATTCATTTTATTTCTATATTGCTTCTGCCTTTCAACACAATCTCACTGAGAACAAGCCAACATACATGTCATACAAGAATTACTGGAAAGGAAAAGATGGCATTGTCTTGTCAAATGAGTAAGAAGCTTATAATGTGACATAGGGATGGAGTGGATCTTGGCTAGAAAATCAAAGGACAAAATAGCAGAGAAGGCTTTGGTCTCCTTATAAGTTGTAACTTAATCAAAAGTAATGTAAATTGCAGCTGAATGGGAGAAGACCCTGCACATGGTCCATTATTAGATCTTGGTCAGTTTTCTAGTTAGTATTTAATGTGTTCACATATAAGTATCGACCTTTAGTTAATAAAAGTTCTTACAGTTGGCTTTCCCTTAGTAGTTGAAGCTAGCATAGATATGTTACATAAAAGATCAATAATGTATGTTATTCTTAAACTATTAGAGTTGATCTGAAGTGGTTAGCCGGTGACATCATTATACTCATTTATAGATCACTGAAATGGTTATATGCTTATAGTATTATATAATTGACTATTCTCATTTCAATTGCAAGCATTTTGTCATTACTATCATAACAATAGGTAAAGAAAGATCGAGTTGCGACCTCCTGTTAGAGATGAGTTGTAAAGGTAAATTTTCCACCTTACAGTGACATAAGTTCTGTTATCTTTTGATCATGTTATGATATGTTTATATACTTAAAATTCTCTCATCAAATATAATATGTCGCAATGTTCTAGAATTTGAAATGCATGTAGCATGGTACCTTAACGAGTGTTGGAGTTATTAATCAACTATTCTAACTCACTATGCAAAATTTCTCCACAAGTGGATAGCTGATTTTGACAACACCACAGAAGTTGTGAAGCATATCACAACAATTGAGCCTGGTGTTGAGGTAGGGGTTAATATTGCAGAATCCATAATTGAATCACAGTTCCATACTAATGGTTATGGTATAGACCTATATACTGGAACCAAAAATTAATTATCATGTGTTATATTTTAGCATTTGTTAGGACTGAATTGGTGTATAGCTATACATTTTCATACATTCAGTTCATTTTTCTTTTGATCTCTTTCATACTAATTTTTTTGTGTGGATTTTTTTATCTTTTTAGTCTTCCACTGGTTTGACCATTACTACAAATGGATCTTTAGTTAGAATACATGTCGTTCCAATAGATACATTGAAGAAGGTAGTTTATGATTCCATTTTACACGCATGGTAAGTCATTTACATAATTTGGAACTCAATTTATTTGTTTGAGGCAATGTTAGTTTACAAATAGATAAGAACTGAGTTGATAACATACTCTGCAGATACAAGCTGGTACTACCAGGGATCTAGATTTTTATTTCTTTACAGTTGGTCATATAACATTTTGTTGCATAACAACAGAGGAATCAAGTGACTCAAACATGCATTTCTAACAATAGTTCATCCACAATTTCTGTAGGTGGCACATAGGTTGAAATCACATGCTTATCCTTACCCAACAAAGAATATACTCATGAAAGATCTGAATACTAGCCCAGTTAAGGTAACTAAAAATTAAATCTCCTAGTCATACCATAAAATTGCATCCTATGATATAAATATATCATGTAACTTCTTGTTTTCCACTTTGATGATGAAAATGTTAGTGGTAAGTCCATTAAATGACCATTCCATTACCAAAGAAGATCTCCGAGGTGATAGGAAATGTATGCATGATACATATGTTGTCCACTCCTTCTGCCTCCTCTGGCCATTCATCCACTTGTCATATTGCATCCACCTTAATATAAATTTCCCAATTATTACTCCTTCCTAATAATTTTCTCCCCTTCACACCGCATCTCATTCCTCACACTAATGTCCTATATCAACAACCATCAAAGGGCCTGATTCTCTTTCTGCTTCTTCTCCTCATCTTCTGTTCTCATTTCTTTTTCAAAATAAGCCTCCATAATTGTGGAAACCTTAAATGAACTATTTCTGGCTTTTAAAGAAAACAAGAAACAAAAGGGGGAAGAAGTTGGCATTTCTGGTGCAGAAATATGATTTGGATGCGGTCAATTGTCAAAATTGTAGGTTGTACATTAGTAGATAGAGCATTGTGATTCATGAAGCATTTTGCATGAGACATAATGCCACATACCAGCATATTGGATGTGACATCTATCTTAGAAAGGAGGAGGCAGTCAACCACGTACACTACAACATGTGTGGACAAGGCATCAAAAGGTATGGAATCGAGAAACACATAAAGGTGTATGCTTTACTGAATTAGTTATAGTTTGATTTATTATATCGAACAAATCATAGATCATGATGGTTGTTCTTTTTAGGGTAATCTTATATGTTTCAAAGACAACACTTGCTCATTGGTGGCCCTAATAACAAAATAAGAAACATAAAAACTGATCAGAAGAGGAATAACATTGATCTACATTTCTAACACTCTTATATAGATATGTATAATTTCCCTCAACAATTGGCAATGCCAGATCACATGTCCATGATTCTTTGTAGGTTTTTTTAGCAATACAATGGTCAATACATATTTCCATGATCTATTGTTTCTTTCCTCTATTGTACCTAATCTCAGTGACATGTACTAATGTACATTTAAATGGTATTATAGCCTTCTATTACATATTCTCCTTTACTGGACAATTTCTATCAATTACCAGCAATCACAATTATTGCTTTGTAAAGGGAAGATTCCATTGTCGTCTACTTGGGGGTCATGATCCATACATATAACATTAGCTTTAGATGATTTGGTTTGTACTGACGAATATTGCTTGGTTCATCGGTCCATATTATTTGCACTTATAAGTATTCCTCTGATTCAACCCTCATCATAAGTTTCATTGTATTGAATCAAACTGTTATGGAATTCTATTTGAGGATTCTAATGAGCAAGACTTGGATTCCTTTCTATGAAAAAATAAACCTTCAGTTGGTGTATGCATAACCATTTGGATGATAGACCTAGTATACATATGATAACCTATAACTTTGAAACCCAAGCTTCCCTTGCAGCTCACCATCTGACTGACTCAATGGGAAATATTGGAAGGTTGCTTACCACCACACACACACACACACTCACTCACACACAAACAAATCTATGGAGCAAGTTCAGTAAGTAGTTTCAGAAGCTGGGACATAACCTTACCTTTTTTTTCATTAAAGCATGCCCTTACATTCTAGTATGTATAAATAACATTCTATTTTGCTGAAACATTCTTTGTATGTTACATTCAAGCCTTAACCTACAGGAAATAGATTGTAAACCAAAGCAATGTTGCAATGACCAAAACCAAAATTGATAATGTAATTGTAAAGATGAGCATCAGAAACATATAGTATATGGTTCTTTGATTTTCATGTTGGACTCCTATGTTGTCACTCATTGTGTGCGGGGTTTGGGCAGGGCAAACATAAAGATATGGGACTAATGCTTCACATGTGACTTTTTTGAATTTTGATGAGCGCAAATCCTCATAACCGTCACTCACCCCCCCCCCCCCCAAATAGATATGCTGAACTACATAGGGTATAGTCTACATCACCTTTATTAGACTGAAATTATAGGGCAATAAAGGAACACAAACTGTAGCAAGAGAAGACATGAAAATACAATAGGAAATAAAGGTAAATGAATTGTTGCAAACTCAAGCCTTGCCCTATGAAGTTGTTGGTGTCAAAAAGAAGGGTTAAAGGTCACAAATTGAGGTAATTACAGATTTAATAGACTAAAATTGCACCATTGCCATGTTGGATAATTAGAATGATCTTTGGTTTGTTGTACAATTTTATATCATAGTTCTTGAATGTCCTGAAGTCTATTTTAATAGGAAATTTTTTGGAGCCCCTCATCTCCAAATGAACTTTCTCTATCTTCCTCTTTATTTCCTATAGTATTTTTGTCTATTTAGAGACTATAAATGGTTCACAAGTTCTAAAAGTTTGCAAGTTATAATTTTCCTAGGACTTTAAAGCTAGAAAACATAGTGGTGTTTTAGTTTTACTCAGATGGACCAATTATACATGGTAACCTCCCTTGTTTACATACGAAACTATACATTGTATCATAATTTTGTAGGTAGCATGTGTTAATATTGAGTGTCCAGTGTCACCTAGATGCCCATGATATAATTCTCCTGAATGTTAGACAAACAAAAATGAATGTTGTACATGAAATATATATTTTGAGTTTCCTCAATGGTTAACACTTCTTTTTATTTTCTAATTCTCTTAAATTAATGTATATGTTGCTTGTTTAACCACCTACCACCACCCCCTATCCCCACCCACCTCCCGCCGCCCACCCCCCTCCTGTTGTCGTCGTAGCACCTTCCCCCCCCTCACCCATCGGTTGCCAGCACCCCTCCCTCTCCACCTCTATCTCCATCTTCTTCCTTCTTTACCAATCCCATCCTTCCTCTTCTCCTAGCAGGCAATCTACTCTTTCGGACAACCATAGACCTCTCACGTTGAGAGTCCCCTATGTCAGCGGTTCTTTTTCTACATGCGCCTCATGAAGGATTATTGATTTCCTCATGACAACGTAGGTTCTTTTCATCTATATCTGCCCAAATATGGGTCCTTCTGATCTGATGCGTCAGATCCCTGCTGCTGGTACTGGGACCAACTATCTCATGTCTACTCACACCAGTAAAATCCGAAGAGGGTTTTTGAACTTTTCAAACACCTAATTAAAAAGGAGTACTCCTCAGATGCACCTATTGATGATTTTTACAACCAGTACTCCACTCTCTGGAACGAGTATGAGATCTACCACCTGTTGACTACTGACATCAAAGAAGCTTAGAAGTAGCACAATGAACTCCAATTGGTTCAGTTCTTATCTACACTTCCTACTTATTTTTTAGGTGTGGTTGATTTTACCAATCAATCTCCTGTATTTTTTATTATCAGTAAAGAGTGGAGAAGAGTCATCATCCCAATTGACATTGGGGTCTAGAGGAGTGTCAGCAAGTCTAGCTCCAAGCATTCCAGTCTCCTGTAGAAGATCTAGAATATATTTCTTCTGAGATAACACAAGCGCATTAGAAGTTCTAGATACCTCTATGCCCAAAAAATACCACAGTTAACCCAAGTCTTTAGTAGCAAAGTGCTTGCAGAGATGAGCTTTACTGGCCTAAATAGCAATAGAGTCACTACCAGAAAGAATAATATCATCCACATAAACAATTAGAATCACAATGCCAGTAGAGGTCTTCTTAGTAAAGACAAAATGATCCACCTGAGATCTCATAAAACCAAAATCAATTAGAATTTTGCTCAATTTATCAAACTAGGCACGAGGACTCTGTTTGAGCCCATAAATAGATTTCTTTAGCCTACAGACTTTATGTGACTCCCCCTGAGCAACAAACCCAAGGGGTTGCTCCATATAGACTTCCTCTTCCATATCACCATACAAGAAGGCATTTTTAATATCTAATTGTAGCAGAGGCCAATCCAAATTAATAGCAATAGAAAGTAGAACTCTGACTGAATTAAGGCAGGAAATAGGAGAAAAAATTTCAAAGTAATCAATACCATAAGTCTGTGTATACCCTTTAGCAACCAAGCGTGCCTTTAGACGTTCTACAGTACCATCAGGTTGATATTTCACAGCATATACCCATCTGCAACCTCCAGGCTTACACTGAGGAGGTGGATCCGCCAACTCCCAACTGTGTCTATCGGCAAGTGCAATCATCTCCTCCTACTTAGCAGAAGTCCAAGTTGTACTTTGCAAGGCACCATGAATATTTTTTGGAATAGTGACAACACATAAAGCAGAAACAAAATTGCTAGCATGGACACTCAGATGTGCAGTAGATACATGGTTAGCAATATTGTGAGAGGTGCAGGAACGAGTACCCTTGACCTAGTCATCGTAGGCCTTCACATCTTTGGAGTTAGCATTCTTAGCCGGTTGTGTCGGAGTGGCACACGTCAGATGTGAGTATTTTCCCTAGGATTTTGCGTAAATCACCATGGAACATATCCAGTACTGGTAATTGCGCTCATCAAGTTTCACATTTGTAACTTGATGACGCACATCATCACTAGTGGATGTCATGAGGAAATAGAAAGCAGAGTCTCGGAAGCACAGGAACGAACAGGCACAATAGGCACGAAGAGGCAGTAGACTTCCGACGTCTTTAGGTAGGCAACAACAGGCACAGAGCTACCGCAAGATGAAACCTCTCACATATGGTCTATGTCGGAGCACAGGGAACCTGGTGGGTCAACGGCCTACACGGGCAGGCAAAACGAACAATGACAAGGCTGTCCCTCAGTGCAAAAAACCAAGCCACAGACCCCCGAAGGAATTGACGGCGTGGTTAACGATCCCAGAGGCTAGCGGCCTCAGCGGAGGCAGTACTCGACATCAGCGTGGCCACTGGTATGTGCGCCTGTCACTATGGCACCGACAGCATCCCACGCTGCATTGCGCGGTGGCTGCCGCTCGAGGGCTGCTGGCGGCGCACGGCCTGGTGGCGGCTGCGAGCCCCCGCGTGGGAGCCGGCGGCGGTAGGAAGGGGCGGGCTGGAGGCTGTGCGCGTGTGGGGGGCAGTGAAGGAGAGGGAGGGAGGGGAGAGAAGCAACTACTGGATCAGTCTTGCTCTGGTACGATGAAAATTAGAACAAGATTTGGAGAGCTTTGGGTTCCTAGACATTTTACTAAATGCATCGTGTTACTTTATAGGGACCGATATTATTGGCTGCAAGAAATAAAAAATATGATGTGCTAGAGAAACTGTAGACAGAACGACTCATTAAACAATCCTTAGGACAAACACTTTTTCTAGATTTAAGTATTTCCAGCATCACCTTGTGCAATACCTTGTTTGACCAGCATCGTTAATAACAACCTTCATGATCCATCCTTTATCATATGGACTAGAATTTACTAGATAAGGATATTCAGTGGACAGTTGATTGGCTTCAGTTACTCTCCTCAATAATTGATAGGATGAATGTCATTGATAGCCTTCACATTCCTAGAAGCACTAACGCTACTATCTTTATTAACATTTTTTTTCAAGTATCGGATATTGTTTTTGCTGTGGTATGTAATATGTGTAAATAACCAATAAATAGTCACTACTTTGCATTAATTTTAACAGAAACTATAACAAAATTTTAAATAAAACTGACCTCGTATAAGAAATATTGTTTTTGCAGATCGTGAACAGAGTCAGTCAACAAATCATAGAACAGTTGATTATGCTCCAGAATTAGTTGTGAAATGCATTATTGGTTTGTGAACTAATTTTCTTAATAGTCCATTCTATAAATTCTCTGGTAATTCTATCTTTTAGGTTATGTTTGGCAATTGCAGCTGACCGCTTGTGAGCATCAGTTCCCAAAAAAAATAATATCTGAAAACCAATGTGCATGTGTATCTTGTGATGAAAGAATATGTTGATGTTAGGGCAAAGAAGTTCATTGTGAAACAAAAATTAGGAATGCACCAGGCTATGGAGATGAGAACCATACATGCTGGAGATTTCTTGTAAGTTTAAGCAATTCATATATTTTATATACTTAGTCTTTGTAAATTTGTTGTATATTTTTTATTCCTAAAGATCTAAATGTCATTCAAACATCAACATAGAAGATTTTTCTTCCATCTTGGAATGAATAACCAAGCAGTTAAGGATGCACAAGAATCAGTTCAAAAACAGAAGAGATTGATGTTAGGTATGCATCTACATATTAAGCATAAACTATGGGTTCAATTGACATCTCATGCACCCAATATCAAGATAAATCAATCTTGCTTTTGGATGAATCGTTCATATGATGCAAGGGGGGATAATATCACTATAGTTTAGTATGAGTAGAGATCCAAGTATAGATATCGTATACAATCAAGAAAATTTCTATAAGAATTACAAAGCAATTGCTAAAATGACTGTAGTTTATATAGATTGAGAAATAGCTAAGATTTCTTGTTAGGTACATAGTGGTCCAAGCCCTAGGTAATAGTTCTATCTTTTCCATTTGAATCTACCAAAACGTTGATGCCTATATCATTTTTCAAACTTTGTCTGTAACTCTGACAGCAGTGGTTGTACCCATTTAAGGCTCCTATGCCATGTCTCAAAATATGAAACAAGATGCACAACATTTAGAGCATAAGAATATGTGTCATTTTTACAACCACGCTTCTCTCTTCTACTAAATACAAACTTGGGACTCAACATGGAAGGTGTTGATTTCTATCAACATGGTCATTCTTGATTGTAGTTGCTGGTATATTTGTGTCAACTTATGATTTTAAATTTCTAGATGTTAGATCATAGAAATTGACCAGTTTATTATCCTTTTCTTATGGATAATCAACTTGGTGACTGTCTTGGTATAGGAGTATAATATTAATTGTTGCTGCTATAATGTATATTATAACTCAACTCTCGGATGATAAAAACATATTGGACTCCTACTAGAGTGAAACTATAAAATTATTCATTTTGTATCTGCCATATGCTTGAGTTTTACACCAGTGATTTTACTATCCTGAGCATTGCAGACAAGATCCACATTTTCACTGATAACGATCTCATTCTCATATTATACCTATATGATTCTAAAAGGAAATAGCTGCAAACAGCTGGACCCATTGTATAGTGGGCATCCATCTCCATGAATGGTTTTTCAGGAACCATTTTGCTAGTTCTTTTTGCATTTAGTTCATCTCAATTTAACTATTCTTGATGATGATACTAGTGCTCATTACAAGTTTGTATTTGATTCTACTACAGAAGGTTCTTCATATGTATCTACTATGGATATATTTGGACCTACTGCTGATGATGAAAGTGACATTTTCGAAATTAGTCTACATGTAAATATCATTAATTGAATCAACATATGTATATAACATTTTATGCAATGGCACATATATTATAATTCAATAAGTGCATTTGTACACACCTCCTCCCCCTATGATCACCACTGCACAATTATATATATAGCTTTACTTGGACATAATGTTACCAAAATGATTGCATTAGTTCGTAGATTACGTGATGGTATATGCTCCTACTCATAAGGACTACACTCTAATTACTTGATGGATAATCAGCTTGCTGACTATCTTATCCTAGAATCCTCTAAACGATATGATATATCATTGCAAAGAAAGATAGGTGGGAGCATGACAATGCTTCTTTATTGGGTGTTTAACTTATAATTGTTCTTCCTATTTGTTTTTCTTTTACACTAAGTTACATGTTGGAGCTCATTTCTTTCCTATTTGTAGGGATGTTTGACTTGTTACAGACTTCCAAGTACATATTTGATCCTATCTGATATAATCCCAAATCATTTTTATATACTTTGTTTCATATGATACCTTTATCTATCATTATCGATATGTGCAATAAGCTTCCACCAACCCATTAGGGACCAGGTACAACATGTTTAAGAACACTATGCAAACTTGAGCTTTCTCAGCGAAACCCCCCTCACCAGTGAATTTGCTTTCTCAGCCAGTGACTTCGAAGCAGTTTCCAAGATCTAGAGCAGGTTTAACCAAGGATATTGATAGATCTTTTTATATAATTCGTTGTATAACCTCTTTTACATAGCAACTATTGTGCTTGTTTTCCTCTGTGACTTCAACATTCCTCTCTAAGTTAGATTATTTCAAGTTCTTCCACCAAGGACACGAGAGCTGTAGAGTCAGCTCCTCATAATTTTCAACTTTGTGGGTTATGATCATTCACATTGTTATGCCATCATTTTAAAGTTATATATATATTCTGCAACTTTGAATAGTGTATATGAACTTGTGCGATCTCAATTTTTTTTTTATAACATACCAAATATATAAAGTTCTTTTTGTTGTGGACATAAACTCTCACTCATTCATATTACTAATCATGTGGTTTCCATGTTATTGTATTTCCATATTTCAGTTCTAATCTTTCATCTTATGGACCTCAGTTTTGATATGTTTTTTTTTGTAGTTGTGAGACTTTTTAATATGTATGTTGACTCCTTGCATAGATTGATTGGACTTCTTGCGACCATACTATTGAGTTTAAGACTACTTGGGACCAAACTATTTTGTATTGGATTACTAGGAACTAAGTCTTAATCTAAATTATTCCTAGTATATTTCAGATCTTATGAAAAGGTTGATTCTCTTATACTCATACCAATTAATTGGCATATTACAACTTCTAGGTTTGAGTTCTCACTTGATTATGTTTTCCATAAAGAGTTTGGACTTCTTCAGGTAGAGTTTGCTGATTATGGGGAAATATTGTATGCTCAGGTCCATGTAGTTGTTGATATATTTATGATGTGTGTTTCTTTTCAGATATTCTTAAAAGAATGTTAGTAGTCCAATGCTCCTTCTATTTCATACCTCAGGGTCTGTTTGAAGAATCCATTATGGGCGTTGCTTTCTATACAATCCCATGATCACAAAGTCACCATGAAAAAGGTACGTGATTTGATCTATTGGTACCATATAGCAGAACATCATACTATATGTTGTGCTCTTGGTCTTGCTCTATCAGTAAATATCTCTAAAAGGAGCTGTTAGGCTCTGTTTGCTGTTGTAGTGTCTTGGGGAGCAAGCTGGAGTCTCTTATCATGATGGTCTTATCATTTGTGGCTATATTCTAGAATGTCAAGGGAACATCCATGGAGGGATGAGAGCTGTAGTTTTTGTATTGGGTAATCCTCTCTCTCTTGTTTATGTACCCCTCTCCTAATCCCTCTCACGAGCTACTTCTGTGTGTGGTTATTGCATTCAAGATTATGGTGATTGTCGTTGTGGGAAACAACCTGATAACATATGTGTTTAATGAGATGCATTTCCCACTGTTAGCAGCTGCAAACAAGTTACGTCTTCTTTCACTCATCTAAAAATCCTTTTTATTTATATGCTGAACTTTATTTTACTCACAGTACAAGCTCATATTTATCATCTAAAAATCATTTAATTCTTATGCAGGGTTTTCTATAACTGGCAGTGCAAGCTCGTCTCTCCCAGCTACGACCACCTAAATGAAACATGGTGACAGACGGGAGCAATTGTATACAAGCAAAGGGTATCCAGACCACCATATTTTTTGCAGGTCTATACCTGGTGTCCTTGGGCAGTGGGTGTCTGAAACCCAACATGATCTCTCATGGTGTCGTCCAACAAGGCAACATCATGAACACTAGGCTCACAAACAGCTTCAAGATCCCTCCAGCGTCATTCCAATCCATCCCATGCATCATTCTCATCATCCTTGTCCCACTCTACGAGACCTGCTTCATCCCGCTTGCACGAATGATCACACGCCAAGAATCTGGCATCACCCCTCTACAGCGCATTAGTGTCGTTCAGTTTTAGCTGAAATAATTGATTCTAAGCTAAGACAAAGAACATCTTCGCAAGAGGGCAACCCTGCTCAACCAAGTCAAGATTGTCTTGTTCATAATTTTTAATCCAACACATGCTTTTCTTCATGATGGTGCAACAAGAACAAGAGCTCGAACAAAAGAAGAAGACAATAAGGATATATGCTAGAACTGGACGAGAAAGAAAAAATACTTTCACAAAATGTTAATAGACCACTGAATCATTGATATATGTATATACTTTTCTTTGTACACACATTGTGTAATAGGGGCAAGGTATACGTCCTCCCCATGTACATTTGACTCTTCATTATAAATGAAAGTAATATTGTTGGCATTATGAGCATAACTTGCTCTAAATACTACAATTTTGTTACTAAAAGAGCTTGTTTACTAACAAATTACACTATATATATATTTATATATATTTATATTTATATATATTTTTATATATATATATATATGATTATATAGTTGAACTAAGCATATATGTATGTGTAATAATTAAATGGCACAACATATGTAGATAGATGCATAATCAACTACATATGTATGTATATAGTAACTGTTGCCTTTCCCTACACATTAACTACATATAATTTGTATTATCTTCATGTTTTTGCTACATACTAACTATATATACAATTTTAGGCATACATTTAGCTATAATTATACCTATATTTAAATATGTAAGGACAATATCTAGCTACGCTTCTGGATACATATGAATTTGTAGCGAATGGATTATCTAACTACATATTTGAAAAATATAGTTAAAGGCTTTAGCTATACGAGCATATACTACAATTTGTATGTGTAAAGAAATATGTAGTCAAAGCCTTTCTCTACAAAATATGGGATTTTTGCTACAATTTTTTTGTAGTTAAAGACCATTTTTTTAGTAGTCTTGTTAGTTATTGATTTAACTTATTTCCATATATAATTGTTCTTTCTCTCTTGTGTAGTTGATTATTAATGATTGATTTGGGTAATGATGAATGGATGAACTTATCCAAATGGAAGAATAAATTGAATTAAATGATGTTACACAAAACCTAGGATATGAACGATGATACTATGATTGTAGGTATATGAATGACAACATATATACATCTATTTTGTTGGCCTAGAAACCCATCTGAGATTTACTCATTAGGAGTAAATCTTGGATAGTCCTCGGTTTGGGGCTGTTCTTGAACACTTAATCTCACTTAGGATGTAAGTGTATAATGTGCATTCAGTTTTCATGCACTGCAAGAAAATGATGATTTGGCTACAATTATCATAGCTACATATAAACTATATATAGTTAAAGCATACTTCTCTTTACAAATCCTACATATGTATCTAATATAAATATAGGCATTTGTGTGCTACTCTATTAACTGTAAATTCACTACAATTTTTGCAAGCAGTACACAATCATAGAATAAGGCATTATGCTGAAGTCAAGGAACCAAACAATTCATCTAGCGCAAATTTTTTTGTTATTTTCCTTTGAAAATTTTGGCTTCCAGTTCACATTCCCGTTTATGCCAAAATCTAAGCAATAATCCGTAAACCTGCCCAACATAGTCATCTTCTCCTAATTGGGTGCCTAATCATTCCTGCACCATCCCCTCTTTCATTCATCAAAGATTTCCTTTCGTGAGCCTGGACGAAGATTCAGACGCCCAGTTCCGGCCGTCCGTTCTGGTCGTGATCTGCTTTTATGGTTCTTCAAGAAACGACATCCGTAGAGTTCATCTGGGCGAATGACGTGCGTAGAAGAAACTATCAAAGTGAGATCCTATGGGAATCCGTCAGCGTCGAGGAGGTCCGCGCATCCTCAAATCCTCTGATTCCTAATTCGCTCTCTCCGGCTAATCTTTGAAGCCATCAATGCACTGTTGAAGCTGACGGGCCAGGGATCTTTAGAGAGTGGTGGGTGCCTTCCTATTAACTTTCTTGTCGGGGCTTCCTGGGAAGGATCCACCTTGCTGTTGGATTTGGGTTGTTAGGTAGGTAATATAAATTATTATGTTCTCTAGCTCTCTCTCCTCCACTAACGAGGTTCAATAGCTCTGATCACAGGCTGAGTCCAACATCTCATTGCGCAAGAACCTTTCTAGAAGGGCGTTTAATGGTGAAACTGACATGCCATCCTTCTATTCCTTCACAAGCCATTTGTGTAGAAGTGGGTGACAAAAACAATCAAGAATCTGTACAAGTCAAACCCATACCTGTTGATCAAACCATGGATCACTCTCTCTAGGATCGGTGAGTGACCTATTCATGAGGAGAGCAAGTGAACAGAGATGATATTATTCTATTTTCTAGTTGTGCTGACCATTGATAGTATGTCACTGGAATAGATGTTCTCACAGCCTATCAACCTTCTGGTAGCCGTCAATCAAAGTACACCAGGTGATTTCATCATACGCATTTTTATATCCCAACTATTAGTTTTGGTTGTAGTATTAGTACAAAAAGGCACCAAAGTATTATGAATTCTATAATGGCCACATCAACAATTGGCGGCTGCAACATTTAACTAATGGTATGCATTGTTTATAAAGCATCGAAACAAAGAGAATATTCCTGGTGATGTATTGTTCTAGTGCATAGGAGTAAAAGAGTATTTAAAGGAAGCAATTTCTATCCTCAGTTGGACAGAGATGATGAACTCTTACATCTAACCTCGATGAGGCTACTGTCAACTTGTCATTTGATGACATTTCTGTGGAGTTTTCTATGCTTCTATTTATTGCTAAACAACGATAGCTGCCCCAAAATAAGCACATTATGTACATAAATCACTACCAATACCAACCATTTTTTTTTAAATCTAAAACAAACCAAATGGTTTGATTCTTTTAAAATGCACGTACAAAAATATTGGCACAATTTGCAGGGCAAAGTCTTTTAATCACGAGAAACTCCTAAATAGCATCATCATTGGATGTAAACCAACAAAATAATCCATAGGTGACCAACCATCCATTAGCTGCTTGAGTTCTGATATATGTATGTACTTTTTGTTTGTATGCATATGTATGCATGTATATCTCATGCTTTGAGTGTGTGTGTATATAGCATTGGCTAGTTACTCTCAATTTATGGTGTCATACTATACCACTACGTATCTAATATCAATAAAAGTAACTACTATCTATGTTTAAGTTTATTTGTGAGACTAACCTAAATAGTAACAACTCTATCTTATGTAAATTATTCTTGATTGTTTCTAGGTGTCTTTGATGGTCCATCCAACCAACCTTAGATGCAAATTAGACAAGTAACAATGGGAATCCTTCTTCTTCGGTTACTTTCATATAAGCTTCCTGTCAATGCTTTGACTGTCAAGATGATCTTGTTGCTGGAAAAGTTCCTTGGTACCGATTTCCTTATTTTTTTTCTTTAATGGTTTTATCTTCTACATCTATTTCTCACCTTGTAAATAGGTTTATCTACAAATTGATGGCCATTTTTCTTGATTTCCTTTCCCTTTTTGTTTTTGCACCAGTCTCTTCTTAAATTTCATGTATCACTTTTCACTACTCTATCCATACTGTTGTGATAACTTAGTTATATATTCATCCAACAGTTCACGTAGGATCTTTATTTCAAGTTACTAAGTGGGTCTTTAGAATGATATTCTTTGTTCAATAAGTTGGTATGCATTTATAATTTGAGGTTTACCATAATTTCCTTATTCTAATCTAACATGAATCCGTTAGTTTTGCATCACCTCTCAAGTAAGTCCTTCATTCTTTTTCTATCTTTTAATTGGTTTTGTTTACATTGTTATATTACTTCAGGATATATTTTGTTGTTTTTAATTTTATTGAATCCTAAAAATGTAGACTAGATGTTTGTGGTTGTATAGACCAAAAATTTCTAGTATCATTTTGATTTGCCAAATCATAGTCATGTTATGTGGTGTAGAACAATTCTGTAAGGGCCCAACTTTTCTTAAAGGTATGGGACTTAATTCTAGTAACATATTTAACACGTTTATCAACTTACACGTGGTGGGAACCTAGTAATACATATCTTTTACTAAGCATGTCAATTGAAATGTAAAATTCTTAATCTACCCATATCTACATCTTATGTGGTCCACTTGAATGATATCTACGTAGGGCCTATAGGGAATCCGTTCTAGTTCTTTTCACTCATACATTAGGATAAGTCGGTAGCATAATGGGAGTTTGGCTTTGGCAATTGTGGTAATAGTTAATTTATGCCAATCATTTACACCATATGTTGTAGTGTTTGATATATTTGTATTCAATCTTCTTCAAGATCGTCTCCCATTATGTTGCTTCATTGCATCCACCAGGAGTTATCTTTTTCAGCCACCCTTGGAGGAGGCTCAAGTTTCTTAGCATCTAGACCTACAGCTTCATTAGACCAGGTGTCTGCTTCATGTTTTGCAACAATTAGTTTTTCTTTTCATTCCATCTCTCATCATCTTTGGGTAATTCAATTTTATTTTGCATTATCTAGTAATGATGAATCTATGTTATATTATTTTCAAGAGGGGCTACATGATCACCCTTGTCTGCAACACGTAACTGATTCAAACATGCCACCCATTTTGACTAGTATCCTTGTCAAGATCTCTAGTATATGATAAAATTTTATTATTGTTCTTGGAGCTATATTGTTTTTTTTATTCCGATTTTAGTATAATTTTGCTACCATCCTCTTTGATACTAGTGTGTGAGCTTTGATATTTTTCCTTTCCTACATAAAATCATTCAGGAAGTCCATCCTCAAGCGACTGTCATCCCCTTTTTGTGAGAGCTGGTGAAGCATTATAGGTAAAGGCTATGATCTAGTGAGAAGACTGATATCGTTATCGATATACTGATTGTTATGGGATTTGTGCATTGATCTAATCTCTTTTACATTCTGATTCCTTTTATAGTGGCTTGCATAAAAAGAAGAATACATACCCATGAACAACTACTAGTGTACTTGATTTTCCATCTTAGCTAGGCTTGCTATACTTTTGAGCATGTTGTTAGTCGTAGATGAACACATATTTTCTAATGAACATGAGTATCCCTTTATCATTAATGTATCTAGCTCAATTTATATAGCAACAACTATTATCTACTGGTCTATATACAATCAACTTATTTAGTAATATAAAAGCCTTTTAAATTGAGATCGATTTAGATTGCAACAATTATCATCTATTGGTCATATATATAGGGACTAAAGCTTGAAATATCTATATGGAAACATATTTGTTTCTGACGGATAGGACGTTTTGGGTATATAATATATTATCAGAAGTGGTGACTCTGATCCGACCTTTCTTACACTGGGGATTGACTTGACCATATTGAGATTGGAGCTAAACACCCAATATACTTTATTAATAATTTTTGCATGCCATGACTCGATGAGCCTGTTAAGGGAGAACTGGGAATATTTACTTCTTGTTTCTTATTATGCTAAGCAGCCACTACCACTTCAGGTGATTTTTTTGGTTGTTGCTTAAAATTTATGAGCTTTATATTTCTAATATAGTTCCTATCATGATATTTTCAGCCAAAATATTTCTCTAATTTTGTTCCTTGTGTACGGAGATCATTTCATTAGCCATTTTATGGTTATCTTGTATAGACGACAATTGTTAGAATGTGATTTGCCTTGTTCTGTAGCACAGGAGGAATATGAGCTTAACTTGATGAGATATACCTATATGCTTATTTAGTTTCCTAAGGATGTTGGGCTGCTAGTAAGCAATTTACGTGGATGAGTTCCAGGATACAAGTTGAATGCAATATATACTATTGCCAACACTTTCTTCTCATCTTTGCTTGAAAATTATAGTTGATGAAGATCAGGTTAGCATCCCATTTAAATATTTCTTTTCAGCTTATAAAACCAACATAATTTGATGTCATTATGCTTTACAGTTTGTTTTCAGTTTGCTGGTGCAAACATATGTGGGGTTGATAAATTATGTAAGGATATTCCAAATCATAATGAGGTTGGTTCTCTACAGAAGATAGGTTTTTCAATTCTCATGTGAAGTTATTTTCTCTAAAAAATTGAAATATATATCCTCTACTTGTTATTTTTTATTTTTTACATACATACCACTAGGAAAAAATTCTAGGCATCATAATGTTCCTTTCAATGTGCATGATTTTATAGGAAAAAGGCCAATATCTAAATGTTCTTTATCAACATTTCATACCTTTCTCTTGCATGAACTTATATCGTCAATGTCCATGTATCTCATCTTTCTATACATTTCATATAGGAAAATGGTTCTCTCTCTATACATGAACTTTAAGGACCTACATTTATTGAAAAAAACGTTTCTTAAATATTTCTTGTCTACTTATTGAAGGGAAATAGTGGCTACATAATGCTCTGTGGTGATGGTTGTAGACTACTCTTCAACCATGGTAGTAAAGGCTCCAAACAATGGAGCTGCATAGAGTGTCTGTGTTTCCCTTTTTCAATTGCATTAGGATACCAATGTAACATGCTATGAATAACTAAATTCAACCTCCAAGGCAAAACTAACAGGCACCCATCCTAGCTACTCAGTCATCCTTGCCAAAGTAATGGCCATGCTGGCCGTTGTAACCTTATTAATCTTTCTTAGGCTGCATGATACATAGAAATATGCTTCTTCCTAAAGTCTTGGTAGGGATCTTATCTACATAGACATCAGTCTTCTCGACCATTAATTTTCTGACCTATTTTAAAGCAATCATTGTTGTTAGGAAATTCCCATTTTATATATGTACTATGAATGTTCCTTGCTAGTTTCTATTGGGGATCCAGTTTCATGCTGATGTAGTGTTTACCTTGGAGAAAGTTGGAGTTTTTTTATTGTTGATATATATTTTGAGAGGCTTACCATGACTGGAGGTCTTCCTATCTTCGTGTTGTTGGTTGTGTGATGTGGATATTATAGTCTCTATGTCATACTACCTCCCCATAGCTTGGTGTTGCAGTAGCAGACCCCAACACTGCTCCCTCTGGGCAGCAGTAGGCTTCCAAAGGCACCTTCATATGCTCTTTCAATCCACTCTTCGACCAGCCTTCAATCCTCACTTTACCTCTCTTTATCCCTTCCTGCCTCTTGATCCATTGGTCACTTATTACTACTGCTACTATATCCAGTAGGTGTCTAAATTGGGGGTAGCAGTAAGTAGGAAGATAAGTAAAGGGAGGAGTTGAAGTGATGGTCAGGGTGTTTGTAGAGGAGTATCCCATGGTATTGATACAAACTTGCAGAGGAGTATCCCATGGTCTTCCTCTCCTTTCTTCTCGATGTTGGGGGACAAATCAGCAATAGTGGCAATGATTTTCTGCCTTCTGGTTGGTGACTGCTACCGGTCATGCAAAAAGAACCCAGGAGGCGTTATAATCAAGTTGGAATGGTCCTGTGGAAAAGGATGAGCGCAAGGACTAGACCCTTTTAATGTTTGAGCAAGTTGTTATGAGTGGGTAGAGGACGAAATATGTTCAATCAAAGGATATCTGGTGCTTCTCTAATATGGTTAATACAGGCAAAATTCACTTGTTCTGGGCTATTGTTGGATCTTTTGCACTTGTACCATGTGAGAAATGAAGACTAGGACTGAATTGCTAAGCATCACTAGTACAACTCTAACTCTACCCATATTTACTATGTATATAAATTAGGAAACTCACTCAACTAATATGACATTACCCAGATCCACAAATTAATAGAATGAATCGCTTGGCTAAACATTGAGAAGATAAGGTGTTGTAATATAATATCACTTGAGGTTATTGCAATATATATGATCAAATTAACCATATTACTTGCTTTCTATTTAAGATACCCCTATATTCTTAACTCTGAATTTGAAAAAGAAACAACATGATTATTATTGTTGATCATCTCATCTTCATTCTTATTGTTAGAAATAAATTTGTTTACGCTAATAACCAATTAACCATATTAACTTATTTTTGTTTGAGATACCAATAAATGACAATAAAGATACTATCTCACGGTCTTTGAAAGTGATTCTATGCAAAGCAGAGAATTCTCAAAGAACATCTCAGAAAAAAAGGTCCACGTTCTATATATGCTGCCAACATGATTCCTAGATAGAGAACCTTTCGTATATTTTACTATATTGAAAATTATTCAAGACATTGACGTGTCATGTTTTTTGAATTATTGGAATAATATTTCTTGTAGTAATTAAATTAGTTTCAGTTGTAACACATTCATATTATAAGACAAAAATTGGATTGTTTATAACTAATCATCTTCAAACTGATTGGTTGTAGTTTCTATATGAACAACTTTTGTTTATTTCGTGAAGTCCTAAATCGTTGTTATTTTGGTTAGACACTTGGTTCCTCTTTCTAATTGTTCATTACCCCATGTGGTTTATGAACCACAAACATGATACCTCCTAACCTTAGCATCACCAATAGATGATGACAAACTAAGCATCAATTTGACTAGCAAGGATCTTGAGATAATTGAGAAGCTTTACATCTTGTGATGTCATGATCTTACCTTGGAGATAAAGTTGGAAATGATATAGGGATTGGATCCCTCCTCCTGGATTCAAACTCTAGGTAAACACTCATATAGATAATATTCATAACGAAGCCAGTAAGTATTAAAGGGGATGCTTTTATCTTCTACTAACGTGGATAACTTATCTTACTTTTTTTCACTAACTTCAAAACGTGTTCTATGTTTGTCTCAAGGCTGTAGCTAGGAGTGAGCTCCTTAATGATACTATTGATGGGGAAGCTTATCTCTTGTACTAAGGTCTATGTTGTTTAAAATGATTCATGACGTGTTCCTGTATTGGGGAGTTTCATTTTGTTTTGTGGGGACAAAGGACTTCTTCTCTGATGTACTTTGTCCTAGTAGTGATACCAATAGCGAGGTTTCCTATATTAGCATCTCAAGGCAAATGAAATTTAGCAATACTACTCAGTTGGTTCTGCTACTACCACTACAATCAACTTAACCAAACAACAAAGAAGCGAGAGACACCACCCTTCCTGAATATCATTGTTATGCTTGTTATTACCATTGATAGGCTTAGTTGTAGCTACTACACAGACATTGCAATTAGTGTCCTCTTGTTCAAGACGGCTTCATCACACAGATATTTCAACATGTGACATTCTTATTATTTAGGAATAGAGGAATAAGTTGTTAGACATCCTTACCCCAAAGATGACAACAGCCCTAGTAGCATTACTATAAGTTATGCCCCAACCATCTTGAGTTTTTGAGACATGATATCATCATTTTCCCCCTTCTTTCTAATAGGTAATGATTTACTATAATCTAAACTTTACTTATGGACATTCCTTATTGTTGATCTATTCTTAAGGTTCTTGCAACTTCTTGCTGACATTTCATTGTTTATTATAATTTAAAGGTTACACATCAGATAGATTTGAATGCTTTTGTTTTAGGTAAAACTTCAATACAAGACATATGACGTGTTGGAAGGGAATATGGTCTTTTAGGTTCTCTAGCTGCTAAAAGTGTTGAACCATTTCTCAAAGAAGATCTTACATAGATATACAATATTAGAATCTAGAGTTTAGATCCCATGCAAATCTTGTTTCATAACTGCACTTTATACAAGAGTTATATTTTTGGAATTAGATCATATAAATGAAGAGATAAATGATTTCTTGAATACCACAAAGGCACTTTCCCACTTCCAGCTGACACACTTGAGTCAACAAGTATGATGCACACTAACTCTTGTCTTACTTTGTAGCTAAATATACACATTCCAGGATGGACAGATATGTGATCAAACTTCAAAATCAGTGGAGATTCAGTGATGAACAAAAGGACTAACCAAAGTCAACAAAATCAGGTCAAGATGCACTAAAGATCATGCTGGAATGAGAGAGATATATACTCAGTGGCAAGTAAAGAAAGGTAGGGGCTTTTCTTTGTGACTGCAATCAAGTTGTTCAGCTGTAAGCAATGTTTCACGTTGCAATTTGGCAAATGCAACCAATGAACTATTAAGTGGTAACTAATTATTTATTCATATATCATTCTTTCCGCTTGCTCAATGCCCCTTCTTTTCCATCTATTCCCTTTCTATCTAGAAGAAACGACCATAATTAGTGAATGTGTGTTATTGGGGAATGATTGCAGAGCTTAAAATATGACATTTGTGATTCCGAGTACAGAGACAATGGCATTTTCAAATTTGATTTCCATGTGAGAATTAAAAATGCAGCTGTTGTGATTCACTTGTTACTAGTTTTTTATTTAATTCAGGACAACAATTGTGTGCAATTAGACTTGCTAGCTAGCTGCTCCATGTAAAAATTAGAACAACCATTGTGATTCAAAATATTGAGGAGAATATCACTTACATAAAGGTACAAACTGCATAATACCATCTAAGCAGACGATGATGTTACCATTAGTAGTTTCATATTGTCTGGTAAGGCTACCACCTCACTAGGAGTCTAAGGACCACCTAGTTCCTCCCCTTCCTCCTTAAGATGTTTCCCGTTGTAGGCTTGAACCATGGAAGGAGTGGCTTGAGTCCCTCAATAATATGAGTGTCAACCTAAGAATATGCATATGTAATGTACTTATCGATTTCCAACGTCTTAGCCTGGGTGATGCCATTATTTATAGCTAGGTGCTCACCCTCAGTAGGGTCATCTCTGCAACATTTTGCACCGCCATGAATCTACCCGCCTCTGGCATTCCTTACCACCCAACTTATGCACATCTTATTCATAACATGGTTCACTGCAACGTCTATGTTAATCGAGTGGTACCCTTCCTCTGGTCATTCCCATTGCTTCTTCACCCTCCTCTCAAGGTTTAATTGACCTCCTATGTGAATCAGCAGTGCCTCCTTATTCTTCACTACTGCTCCATCTTTATAATTAACTCATTGACGCTTCGTCTTCTAGCTATGAAGATGTGTTCGTTCCACACTTTCCACTGAACCCAACAACAAATAAAGAACTCGACTGCGCCCCTTCCTTCCTTATTTCTTCCCCATCACCAATTCCATCCACTCCCTTACAGCGGCCATCCCGAAAAAATTCAGGCATTGGCTGCAGTAAAATTCTCCACCACACTTCTTGATTGATTGGACAATCCCTTAGCACGTGCAATACACTTCCCTCTTTCTATCCGCACCTACTGCAGCTCCCATCTGTGATCTCCCCAAACCATTGGTTAGTATTCGATTATGAGCCACAATCCATGCAAAGTTCTGTATTCTATGAGAGAAAAAGACACTCCCATATATGATTCCAGCAACCCTATGTGCAGACCGTTTTGGTTTTGACAAGCATTTGGTATACGCTAGCTGTGTTAAACTTCACGTGCTCCCCTGGATTCCATACCCAATCATCTTCTCCATTTAAAACATGTGGAGTTGGCATCTTGCAGATCTCACGAACTGTGTCCTCATTGAACCATCACTACAATAGAACAGTCAATTTGTTAGTATTTTAACCCTTCCTAGAACGTGGTGTGTTAGGGTGAGAAGCCTAGCACAATATTGAACCCTTACACAAAGGGTCTTATCCAAAAGGGGGTCGCCCAAAGCAGTGTAAGGGACACTTTGGGGCCTATTAGCCCAAGTGATCATCCGGATGCTCTGGAAAACCAGATGCCAGTGTCACTTCAAAGTTCGAATGTCGCTAGATGAACCAAAAAAAGGTCTGGCAGGAAGCCATCCATCTCTTCAACACCATGACTTACGTTTCTAGCTACGATAAGCTAAGGGCACACCAGGACACCATATCTATTTGGTACAGGGATAAAATACCTTTGCCTAGCATCCATTCTTGGTCCTACACAATGGTGAGATGGGATAAATCGGAGAGGGGAGAAATTAAAGTGAATGTGGTAGTTAAGAGATGAAAAGTCAGAGGAGATAAAACATGCCTCTTAGCAGTGGGAGGCATAGCTAAAAATTCTGAAGGGGAGGTCCTTTGGGGTTTCTCCTTGCCCAAGCATCATCACTGGGAAGACAGAGGCTTACTGGAGGCCTGTTACTATGCTATTAACCTCGGGCACTCACATGGCACTATCGTCAATAGGATTGAGTCAGGAAATTAAAGTGAATGTGACAGTCAAGAGATGGAAAGTCAGAGGAGATGGAACATGCCTCTTAGCAGTGGGAGGTATAGCTAAAATTTCTGAAGGGGAAGTCCTTTGGGGTTTCTCCTCGCCAAGCATCATCAATGGGAAGACAGAGGCTTACTGGAGGCCTGTTACTATGCTATTAACCTCGGGCACTCACATGGCACTATTGTCAATAGGATTGAGCCAGACCTTGATAGAGTCATCGATTTAATCAATGGTTCTTCCAATATTCCATGGAAGAAAAAGCAGGCGGTTGAAGCAATCAAAGTGGAGTTACATAGAGATAATGTTAACGTGTCCAAGGTGGATAAGGAAGGTAATCACACAACAAGAGCCCTAGCAAAATATGGGGGTAATATTTTGGATAACTTTGTTTTTGGGTCTTTACAACTAATGCTGCCGGTAGTTAGAGAATCATACCATAGAGATATGCTAGGGGTTCCACATACTAAACATGTAAAGCTGACATAGTGCATACAGATCTGTTGTAACGACCTTTGGGTCTTTTTTAGAGAGTGCCTGGACGGGATCCAAGGTGAATACAACTTCTCCTCCAGGTTTAATTTAAAAAAAAAGTGGAAGAGTCATACCCCCCTAACATGTAAGTAGCATATAAATAAAATATAAAATCATCACACTATTTGTGAGGGTTATACCTTTTAGTACAATGCACAGAGTGCTGGCCAATATCATCAATCAATGTGAGTATATGTATTACTGATTCAAACCATAAGGGGCCGTTTGGATGAAGTAGTTGAAGATGGGATTGTATTTGATACTGGTATTCTGAATGCGGTATTAATAAAGCTTCTATTTGGACGCTCCGTGGTGGTAGTTAGTAATTACCTGTATTTCCGTTTCGGTATTTGTCTATTCAAATTTGCACCCTTCTAAATCACACCGATAACAGCGTGATTTGAGAAACCACGCAACATGCCCTCCCAGGGAACCCGCCTCCACCCTCTGGCGTCTCGTAAAAATACCATATTTACTCTTTGCCGCTTCCTACATTTCTCCTCGACGGCTAGACCCCTTGTCCGATCTTCCTATACTTCATCTTTTCCTTTGTTGCATGACACCTCCATCTTCTGTTGGACATTTTCCTCCACCCCTGTCGCCATATCCTTCACTGCCCCTATCACCATCTCTTTCACTGTCTGCGGTGCGGAGGTCGTAGTGCCGGTACTCCATAACTATGATGGTGTCCGGTTGAATACAAGTAGTAATATTGATGATACAAGTTGCTATCTTGAGGGACAAGGACGGCTGATAACAAAGCCCCATCTTCTCAACCACTTTTGTACTTTGATTTGTTTCATTTTCCCCTCGGCAAGCCATGGATATTGGTCCATTCATGGCAGGTAGAACGGCAGCGGCCAAGACGGCGTATGGAAATTGAAAGCAATATATTTGCTGCAGATGCGTGTTGTGCTTCTTGCGCGAATGACCTGTGAGCAGAAGACACTCCAGCAATGGAACATATCTGTTATCATCCAGGGTCGTGGCATGAGACATCATTTTGAAGGTTATCCGTAAGTACGGAACTAAAGAGGAAAAAAACTTGATAAATGCTAGGTGCTAATCCAAACGACATCTATCAAACTAACACTACTTTTAAGTACTTGGATTCCAAGTGCTGTTATTTAAACTTCCTCTACAATGTTAAAAGATGTACCCAAACGGCCCTAATGTCTTGATACATAGCTGTAAAAATTCAAATATGAATCCACGAACAACCCAAATTCTCGTATCTTTATTCATGGATATAAACCTTTGCCCCTTAACTTACAAATTATAAAAAGATGAACTCTTAACTAAATAATACATTGACAGTTTTTTTGGCACCCATAGTGTGCCAAATACAGACACACCTCTTACATGTAATATACCATGGTTGTTTGCAAAGTACAAACACGAATAGCTGAATCTGCATATCCGAATGCAATAAATCCAATAGCTTTCCTGGAGAAACCCAAATGGCTGGCCATCACTATCCACAAAAGGCATACCTAAAGCAAAGACTTACATCAGACAAAGACAACTTAGTTAGCACCTGGACAGAATCATATAATCAGTACATGTATCCACTCTAAGGCTCCGATTGGTTCGCAGTAATTGAGTTAAAAAAGTTTGTAACTCAAGTTTCAGAACATATATTTGGTGATTGGTTCACTTAAATTCTGGAAAATCAGTTTCCTGGAAGTCCCACAGTTTCGGGAGTATAAATAGGGTTTTACCTTCTGAGTTCTGGGAGAAATACGAAGGAAAACAGATTCTACAGTCTGCACCCTATTCGGACTTGCTGTGGCGGCGGCTATTTCTTTCTGACAAATAGAATTATGCCTCTCCGATGACAATCAATGGTCATCGATCCCCAATAATTGGTCATCTTGTGTCCTGCCATTGGGATGGTTTGGCTCCTACACTAGTGGATACTCAGGCGCAAGCCGTTGTTGTATACTCTTGTTGGCTATTCACGGAATCCAAGTCCAGAATAGAAACAATAACCTAGCGATGATAGTTCTTGTTCCTATTTTACCATTGTGTCTGTGATATATAAAATAAAATTGTAAACTTAACTTTCTGATTTCCATTTGGTCCACTAGTGTATACTTGTCTTGTAGTGTATATTAGATCTAATAGATAGTTTTGTCATTTGTTTATTGTCTTAAACATGTATTTGTCCTTTCATCAATTTGTTTACACACCAGTAAATTATCTTATATGCTCTATTAGACATCTCAATTAAGTTAGTGGAGAAGTTGAATGAATCCATATCCTTTGATCATCAAGATATTTTAGAGGTCCTTAAATTTGTGTGGTAGCTAGATTGTGGATGACGAGTTCATGTGTTGAAATCATTTTTTTTTACGTCAGAGATGATTCGATGCTATTATGATCACCACACAGATCACTAGAATATGCAATAAAGATACATTTCAGCTCCATGGATGGAAGGACGAGGAGATGGAACGAGGCTGAACAAAACACTGCATGTTGACAACAATGATTATCCTCCACTAAAATTAGTGCATCCACAGAAAGTAGGCAGGTGAGATCCAAGGAGAGGAACTGACACAGCCAACATATTCATGGCTAACTTAACACGAGTTACCATCTGCATTTGTCAAATGGAAAGTTCCGACGTGGAAATCAGAATGCCATCATTGTCCGCATAAAGCCATTCCCCGGTCCTGATTATGGTTCCCCCAATATGAACAGGGACGCGTCTTTCACCAACACCTATCTTGTTTGACTTCTGCGGATGAGATCCTAAAGCCCTGACTCCAATATCACAACCATTGATCTCATCCACGTCTCTAATGCAACCATTCACCAAAATGCCAGACCAACCCATGTTCTGAGCTAACTGTCCTAGGTTGCCCCCAACCAATGCACAACGTAAGCTTCCTCCACCATCTATGACTAGAACCTGACCATTTCCTGGTGTCTCAAGGAGCTCCCTCACTAAAACATTGTCTTCAAACAACTTAAGAGTAACTACAACTCCAGAAAATGTTGGCCTCTGTCCATATATTTTGAATATTGGATGAAGACCACGCAGCTCCCCAGTGGTCAAGAGTGTTATATTTGCATCACATGCTTCAACAGTTGCAAGAGATGCCATCTGCAGAAGAGTAGCACCAGGTCAATTCAGCGAGAGCGGGGTTCCTCAGACTGCCCCTATAGAGAGACTGATCTTTATCGCTTATATATCAACCATAGGAACATCAGCACGGGTGGGCCGCCCTCCTTCTTGGATTGCGGGCTTCCCACATAAGCTTTCCCATATATAGCTTAAGCTAGCACATCACTTCCCTCCTCCAACACAGATTTTGGGCGGAGTGGGAAACGAGGATGATGATGACGAGCATTCTGCCTACAATATTTGTCTTTTGCAATTAGCCTGGCTGTAGTTAGGTTCACTTTATTTTTGTGCTCTGTATTAAAGTTGTATATCTGAAGTTATAACTCGGTCCTGATCTATGATATATGAAAATCAATGGAGTTTGATATATGATTCTAGGGTTGTATTCCTTCTATGTGCTTATTACATATTGAGGTTGATTTCTTATTTATCTATTTGCGTGCTAGTTGTTTATTAAGCATGTGTTTGAATCCAACTCTTTTTTGTTTGTCTAGAAATTGTGATCATGGAGGCTAATCTGGTTCTGCTATGTAAGGTTGGCTACAACTGGAGATGGAGGGAGTGTTTCTACACTTTTAACAGTTTAGGATTTCATCTTTCTTGTCAAGAATGATCTCGATGGAAAAGAAAGAGTGACATTGACTAACTTCTTTATTTGGAAGTAGAGTCAGGAAAGTAAGCTTTTAAACAGACTGTTAGGGATATGTAAGACAAATACAATCATTGGGTTGCCCCACTAACAACTTAGTTCATCTCGAGGCATTTGTTTTTTTCACATAGGTAAGTTGTTTCCTTTAATTATTATGTTCCCTAGTTTTACTGGATAATTGATAATGGAGTTTCATTTGCTCCATTGCATTGAGTTTATTTTTTCCTCTAGATCCTTGTTGTGGTTTATGTAATGCCCGGCGGATGCCAAGGAGCCACCTTGAAAAGTATGACAATGTCCTCAATGATCTAAAACCCCAAATCATCTATGCATAAGCTTCTGTAAGTGTTCAATCGATTTCAATTCCTTCCTTTGTTGTTTAGTTTTTAGGAAAGCAACTTCTGTAATTTGCTTGACTGATGATATAACAATGTTGTTGGAATACATATAATATCTAAGCATCCATTAGTCTTTTGTATCACCTTTTGCAAATATATGAATCATGACAATAGGCTATTACAGATTTAATACTGGAATATTAGCATGAAATTGGACTGGAAATATATAGTTGATAATTTTTTTAATGCCTCCCCATTTGTAAAACCTTTTTTTCAGGATGAAAAGAAGTACAAGCTTAGCCATCGTAACAACTTCCATTGTCTGAATTAGAGATTGAGCTTAACAGCGTCAAGAATTCAAATACAGAGTATAAGAAGTATCTAAGACAACCTAGGCCCAACAGGTGATCTCTTGTGAAGCATGATGATACAGCTCCATTTGAAGTCCAGGCCCGCCCAGTCACAGCTGCAGCAACAGCCACAAGAGCAACAATGTATCATGATATGTTGCAATTTGATATGGCTCTTTGTTGCTATGAGAAGTTTGCATTGCGTAGACTTATGTATATATATGAAAACCATTGTCAGCAACTGCAAACATAGTGACCAACTTCATAGGGACGATATTCCTTCTATCTCTGCTTCAAGGGTTTCTTTCAGATTCTTATCTCGGGTGCTTTTAGACGATGTTGGCCGGACAACAAGAGCTCGAACAAAAGAAGACAATAAGGATGTTAAAACTGGCCGAGAAAGACACAACTCTTTCACAAATATGTTAGTAGACCACTGAATCATTGATATATGTATATACTTTTTTTTGTACACATTGTGTAATAGGGACAAGGTATACGTCCTCCCCATGTACATTCGACGCTTCATTATAAATGAAAGTAAGATTGTTGGCATAATGAGCATAACTTGCTCTAAATACTACAATTTTGTTACTAAAAGAGCTTGTGTACTAACAAATTACACTATATATATATATATATATATATATATAAATATATAGTCGAGCTAAGCATATATGTATGTGTACTAAATGGCACCACATATGTAGCTAGATGCATAATCAACTACATATATATGTATATAGTAACTGCTCCCTTTCCCTACACATTAAATACATATAAAATGTATTAACTTCATGTTTTTGCTACATACTAACTATATATGCAATTGTAGTCATACATTTAGCTATAATTATACTTATATTTAAATATGTAAGGACATTATCTAGCTACGCTTCTGGATACATATGAATTTGTAGTGAATGGATTATCTAACTACATATTGGAAAAATATAGTTAAAGGATTTAGCTATACGAGCATATACTACAATTTGAATGTGTAAAGAAATATGTAGTTAAAGCCTTTAGCTACAAAATATGGGGTTTTCACTACAATTTTTTTTTTCTATGCTCAGGTCCATGTAGTTGTTGATATATTTATGATGCGTGTTTCTTTTCAGATATTCTTAAAAGAATGTTAGTAGTCCAATGCTCCTTCTATTTCATACCTCAGGGTCTGTTTGAAGAATCCATTATGGGCGTTGCTTTATATACAATCCCATGATCACAAAGTCACCATGAAAAAGGTACGTGATTTGATCTATTGGTACCATATAGCAGAACATCATACTATATGTTGTGCTCTTGGTCTTGCTCTATCAGTAAATATCTCTAAAAGGAGCTGTTAGGCTCTGTTTGCTGTTGTAGTGTCTTGGGGAGCAAGCTGGAGTCTCTTATCATGATGGTCTTATCATTTGTGGCTATATTCTAGAATGTCAAGGGAACATCCATGGAGGGATGAGAGTTGTAGTTTTTGTATTGGGTAATCCTCTCTCTCTTGTTTATGTACCCCTCTCCTAATCCCTCTCACGAGCTACTTCTGTGTGTGGTTATTGCATTCAAGATTATGGTGATTGTCGTTGTGGGAAAGAACCTGATAACATATGTGTTTAATGAGATGCATTTCCCACTGTTAGCAGCTGCAAACAAGTAACGTCTTCTTTCACTCATCTAAAAATCCTTTTTATTTATATGCTGAACTTTATTTTACTCACAGTACAAGCTCATATTTATCATCTAAAAATCATTTAATTCTTATGTAGGGTTTTCTATAAGTGGCAGTGCAAGCTCGTCTCTCCCAGCTACGACCACCTAAATGAAACATGGTGACAGACGGGAGCAATTGTATACAAGCAAAGGGTATCCAGACCACCATATTTTTTGCAGCTCTATACCTGGTGTCCTTGGGCAGTGGGTGTCTGAAACCCAACATGATCTCTCATGGTGTCGTCCAACAAGGCAACATCATGAACACTAGGCTCACAAACAGCTTCAGGATCCCTCCAGCGTCATTCCAAGCCATCCCATGCATCATTCTCATCATCCTTGTCCCACTCTACGAGACCTGCTTCATCCCGCTCGCACGAATGATCACACGACAAGAATATGGCATCACCCCTCTGCAGCGCATTAGTGTCGTTCAGTTTTAGCTGAAATAATTGATTCTAAGCTAAGAGAAAGAACATCTTCGCAAGAGGGCAACCCTGCTCAACCAAGTCAAGATTGTCTTGTTCATAATTTTTAATCCAACACATGCTTTTCTTCATGATGGTGCAACAAGAACAAGAGCTCGAACAAAAGAAGAAGACAATAAGGATATATGCTAGAACTGGACGAGAAAGAAAAAATACTTTCACAAAATGTTAATAGACCACTGAATCATTGATATATGTATATACTTTTCTTTGTACACACATTGTGTAATAGGGGCAAGGTATACGTCCTCCCCATGTACATTTGACTCTTCATTATAAATGAAAGTAATATTGTTGGCATTATGAGCATAACTTCCTCTAAATACTACAATTTTGTTACTAAAAGAGCTTGGGTACTAACAAATTACACTATATATATATTTATATATATTTATATTTATATATATTTATATATATATATATGATTATATAGTTGAACTAAGCATATATGTATGTGTAATAATTAAATGGCACAACATATGTAGATAGATGCATAATCAACTACATATGTATGTATATAGTAACTGTTGCCTTTCCCTACACATTAACTACATATAATTTGTATTATCTTCATGTTTTTGCTACATACTAACTATATATACAATTTTAGGCGTACATTTAGCTATAATTATACCTATATTTAAATATGTAAGGACAATATCTAGCTACGCTTCTGGATACATATGAATTTGTAGCGAATGGATTATCTAACTACATATTTGAAAAATATAGTTAAAGGCTTTAGCTATACGAGCATATACTACAATTTTTATGAGTAAAGAAATATGTAGTCAAAGCCTTTCGCTACAAAATATGGGATTTTTGTTACAATTTTTTTGTAGTTAAAGACCATTTTTTTAGTAGTCTTGTTAGTTATTGATTTAACTTATTTCCATATATAATTGTTCTTTCTCTCTTGTGTAGTTGATTATTAATGATTGATTTGGGTAATGATGAATGGATGAACTTATCCAAATGGAAGAATAAATTGAAATAAATGATGTTACACAAAACCTAGGATATGAACGATGATACTATGATTGTAGGTATATGAATGACAACATATATACATCTATTTTGTTGGCCTAGAAACCCGTCTGAGATTTACTCATTAGGAGTAAATCTTGGATAGTCCTCGGTTTGGGGCTGTTCTTGAACACTTAATCTCACTTAGGATGTAAGTGTATAATGTGCATTCAGTTTTCATGCATGATGTTTCTTCATCACTTCCCCATTTGTTCTCTAAGTACATATGTCAGTGGACATTTGCCCATGTACACCGGTGTACTTGGAGAACTGTGGGGAAATGCTTTTGAAATTTCTTGAAAATGCAATACATATTATACACTTACTAGTGAGATTTGGTGATAAAGAATTGGATAAGTGGTACACATTTCTTATATATGACACCCTCAACCCTAAGATTAACTCTAAACCCTATTCTTTTAACCCTAAACCCTAATATATACTTGTTTTCTCTTTGATCATAGAATGGATAGATCATGGATGTCCATTCCAAATTGCTGCACCCCAGAGTTTATTTCTAATCTTGATTAGTTTATTAGATTTTCTGAGGAACATAGGAAACAAACTGAAGATAGGTTCTATTGTCCATGTAGGCATTGTGGTAACAACTTGAAATGTAGCATTGGTGATGAATTCAAAAGTCATGTCATGTGCAATGGGATTGTACAAGGCTATACAGAATGACACTGGCATGGAGAGATTTCAAACCTAAAATTAGTGGATGTCGATAGCAGTGCTTGTGTGATAGAAGAAATTGCCTCCGATGACATAGATGTGATGGAACCAGTTACAGTAGACATCGTTGATGCGATGTTGGATAGTTGTGGGGTAGAGCACTCCAATCCACCACCCATGTTTTGAAACAAAGTTCATGATGCTGAGAGACCTTTATGCACATGTTGTACTAAGTTTACGAAGCTTAGCGTTGTGTTGAGATTGTATAAGTTGAAAGCTTACAATAGATGGAGTGACAAAAGCTTCACGTCATTGTTGTCTTTGTTGAAAGAAATTCTTGCTGAAGGAAACGACCTGCCAATCTCAACACACCAGTTAAATAAATTGTTGTGCCCAATGGGAATGGAGGCCAAGAAGATATACACATGCCCAAATGATTGTGTATTATTTCAGAAGGACTACGCGGATTTGAAAGATTATCCAAAATGTGGTGCGTCAAAGTATAAAATGACAACTTCGGGGGAGTCCAAAATTGGTTCTCCTATCAAGGAGATGTGGTATCTACCTATAATATCATGGTTTCAACGCTTGTTTGCCAATCTGATAGATGCAAAGAATTTGAGGTGGCATGCAAATGTTAAAAAAATAATGATGGGATCCTACCGCATGCGTCTGATTCCCCACAGTGGAAGAAGATTGACTTATTGTACCCTAAATTTGGTGAAGAAGTTAGGAATCTAAGACTTGGGCTTTGTACAGATGGGATGAATCCGTACGGGACATTGAGCAGCCAACATAGCACTTGGCCAGTTATGCTTGTTATATACAATCTTCCTCCCTGGTTGTGTATGAAAAATAAGTATGTTATGATGTCGTTGTTGATATCAAGCCCTAAACAACCTGGAAATGATATCGATGTTTATCTTGAACCTCTGATTGATGACTTAAAGAAACTCTGGGGTGAAGATGTGATGACATATGATGCTTCATGAAGAGAAACATTTCATTTCCACGCAATGTTGTTTTGCACTTTTAATGACTTTCCTGCATATGGGAATTTGTCTGGATATAGTGTCAAAGGATCTAAAGTGTGTCCTATATGTGAAGATAACAGTGATTCAATATGTCTAAAACATGGTGACAAGACTGTATATCTTGGTCCTCGAAGGTTTCTACCAAAATTCCATATGTATCGTAGGTTGCGCAAAGCGTTCAATGGACGGAATGAGGAATAGAGTGCACCTAAACCAATACCAGGGGAGGTTGTCAATGAATTTGATAAGAGATCACAATGTACCATGGCCACACAGAGTGACCAATCTTTGTCAATGAATTTGAAAGAGTAAAAGACTTTGTCAATGAATTTGATAAGAGATCACAATGTACCGTGGCCACACAGAGTGACAAATCCTTATCAAGAAGAATTCTATATTTTGGGATCCTCCTTATTGGAGTTCTTTGGTAGTCAAGCATTGTATCGATGTGATGCACGTTGAGAGAAATGTATATGATAGCATCATTGGTACTCTGTTGAATATACCAGGTAAGACTAAAGATGGGATAAAATCCAGAATAAACCTACATGAAATGGGAATAAGGAAAAAATTAATAGAACTAGTTAGTAGCGATCGGAGAACATACTTACCTCATGCTTGTTACATTTTGTCTAGAAAGGAGAAGAAAGATTTTTGTGATTGATTGGTAAATCTTAAGGTACCACAAGGTTACTCATCCAACATCTACAGATTGGTATTAATGAAAAATCTGAAGTTGATAGGTATTAAATCTCATGATTGTCACACTCTAATGTAACAAATATTTCTTGTGGAAATTCGATCTATACTGCCGAAGCATGTAAGGTTTGCAATCACCAGACTTTGTTTCTTTTTCAATAGTCTGTGCAACAAAGTTATTGATCTTGATACTCTCGATAAGGTGTAAAGAGAAGTGGTTGTTACCCTATGTCAGCTTGATATGTATTTTCCTCCTTTGTTCTTTGATATCATGGTAAATCTTGTTTTCCACTTGACTAGCGAAGTGAAAATGTTGGGACTAGTTTTCTTGCATTGGATGTATCCCTTTGAATGATACATGAGCAGTTTTAAAGGTGATGTTCAAAACTGTTATCGGTCTAAAGGGAGTATTAATGAGGGTTATGTGGCGAGAGAGGTTATAGATTTTTGCAATGACTTTCTGAGTGGTAATGACACTCCTATTAGTGATAAGAATATTGAGGAGTATTATGGCAAAGGAATTTTGAGATCACAGATGAAAGGAATAAGTTGTGAGCAATTGGAACAAGCTCAATTGTATATTTTACACAACATCGACAAAGTGAGTGTTTATATTGAGGAACATACCAATTTTGTCAAGAAACAATATCCCCTAGCCAATTCAATGTGGCTTTCTAGAGAGCATAACAAGACATTTATTAAGTGGTTTGAAGATAAAGTCTTACATCAACTATCTCAAACACCAAATAATCTAGTTAAAAATATCAAATGTCTCACCTTTAAACCAAATTGAATGTTATGTCTTATGAAGGGTTTGACATAAATGAATTCTCATATTACACAAAGTGTCAAGATGATAAGAGCGTCATCCAAAATAGTGGGGTCACCCTTCAGACGTCTTCATCTTTTTTGCAAGTGCAAAGGATAAGAGTCCATGTGAAGCTAAAATGTTATATTACAATGTCATTAAAGACATATGGGAGTTTGACTACGTAGATTTCAGAATTCTGCTCTTTAAATGTAACTGGGTTGATAACACTAAAGGAGTTATAGTGGATGAATTGGGTTTCACATTAGTAAACTTTAAAATATTGGTGAGAAGGGTGAACCATTCATATTGGCATCGTAGGAGAAACAAGTATTTTATGTTGATGATCCTACAAATGATAAATGGTTGGTTGCTCTTCATGGTAAAAGATAGTTCATTGAAGATCCTATAGATGAAGAAGAGTACTATGATAAGTATGATGACTCAAGTCCATTCTCAGTTGGGTTGCCAACACCACCAAATATTGAAGATAATGATGACTTGTATGTGCACGGAGATCACATTGAAGGAATGTTAATTGATAAAAGATCGTAGTATTAGAGGCATGCTTTATTTTTTTATATGTTTTATTTTTCTGAATGTGAACTTTACAATGCTTTATTATCTTCTAGTTATGTTAAATGTTAAATGTTTGATTTTTTAATGACAATTTCATATGGTTGAGCATGAGTATGATGACCGTGATGATGATTACTGTGAGGGTGAGGATATCAATATGGTGGCTCACAATGTAAGTTTTTAAAATATATTCTATATTTCTATCAATATGTCCATTTATAAGTTATATCATGTAAGTGTGTTTTTTTTGTTAAATTTTAGATTGATGATGTACCCACTGAAGAACTTGGGACACTTGATGAGCAGCAAAAAAAATTGAAAAAGTGAGGGGCATCACTATGATGAACAAGTTACTACAACAAAAAATTGAAAAAGTGAGGGGCATCACTATTGATGGTGATTAGCGGGAGCTTCACGAGCAGAGGAAGCAAGGCACGTTCATCCCTAAGGGCACTAGGGATGAATTGACAGTTGCTCTTGGTCACCCAGAACATCCTGGACATGTTAGGGGTGCAGGCACTGGTGTGGTATAAAAGCGTTCTTTGGGCCATCACAGTGCAAACATGTCCCAAAAGCAGGATTTTCAAAAGTTGAGGTAACCTATTCTTTTTTTAGAATGTTATTACAAAAGGGAATTCAATAATAAAAAGCTAGTGTTTCTTTTATCCATGTATAGGTAGATGAGTTAATTAATAGGAGAGTCCATGAAGCAATGAGCAAGTGGCAGTCATCTCTTACTGTCACTAAGACAATACTTGTGGCGTCCCACTCTTCTCCTACTATAGTGGTGGTTGGGAGTAATCCTGTACACCCACCACCTAACAAGTCCATTGTAAGTATTTTTATGATATAGTAGATAGTCTTTTCAAGATGATATGTTTATGTATATATGTATATGACATAATTTACGTAAATTTGTAGGGGTTGAAGCCATGTCATCTAAAAAGATAAGAATTTATCATTGCAGAGGTCGAGGCTTACCCACCCCTTCCAGGGGACATGTTTCATGGCACTCCAATACCAGATGGTGCAGTCTGTGTAAACCTGAGACTTGTACTCCACCAGCAGAGGCATCATCCATTGTCATATGCCCACCCAGATTCAGAAACGCTTGGTGAAGCAGAAGGCGGAGTGATATTGTGGCCCGAAACAAATATCGTCTATACTTATATTGTATGGTAAATTTACATTATGTTAATTTATTAGTGTGTATATATGATATAGTCAATTGATCTAAAATTATATATATAGGTTAAAAGGAAGAAGCCCGCTACAGCTCAGCCTCCACCTCCACCTCCTCCTGAAGTACCTAGTTGGCTTCCAAGGAACCTATATGACTCGTTAGGTCCTAATTGTAAGGGTATGGCAATATGGATAGGTGAACATGACACAAATTCTCCTATAAATGATTCTATTCCGGTGGATGTTGCAAATGAATCATACGATAACAAAATATGTGTACAAGATATTTTGGAGTTGTGTCATTATGATTGGCTGAATAAATCTATGATAGAGCTATGGATATGGTGAGATCTTGTTTATATATCCATATACCTTGTTTTATATATGGTGATCTGATTTCTTATATATTAATGCATATGTAATACATGTTTTGTAGCCACTTACACACGATCTGTAAAGATTTTTCATTTTCCCATGTGGGATTTTTAGTTCCATCTTTGATCATTCACGTAGATAAAGAGGCTTCATCAGTTACCTCATATTTCTCTACCTCTTTTAAATATTTTGGTAAAAAAAAGAAGTCGATGATAATACCTCCATTCAATGTTGAGTAAGTTTACTTTGCTTATAATTTGGACTTAAGAAAATTACATTTTTATTGTAGATTTTGAGTTATTAATTTTTAACTTTCTTACCTCTAGTGCTACACATTGGGAGTTACTGGTTATTGTCCCTAAGACGTGGACTGTTTATTATTTAGTTCCTTTGGGGAAGGAATTAGACTCATTATATGGACAATCAATGAAAAGGTCATTATTCATGTAAGAAATCTTTCATATTTTATATCTGTTAACATCTATTATAACATTATTATTTAATAATACAATTTATTGTGTTGCATTAACATGTAGGGCTTTAAAAGCATTCAAAAAAGCTGGAGGAAATATGGCCAAGACAAAGAAATCGTTACTTTGGGAGAATGTGAAAGTAATTTCATGACTCCAATGTATATATTATTTATGTGAATTATGCTTGTTTGTATTTGTTAACATTTTTTATGTTTCAATTTATAGTGTGCTACACAAAACAACGGCTGGGCATGTGCATACTATGTGATACGATATATGGACCTAATTATCAAACATGCTGCAATGGAAATTGATACCATACAACATGTATTATATATAGTCTCACTAGATCATATGAAATATATCAATATTATTATATATTATTAATTTTATATATACATCATTCTCATTGTAGGTGTTTTAAACTAGTGGCTTCACTATAGGTGAAAAGTTATTAGATGTACATACTCCCTATATGATGGAAGAATTAATTGATGTAAGAGAACAATGGGAAAAAGCCTTACAAGTAGTGGGAATTTTTTATTATCATTGAAATACTGATGACGATGATGGCGATGATAATGATAAAGAATGATATTTCTAAAATTTGTTGCCATAATTATTTATGTATTTGATGACATGTTAAACTTTGAAAGATACACTTATTTATGCATGTATGAATGAATTTTTTTGAATTGTCTTATCTATATACATATGTGTGTGAAGTATAATACATAAATGTTTCTATATGTGTCTGAATGTGAAAAGAGATGAAATGAATGGAACTGTAGGTTGCTACATGAGTGTGAATATGAAATGGAGGAATAAAATGGAACTATAGGTTTCTACATGTGTGTGATGAAATCATGTGAAATGTGCTTATACATGTGTGTGAATCATTCCATATTAATTTTCCATCCTTGTTAATTTTGTAGGTTTGTGTCCTGTTGTTGGCTGAAATCAATGTATGTTGTAAATATGTAGTTCAAAACTTAACTACATGTTCTACATCTTGCTGACTAGCCGTACAACAGGCCTAAAAGCTGGTAAGAAAAAAAATCAAAACATAGTCATCGGTTAAAAAATAAATCGACAACAAAAACTTAATTCGTCGGTGATTAATAGTTAACCGACGTCTTTATCCCCTAATGGTATTGGTTACTGTTTGGTACCATCAACAATTTTAGGTCAACAGAGTCGTTTTTATGTTTCTAACCGACACCTATGGTCTAACCTAGGGCCAATTTTTTTTTGGGATGGGATGTGGCGTCAGTTATGACTTGATAACCAATGCATACGGCTCCATGCTGGCACATTTTTTGGGTTTGCAATTGGGGGATGACTTTGTGGCATCGATTATGAAACTGACACTGAAGGCATCTACATTTAGTGTCATCCACTTGGGTGTCGCTTGGAAACCGACTACTAAAGTCATATTTAACCGACACTAAAGGTGATATTTGTACTACTGCATCAAACTCATGAAGTTTATTAACTCGACATGCTTAAAAGTTCTTTCTAATTTCATAAATTAGACTAGAATTAAAATTAGATTGTTAGATAATCAAGGTCCTTTTGTTTTTAGCTACTATGATGAAATGATGAAGAAGAAAAAGACAAGGTCAAAAGAAACCCCTTCTAGTACACAGCCACACGTAGGATATGAAAATATAAATCATAACCCCATCCTTTGAAACATCACACCATAGTCCTTTCCTACAATCCAATATGATAAATTGTCAATCCCAATGTTTTTTTGGAATAGTGGAACTTATGGATTACGTTTGTTAGTTTGTGATGAATGCATATTCATCTCTTATTTTTGCTTTATTTAGAATAATTAATTAGGACTTTTTTGTTAATTTTAGCTAATTCAAAAATAAATAGCACTTTTATCTTCTTGATATACTTTTTCTAAATTCTTATGATATTATTCTTAATTTTCAGGAATTATCAAAGTAATTAAATCGAGAAAATAAAAGATGAAGATATGAGGCTTTTCAAATATTCCCACAGTGCCTCAGATACTCGTCACCAAAATAGCCATATCTTTTGCGTCTAAAGGTGGAATTTCAAGAAAAAGTATGGAATGAAAAGAGCATTTTATTGGCAACAAGAAAGACATATTTTGCGGCAATTTTGGTGTTTATTTGGCTGTGCCATTAACCAGTGAAATTAATCTTACGTTTTCTCGCAGAGTCTGATTTCAGTATATACCTTTCACCAAAATTGGTATAACTCCCACATCCTAAGGCAGAATTTATTGTGCAAGTATGCGTTGGAAATATAATTCAATTATCTACAGGAAAAATATATTTTCAGGCCGCTTCCAAGTTTTTGACTAGCCCAAAAATACGCTTTAAATCTCTATTGCGGGAAATTAATGCAAAAGGAATGTAAAGCAATCAATTGTTTCCTCTATTGACTAGATCTAGAAAGTTAGCAACCGCCGACGGCCATTTATTTTGTCCTAAACCTAAGGTATACCCCATCCTTCTCCTATAAAAGGAGGGGCACTTCCTCCTCCTTGGGCATCTCGGGTTTTCTTGTATTAGTGCTCTGAAGCAATTTTCCTTGTATTCTTCTTCTAGATATGGAATAAAGTGACTTTGGATCTTTGTTACATGTTATTCTGTTATTCTGTTGTGTTTTAGATCTAGTATTTTCTTTTCTCCTCCTCCCCTCTCCTGAGAAATTGAGCAAGGTAGGAAGAGGCAACCATCTTCATTGTCTCTAATCGAGGATCAGTAGTCGTAAGACTCGAAGATTGCTAGATCACTTCCTCCCTCCGTCTCTCTTTGCTCCTTTTCCATGAGTGAGTAGTTCTTTATCGAGGCAAGGGGAATAACCCCTTAGCCATGGCTTTATCGACTTTTCCTTAAAAATGATTCTAGATGGATTTCGGGTTTGATAACTAATCGATCTATCAAGGTAATTAATTGATTTCATCAAAAGTTAATCTGGATGGATATGACCGTGGAAGTTTAGATTTAGAACAACAAACCCAATCGCATAGAAGTTTGAAAATGAATGTGGATCTTCTTCTTTTAGGATGATGTACTAAGAAGCATGAGCACCAGGACCAATGGGCTCATGTGAAGTCCATCTTTAGTGAATTTTTATTAATTCACTTGCCTTCATGGAATCCGTCATTTTTAAAGGATTAGTTTGTTTTTGCCTAGGCTAAGGTGGTGAAAACCCGTAAAGCCTCAATTCCCATCTCTTGATTTAATCACCGCTTGCTTTTTCTTTCTTTAATTTTCTTGTCTTTTCATTCATAATAGTATTTCTTATGCTAACAACAATCTTAATTTTCCTTGTGACAGGGCAAATTTATATTCTTGTTAAGTGCATTTTTATTCTTCTATTTCTTTCCTTAGTGTTAATCACCAACCCTCAAAACTTGACTTTTACTTTCTGTTCTAAATCTAAAAAAATACCAAAAACAAATAAAATAAGTTCTTCAAATAATTGGAATTAGAGATAACAATCTTAATAAGTTGTCATGTGGGATTGACCCTTTCTATACTAACCTTATTCGGAAGTAAAAAATGATTAAACTCTAGGATAAACATCTTAGTGATTGTAAGTGCTAAGCGACAGATTAATAGTTTGTTATCGATGGAATAGTTTATAGTGCATACACATAGAATATATATTGAACAAAATCATTTTTATTTTACTAGACATGTATTTCATGAGAATGTTGTTGCTACTTCATACTTGCATTGGTAATAGAACCTACGATTATGAAGCTATCTATCATCATGAGACTATACACTTGATATATGTTAATTAGATTCTTTGGTTGCCTTTTTTAAGGTATATTTATGTTCAGATTTGAACATTATACTTAGGCTGCTCTTTCCTTCATGATGATGTGATATTAATCAATTCATAAAGGGTTAGATGGTATGAGTTTTTCTTATTTAAAGACATATCAACATTATAATAGATTCAAACTAGATTATAGGGTGGGATGAGGACAGAATATCAGGGGTTGGGTGAGAAACATGTGGTAGAAAATAGTAAAAATGTTATAAGTCTGCAAGAAGGTATCATTTGAGCATGTAGATGCAAGTGGAGAACAAACTTAGTCTTTTTCATGTAAAACTTGATTAAATATGCTAGAACATAGTACAATAGGCTCTCCAAACATGTGGTTGATAGCATGGAGTAGAACCTACTCTTATGTTGAAACTCCTCAACTTCTGAAACAAATTGGTCGCATTTTGGACAAGGAACTTATGCAAGAAATCACAATTTATAATTGGGACTTCATATTAGTAAAATAGTAATTTTGAATGAATTATAATATATAAGAATCACTTCCATATATTACTTTTATTCACTCTAACACTAGTCTAAAACTAAAAACTTCTTATTTGACCATAAATGGATGCTAATGTACTATTTAGTTAGACTTTGGACTACATTCCTATATGTTGTAGTTTGAAACTAGAAACTAAAATTGAAGTGACCATCTATGTGTATCTATAGTTGTACCATGAAAATTTCAATTGAAGTACATGCATATTCCTTTTTCGACAACTCTAAATTATGTGCATCCCTTTATTAATAAATGAATATATTTCCCCCAATTTTATCCAAATATTCTCCATTTCTAGGACATTAATTTCATTTAGAATGATATGAAACTTTTTTTCTTTAAATATATGATATTTGCATTCAATCTACTCTTGCAATATAGGAGAATAAGAACATACACATAATCATATAATATTACTATTTTGATTATAATTTTATGTCTTGCATGAACATGATTCTCAACTTTGGGGGACTTTGTCAGATCCTCAGATTCAAATTGACACCAAAAATGTTTGTAGTCTCCCATCTTAGAAAGTGTAATTTTCTTCTCACCTGGGGCACATATTCTCAATTCCTCATATGCAATTGTCTTCTTAACAATTTCTAAGCTTGGTTTTTTATGTACCTTATCATGAAAATAATGATGGTTCTCATATTTGTTGTTCTATTTTCTTAATAGGTATAATAAAAAGATTTTCTTGCATATTAAAACTTCTGACATAATTTATAATAATGATAGTAGAAGGTTTAATTATAGCATGAGCATGTTTCTAGATGATTTTCATTGAGTGTTTTTACTTAAAAGTTTATATTTATAACTATAAATGCATATGATGATTGTTATAGATATGGATATCTTACAAATTTGGTTTGTAAGATAGAATTGACAAGAGACTTAACAATTGCATATTTTTGTTGAAAAGTCTACACTATTTATGATTTTGAAGCATTGTTTACATTTACTCATTTAAGTATAGAAATGGATAAATGTGTTTATTGCATAGTTGGGCAGTGAAAACATATAGGAGGCATGGATAATGGAGGTGTTCTACACCTATAGTTGTAAGGAGGAGGTAGGAATTTTTTATGATTACAAATCTTGGTGTGTTTTGCTCATATTTATCTGATACTGGATAAATTTATTTGTTGTAACTGGTTAACATAAACATATTAAAGGCATAGATAGTGGAGGTGTTCTATTCCTACAGTTAGGTGACTATTTATATGATGGTTTTTTGATAGTTACATTATTTTCTACATGAAGTGGAAAGTTCCATGTCTTTGAAGATTAAAAGTCATTTTTTAAGATCTGTGTGATTTTATTGACCAATTGTCTGACTTTTTCCAATGCAACCCACAATATGATATGTTTAGAATATTTGAATAGATGAGTTAAATTCATTGACTATTGTATAGAGCATATGCTTAGATACCCATTGGCATTTTCTGAGCAATGTTGATGATGTGTAAAAACAAAAACCATTTGTAATTTACAATTTGGTTATGTGCTTGAACATAAGAATGTTGATGTATTTTTAAGTTAGCATTTTATATCAGCATAAATTATAATTTTAAAAAACAAAGTGGTAGAGGTTTATGATCCTCCCATTTGTGCACAAGTATTATGTTGATGCAAATAAATAATAAAAATTTGATTAGTCATAAATATGGATCTGAATGTTGTTTGCATTAGTTTATAAAGAGTAAATTTGAAGAATATTTTGTTTAAATCAGAATCTGATTATCATTTATAATAATATATGAAGATTAAATTTGAAGAGTTCATTTTTTGGATGTCATTTACTCCACATTAGGAAGAAGTATAAACTTAGTGTTTGACATGATTGGTTTTTCCATCCTAAAAGGACTGACAACGATGTAGCTTATTTCCTACTTGTCTTCTTCTTTGATGTAATCTCCTCCAATATAAAATATATGAAGTGTAAGGATTGTTACCTTAGAACAATTGTTTGGCCATTAGAACTTTAGATAAGGTGTCATGATTGAGGGTTCCTTCATGTGTCATGGTAATTATTCTTACACATGTGATTAATGCTAGGTGTATATTCCTAATAAATTGTCTATTTTATTGTAGTGTGTGGAGTTTTCTCCCTAGTGATGACATGGTAAAGGGAGGATCCCTTGTATTGGAATGTCTTCCCACTACACCAAATCCCTTCCTCACTAGTCCATCAAAGTTGTCAACAATTTTTAGGATCAAGTTCAACACTAACAAGGCCAAAAAGTGATGCTGGAAGGAGCAACGCATTACTATCACTCTTGAGGATGCTTTCGATCAGGAGAAAGATAGGGTTCAACGAGTATATCAAGATACTCATCCAGTACCTCCACAAGTAGCATGGAATTGACGGGGACCACCACGAGTCTATATGTAGGGAGAACCTACCACCCAAGCTTGTGTCAATGGATTTCACGGCTAGTAGGGTGCACCACCACCACTTGTTGGTGCATTTCTACCAATGGTGTTACACACTACTCAATTGAAGTTTGAATAGATGCAACCCCATGAAAAGAGACACATGATGGATCTTTCAAAATTCATGTATGGACCTAGTCTGAAACAACTACTTAAACTAACCACATGTACTCGCAAGCGCACGGAGTCATGTTGTAGTATGGTCAAGCAGTAAGAGAAGCGTCAATCCTCATGAAGAGAGGGGGCACTAGAGATAAATTAATGTGAGCTATGTTCCTATAGCAAAGTGTAGTGTTTTGGGTTTAAAGGTTGGTTTTGTTTGATTACACTATGATGGCAAGCAATTAGCAACTTGAAAGAAGCTACATTACCAAAAACCCACATTTCCCTAAGAAAGTTAAGACTAAAAAACTAAGAAAAATGAGGAAAAGAATAAGAGCAAGGAACTACACTACACTAGCAATTCAAATTATCAACTAAGAAGCAAGCTAAAAACTAAAGCAAGCGAGATCCTAGGTTATCACTAATTAACTAAATTAACACAAGCAAGCTAAAAATAACCCTAACTACTTAAGCAAGACCTAACTATCAAGGACTAAGCAATTAGCTAAGAAATGAAAAAGACAATTAACTAAACTAGCATTAACAAGCTAAGATGGAAAGGGTGGATTTTTTTTTGAAGTTAAACAGACAAATTTCATTATGGAGGAGCCATATGACATCTACATGAGGAGAAAAACAAACTAAAAGACCACACAAGGATCAAGAATAGATACAGACCACCACAGAAACTCATATCAGAATTTGATAAGGAGATTGATGTATAGATCCCTCTTCTCCTTTGCTGGCTAAGGTAGCTTTCTATGAGGAATACCTTCAACCTGAGTATGTATATGTGGTAGAGTACCTGCACCAAATTGGTGTTCCAAAAGGATATTTTCCCCGTACTTGTTGCCATACAAACTCCACAATAAAATTGACCGAGAAAGAAAAATCTACCACGAGAAGAGAAAGAAGCGCTGATTAACAGTGAGATAGACAAAACAAGAGAACAATCTAAACAAAAAGCTATAAAAATAGAAAGGGGATAGGAAACTCATCACAGCCGGGCTTAACGACAGGGAGGAAGAAGAACGCTTCCTCCAAGGACACCATGCCCACACACCACCTGAAGAAGAGATCCTGCTGATGACGGGTGAGAAGAGGCCGAGGGGGAGTGGGGCACCGCTTTGCGGTGGCCAAACCCCCTCCCCCAGCCACCCGCCTATGGAAGAAAAAACCCTAGCGGCGCTAGGGTGAGAGAGAAGTGCTCTGTCGTGTTCTATGAGGTTTTAGATGGAAAGGGTGGATTTTAAGTAATAAGATGGATAGTTGGGCAATTTGGGAATAAAACTTTTATATTTGTTAGGGGAGGTTACAAAACAAGAAAGTTGTATATCTTCAATCTAGATTACCAAACCAAACAACAAGGTAAGTTCTATTGGAATATACCCTATACTACTAGTTGGAGAACTGGGGCTGGGTGTAATTCTAATAGGAGTTGGAAAGTCTAGGTTTCTAGGGTAAGTGGTATTACGGAAATTGTAAGACAAGGGTAAGAATGGGAGTAGAGATGAGGGCGTTTCACCTCATGTTACTTTCCATCTAGTCTTTAGGAAACTCTGGGCAATTGCACTAATCACACTTACACTAGATACTTAGATCTCACACATACTTGTTGGAGAAGGGAGTTTTATGTGGGAACAATGGGTTCTAGATAGGGATCTACTATTTGGACCTAGGAGAAATTCCTAATATAGCCACATACATTCCATTTTCCCCTTGAAGCTAAGTGTCATCAAGCATCATAAAATAAGAAATCCATATTTAAAAGCACAACCCACATGCAAGATAACCGGAAATGAGATAGAAGTAAGAGGCAATCATCATAGAATGGAAATATGTTCAATACAAGTTATTTTCCCCCAACACGATATCAAAGTAACATTTTAACCCCAAACATCCCACCACTAGGGGCTTAGCTAGACACGATCATAAAAAAGATAAAAGAAACGATATGAAAGGGGTATGAATCTTGGGTGCTCATGGAAGATTTTTCTCCTTCACCTCCTAGTTGTTGTAGAATGACCTCCCTCCTCTAAGGTGGGTGAAGATCATGGAAATGTAGAGGAATATGGTGAAAAACCTAGAAAACTAAATTTGCATGGTGGGCATGGGGTGGAAATGGTTGGTAGACATGTTGAATGCAATGGAGATGGCAATGAATACTCTAGAGTAGGGAGGAGGGTGCTAACGCAGATAACTAAGTGTTGTGGCCACCACCCATGTATATATAGGTGGTGGTGGAAGCACTAGGGTAAGTAGGGGTATAGTTGGAAAATCAGTGCTAAGAAAAGGTAGGGTTATGGGCAGTAGCATGACCGTTCTAGGCAGAACAGCCGTAGTGGGTGATGGATGGAATGGTCATGGTGGGATAGAACAACCGTGGTGAGAAATGTAAAATGTCAGAGTGGAAGTGGTGAAATGAAGGTTGGTAGCACGAACGTGCTGTGCAGCACGGCCGTGGAAGGGGTGAGGTAGAACAGTCATGCTGGGTAGCACGAACATGGTAGGTGAGGTGAATTGGAGGTCATTCTAGTCAGCATGCCCATTCTGATCATTGGCAGCATGTTCATGCTGGCTGGTAGGGCCTTTTTAGGGGCTTCTCAGAATGACCGTGCTAGGTAGCACAACCGTTTCGGCAGTGTTGATTTAGTTTGACAAAATGAAGATGAACCCTATAACTTTAGTATTAGTGAGCACGTCTATTCCTTTGTCCCACGGTCGTACTAGGGTCTTCAGTAGCATTTTGAACTAAAACTACATGATCCTAAACTTCTTTGCTTGAGCTTGACCCTTGTCCACTAGGGGTAGGTTGAGGGAGCTTTGGGTTCTTTTTTGGACCCCTCCATGGGTGGAGAAACCCTAGAAATCATTCCTTCTCTCTCATCCATTTGTTAGTGTTCAAAGTACCTATAAAACATGGAAACACCATCCATAAGTGCATTTGACAAAAATATACATATTAGGGGAATAACTTGCATTCTAACAATGTTTATATGTGATACTAGTGCAAAAAGACACAATACAAAGCCCTACAATAGGGTTGCACACCACCCCAAACCTAAAACATACTCATCCTCAAGTATGCTTCAACTTAATCTCTCTCTTCATTTCCTTTTAATCAACAAGAATTATAAATGCATTTCAAAAGATGATTATTGAGTAAATGGTCATAAAAATGACTAAGTGCATGTGTTCCACTTCTCTCCTCTCCACTTTCAAAATCCAATCATGAAAAGAAAATTGAGCATACCAACTTCAAATATAGAGCATAGAACACACAAGCTTTCTATATGTCCGTCATGTAATTCAGGGTAAATCATTTCATGATGGTGTTAATCAATGATGACTAGGAGCATTGTTTCACATTCATGCATTCAATATTATGCTTCAAACCACACCAAGTGACCCACGTGGAAGTAGAAAAAGGGTGAATGAGCAAGGTATGATGTTTCCTAGATCAATGGGTATGAAAATGGAAGTAGGTATTGTGGTAAGATATTGGAGTGCCTTTACACACTCATCTTTTCTTTATTTAGATGCTCTTAAATAGGTGCATCTTTTATTTTCTTTTTGCCTTTTGTTTTTTTTTCTTTTCTTTTTCCCTTGGTGTAGATAAGGAATATGATGGAGAAAGTGAAGCGGGCAGATGTAGATGTGGCAACCCCAAACTTTTAGAGGTGGCCACGACTGTATATGTGCACTTTGGCATCCTTTCATGAGGCTAAGAGGTAAGACGATGATGAAAGAAAAACCAGGTCAAAGAGGAGTCACTGGTGTGGTTCTCCACATAAAATCTCCTGCATGAAAACTAATCTAACCTTATCTAATGATGTCACACTACATGAGTGAACAACATCAGATTTACATTTTTATCAAGTGATTCCATAGGCTCTAAGCGTTCATAGATTTCTCAATTCACAATTCAACCACAACTTTCATAAGCATGAGAGAGGTGACACACATGTAGGGTTGTATATCGGTACGGGTAGACCCGCGGACCCACAAATCTGGACCCTTAAAAAACCCATCACGGGTCTAATTTTTTATACCCGCATACCCTTGGACCTGTATACCCTTGGACCCGCATATAAGCGGGTCCAATAATGGGTATGCTTGGACCTAGACCCCCTAGACCCGTGTACCCGCTATACATAAGTAACTACTAAAATAATATGTTATATATATATCATACTTTACTAGTCTAATTAATATAATTATTGAGATTATATCCTACTCTAAGGTTGAGACTAGTCATATAAATAAGAATTAACTATTCTAGTTACAATAACGAACATCATATGTAAATTTATAATCAAAATGTCTACTAATCTACATTACTTTCTACATAAATTCAATGTTATGATCATGACTACAAATATGTAAATAATTACTCAATTAATTTTATTATATAGAATATAACATTGTCTAATATAACTATTACATGTTAACATACTATATGATAACAATATCTTGTTGTGTTAAATATATATAACATAGTCATTTCTCTTACATAAACAATATGATGCTTTATAGAACCGCTTACTCGCATACCCGCTATTATTGTGGGTATGGGTATGGTGCGGGTCCAGGTTTTATATTATGCGGGTCTAGAACCGGAACCGGACCCACTAAATTAGATGGGTATGGCTAGACCCGCACCGTACCCGCACCGTTTACACCCCTACACACATGTAAAAAGTTATCAATAAAGACCATAAAGCAAGAAACTCTAAGAATATCGCATGCATTTCTCAGAGATCGACAACTTTTAATTCAAATAAATGGAGATTCAAGTTGAAACATGCTTTTGGACAAAGAGTTCCAAATTTGGACAAAGCTGGCCAAAATGATTCCAATTTGCACTCAATCACATCTAAATTTACTTTAGGGAAATGAAAGCATAAAGCAACAAATTCTAACTAAAACATGTAAAAAACTACTAAAATTTACCTGAAAATTCAATGCATGAGATGGAATGACGAAAAGAGTAAATATTTTGAAAAAAATTGCAAAAATGCATGGAATTGAACTACATGATATGTGTGAATGCAAGAAAGAAAACAAGTTAGGGATATATAAGTATGAAGGTTAGATAAACTATTTGATCATATTGCAAAAAATTAGCACATGGTCCATAGATACAAATGTTGTGAAAAAAGGGCTTTTCACAAAGGCCTTTCCGCCCTACCACCCCAAAATTTTAAATCATGTTGTCTTCAACATGAAATAGAAGTCTATAATAGTAGGGTAAAGGACATGGAGTCGTGGTAGATAACAACCAAGAGATGGAGTAATAAATGTAGCACTAGGTGAGCTAGGAGGACCGCCATGGTCGTGTTGAGCAACACGACTGTTCTGGCTTGACAGCCATACGACCATGATGTGTAGCATGGTCGTTCTGGACTCCTTCATGTAACTCTTCTACAAATTTGTAATGTTCTCTTTAAGTTTGATCTTCTCCTTGGTTAGACCCTTCATGCATCACCTTTTCTTTCTTGTACCTATACTAACATGATTCAAAAATAGAAAAACTATCAAGTATGATGTGTGTGTTTCTTGGAAAAATGAAAGTGTAATCAAGAAAAAAATGGTTTTTGAGAGAAATAGTCTCAAACTAACATTGTTTGGCTCCCACTAGTGCTAGGTTTAGAGATTTCATCTAGGCATGATGTTCCTCCATCAATCAACCATTATCCAAAAGAAAAATATTTGTGTCCTCATCATAGGCAATCCTCTCAAATCCCTTCATTGTTTGATCTACATCCCAAGGGTCATGCAGGATTTTCAAGTGTTTTCCTTCATTTTCCTATCCTCCATGATCATTATCATATACCTCAAAGTAATAATCCTCATCAACAAAACTTTTTAGCTCATTCAACATGAACCTCTTGGATAGTTTCCCCCCAATATTCTTAATCATCCTTGAGACCTTCAAAATTTTCATTCTATCATTTTTCTTTCCCTTGAAGAATGGATCCTTATAGGCTTCAAAGGGAGGGGTCTCAATCATATTATACACTTGAAAGCCTTGATATATCAATTTGGGATGTCTTAGATCATCAATTGGGGGCACTTAGTGGTGTAACCTCAATGAAAGGTGGGACACTTGGTATCATTTCTTGAAAAGGAGTATGAACAACATATTTGCTAATTCCCTTGGCATTGTCCATAGAAAGTGGTACGTTAATCTCTATAGTGCACTTGGCACTCTCATGCAATCGTGGGACAACAAGGTTTTTGGTTCTCTTGGCACCCTCACATGAGATTCCCGACAATGATTCTCTATCATGATATTTCACCATTTTTTCCTCTCCCTTGTTGAGCTTCTCAACAACCTTGCCACATCTCAACACTGAAACCTTCTTCACTTTCTCATGGGTAGGAGGGGGAGCATGTTATGGTTGTTGTTGTGGTGGTGGTGGTATTTGGTGCCGTGGATTAGGACTTTGAAGGATGTAGGTTTGTTGTTGTGAAGGTGGTTGGTATGGGGGTGGTTCTTGTGGTTGATATTGTGGTGGTGGCTGTGAGGTGTGTTGGTAGTTGTATGAAGGGTGAGGAGGTTGTGGAGCATAGATGCCTTAAGTGAAACACATAGAACTATTTGCATTGTTTGGGTTGGCTATGGTTTGGGAAAGGGGTCTTCCCTCCTCACAACGAGCAAGTGAAAGGGAAATCTCATCCAACCTTTGCTCAAGCTAATGAATGGTTTTTCCATGAAAGGACACCTCTCTCTTCACTTCATAAAGGCTTCTTAACCATGCAAGAACTTTTTACTCAAACAAGGAGAGCTCTTATTCTCCTTTTTCCTCCCAAGAAAGGTTTGGATGATTTCTCCACAATGAAGTGTAAGAGCTTGACATGGAGACTTGGTTGTTTCACATGCCATAGGATTGTAGAACTTGCATATCTTCACAATGAGTCTCCATGGAGTTGGAAAAGTGATTATAGGAACCTCCTACATGAATCTTCATGAGATTTACCATATCTTCCAACATCTTCATCATGTAGGATAGTTGAGGAATTGAAGAGGCTCATGCATCTTGGTCTATCATCTTAATTCGAAAGGGTTGCTTATCACATGCACAAGGCACAAACAAACAAAAGATGACAAGTTAGCAAACCAAGATGCAAAAGTAATGCAAATAATAAAGAATAGAAATGGAGAGGGTAGTAGGAAAATCTAAGCTACACTAACTAGATAGGTTGAGGCCCTCTATCCCTGGAAACGGTGCCAAAAAGCTTGGTGTGTGTCTGCCAATGGTGTTACACACTACTCAATTGGAGTTTGAATAGATGCAACCTCGCAAACAGACACACACAATAGATCTTTCAAAATTTATATATGGGCCTAGTCTAACACACCTACTTAAACTAGTCACACGTACCTACAAGCGCACGGGGTCATGTTGTAGTATAGGAAAGCTATAAGAGAAGGGTCAATCCTCAAGGAGAGAGGGAGCACTAGAGCTAAATTAATGTTAGCTATATTCCTAAAGCACAGTGTAGGGTTTGAGGGTTATAAGGTTAGTTTTGGTTGATAATGCTACGTTGGCAAGCAATTAACAACATGAAAGAGGCTAGATTACCAAAAACCCTAGATTACCCTAAGAAAGTTAAGTCTAAGAAACTAAGCAAAATGAGAAAAATAATAAGAGCAATGAACTACACTACACTAGCAATTCAAATCATCAATTAAGAAGGAATCTAAGAACTAAAGCAAGTGAGATCCTAGGTTATCACTAATTAACTAAAATAATACAAGCAAGCTCAAAAGAACCCATAATACTTAAGCAATACCTGACTATCAAGAACTAAGCAATTAACTAAGAAGTAACAAAGGCAATTAACTAAACTAGCATTAAAAAGCTAAGAAGGCAAGAGTGGATTTTAAGCAATAAGGTGGATAGGTGGGCCTTTTGGGAATGAAACTTTGATACTATTTGTGGGAGGTTACATAACAAGAAAGTTGCATATCTTGAATCTAGATTACCAAACCAAACAACAAGGCAAGTGCTATTGGAATATACCCTATACTACTAGTTGGAGAACTAGGGCAAGTTGTAATTCTAATAGGACTTGGCACGTATAGGTTTCTAGGGTAAGTGGTATTAGGGAAATTGAGAGAAAAGGTAGGAATGGGAGTAGAGATGAGGGTGTTTCACCTCAAGATTCTTGCCATCTAACCTTCAGGAAACTCTAGGCAATTTCACTAATCACACTTACACTAGCTACTTAGATCTCACACCTACTTGTAGGAGAAGGGAGTTTTATGTGCAAATAAAGGGTGCTATCTATGGATCCATTATTTGGACCTAGGAGAAATTCCTAAGATAGCCACATACATTCCATTTCCCCCTAGAAGGTAAGTGTCATCAAGCATCATAAAACAAGCAATCCATGTTTAAAAGCATAAACCACATGCAAGATAAAGGAAAACGAGATAAAATCAAGAGGCAATCATCATAGAATGAAAATATGTTTAATACAAGTTATTTTCCCCCAACATGGTATCAAAGTAACGTTTTAAACCCAAACAACCCACCACTAGGGGCTTAGGTAGACATGATCATACAAAAGAGAAAAGAAAGGAGAAGAAAGGGGTAGGAATCCATGGATCTTGTGGAAGCTTATTCTCCTTCAGCTCCTAGCTTTTGTAGAATGACATCCCTTCTCCAAGGCGGGTGAAGAGTAAGAAAATGTAGAGGAATATGGTTGAAAACCTAGAAAACTAGGTATGCATTGCAGAAATGGGGTGGAAATGATAGGTGGAGGTCTTGAATGCAAGAGATATGGGAATGAATGCTCTAGAGTAGGTAGGAGGGTGCTAAGGAAGCTAAACAAGTGTTGTGGCCTCCATCCATGTATATATTGGTGATGGTGGAAGCACTAGGGTAAGTAGGGGTATAGTTGGAAAATTTGTGCTAAAAAAGGTAGGTTTTTGGCGGTAGCATAGCCGTTCTGGGAAGAATGGCCGTGGTGGGTGATGATTGGAATGGCCATGGTGGGAGAGAAAAGCCGTGGTGAGAAACGTAAAGTATTAGAGTGGAAGTGGTGAAATGAAGGATGGTAGCACGACCGTGTTGGGAAACACGATCGTGGTGGGGGCTAGGTAGAACGGTCGTGTTGGGTAGGATGGTTTTGGTGGGCAAGGTGAATTTGAGGTCATTCTAGTCAGCATACCCATTTCTGATCCTTAACAACACGACCATGCAAGTTGGCACCACTATTTTTGGGGCTTCTCAGCGTGACCGTGCTGGGTAACATGACTATTTTGGAAGTGTTGTTGTAGCTTGAAAATATGAAGATCAACCCTATAAATTTGGCATCAGTGAGTGCGGTCATTCCTTGGAAGAACGTCTGTGTTGGGGTCTTAAGTAGCATTTTAAACTTGAAATTTCATGATCCATGGAATTTTTTTCTTAAGCTTGACCCTTGGGCACTACGGGTAGATTGAGGGAGCTTTGGGGTCTTCATTGGACCCTTCCATGGGTGCAGAAATCCTAGAACTCCTTCATTCTCTCTCATCCATCCATTAGTGTTCACAGTACCTATAGAACATGCAAACACCATCCATAAGTGCATTTGATATATATATATATATATATATATATATATATATATATATATATATATATATATATATATATATATATATATATATATATATATATAAGGGTATGAACTTGCATTTTCACAATGTTTATATGTGATAGTAGTGCCAAAAGACACAATATGAAGCCCTAAAATAGGATTGCATCACTTGTATTGCCCAATTATTTTGTTTTTCCATGCCCCTCCATCTCCTCACTTAAATCACCACGGAAACAACCTCCATATTCCTATGGAACCATCAATATAATGCTATAGAATACTAAAATTGGATATCCAAATGGGAAGGAGAAGGGCATGGATGGTATTGAGGTTTCATAGCTCGACCATAAAAGAAGCAAGAAGGTAGCAAACCTAGATGTAGATATTCAGTAAAGCAGTTAAGGCCAGCACATCGCTTCTCTTTGGAGGGTTTTTTCTATAAATCTTTTAAATAACAAAGCTATTTTAAGAGAGATGCCACAATATTGCACGAACAAAATCTAAAAATAACCCTACAAATAATTACACTTGGTCAAATATGACATATGTTTGTATTTTTTTCATTTGTGAATTATTATTGTTCAAAAACCTATATTTGTGGACATTTTGTCTTTATAATTTTTCTTCAACAAAAGATATATTTTTGTAGTGAGAAAATTGTATTTTTCATTTGTGTTTGTACCTTGAAATATTCATTAAACATCAACATATATGTACTATTTGTCTATGTGTATGGATTATGACAATTTGGCATGTATATATATATATACATATATATATATACATATATATATATACATATATATATATATATATATATACATATATATATATATACATATATATATATATATATACATATATATATATATATATATATATATATATATATAAATACACACACACATATATATATATATGTGTGTGTGTGTGCATATATGTACATATATATAGATAGATGACCAAAGCATTGTTTATCTTCATTATAAGACCTTTAACAACTCAAACTAAATTTGTAAGTATGACATACATCTTAATTGCTATTTTTTAGCCCCTTGTAACTATGAATGCCATGTTTGTGTTGTCTAGCATACTAGTATAAGTTTAAATTTGTATGTCTATTAATCCATTGATGTTATTTTTGACTAATTAATCATGTTTCTGTAAGAATTTCAGGTTTGTTAGTTGGAGTCTCTATGTATTTTTCTTCTATCATGATGATCTAGTTAGCTTCTAGTGCTCATTCCCATGAATTAGTTATACAAGTTTAGATTATTTTTTTTACTATTTGATAAATATGAGAAGCAAATTTTGCTTCATCCTTTAATCTTTTTCTCATTGTTGACCAAGCATGTCGCTCAACATCACATGTAATTTTAGAATTTTTTGCTACAACAAAGAGTGGTTTACCTACAATATCTTCAACCCAAACTTCCTTAATTGTGTCAAAGAAGCTAGTCCAAGCCATCCACCCCATGAAGAATTTGAAAGGCCTCATCTTGTTTTGTGTCTGTGTGAGTTGGACTAGCAACCATGCATGGTCACTATTTTCGTCTCCACCCAATTTCACATTCACATGTGGGAAGATATTCAACAACACTTCATTCACCACTACACTGTCGATATAGCTAGCAATTCTCCCTTTAACCTATCTCTTATTCTACCAATTAACAATGTGACTATTCATGTGCAGTCCATGAGATTCACTACATCTATGGCATCATTAATCTTTCCAACCACAAGGAAAGTATTGGAAAACCACCCTTCTTCTCCACCACCTTCCTAATGTGGTTGGAATCATCAATGAAAGATTGTGGCAAGTCTCTTTGTATTGCATTGCCCAAAACCTTCCATAGTCTCTTGTACACATCTCTAAATTATGTCTGTAAACAATAGACACTATGATATCCAACCCCCCTTGATTTATATAGCTTGTTCTGGCTAAGTGACATCCCACGCATTGGGATTCCAGACTATCACGATATGGTCACCTTCAATGTAATCTAAGTTGGAGAAGAAACCCCATAGTTTAGGGAGAAACCCCGTCATTTTGTGTTGAACATCTCTTCTAAAACTTGTCTCCAAGCATACCACCAGAAAAGATTGGACTTCCCTAATAATCTCTCTGATCTTCCTTTGCTTCCCTGGCCAAGAAGCCTCTCCCAAATTCCATGAGAGGATGCACATCAAGATGTGATTTCTATGGCCTCCCCATTCTTGGGTAGCCCCTCCTCTTCTCATGTTTCATGGTGACACCCATGAAGTGCCTGCCACCATCTCCACTACTCTCTCCTCATCCTCCATTGCCTACAAGATCGAGAATGGATTGTCTAACGCCACCAGCTTATCCTTCTATATAATTCTGGTCTTGGTCATTGAACTGCTTTCCTCCGTTTTGGGAGTTCTTGTGTTCCTGGACACTATAGGCATTTTAACAGACACCTTTTTGGCAGTAGTCATTGTGTCCTTCTCATTATTCAAATATGTATTGGCATCACCCCCACTACTAGAAGCATCTGGTACAGAAGCCACCACCAAGACCACTGCATTTGATGCTGCCTTCACCTCCCTATTATGAGTTATAATGGACTCGTCCCCATTGTTCCTCTCTCTTGCAGTAGGAGGACAGATGCGGTTAGATCCCTAGTGTATGTATCTCCTCTTATTTTGTTTAAAACTTTCATCTGTATCTCCCCCTCTGAGTATTAGTGGTTCAAGTAGACCTCCCCTTCACTTGGATATTGTCTCACCACATGGACAAAGTCTTTACAATGCTCACATCTATCTAGTAGACCTTCTTAATGTATCTTGACATCAAGATCCTTGTCTTCTGGAAGCTCCACCATCACCACCGAGGTTGATTTGGAAACAATTTCAACCTTGAGTGTGTACAAAGTGTTCATATTAGAAGGATTTGCATATTCTAGAATATTTTCAACTATGAAAAGAAAAAAATCATTCCCATGATCTACAATAGGTATTGCCAAGTACCCAATTTTCATTCCTTTGTAGTTCAATTTATGACCTCTTATATGTACCAATTGAGGAATCAAGTCACTATGACATGAAACCTTGGTCTTTGCATATTATTAGTACATCCTATGCATTACAAGATGCTTAATGATGCATGGCTAGAGTTTATTCAAAAGAAAAATAAGCATTAGTGGACAATAAAGAGGTGCATAAATCTCACATGCACATTAACAAGTAGGTTGGAAATGAACTCTTTAGTGACAAGTAACAAACAAACCATTGAAGATACATGAATGCTTGAAAAGTTGTTTCTGATTCAAATTATAGCTTTGTATATTAATGATTTTGTATTAATTAATTTTTTGTATTGTAATGTTGTAAAGATTACCTCATTTAATTGTTTTTTGTGGAAGTTTGTTCTTTGATTACCTCTTTTAATTGTTTTTTGTGGAAATTTGTTCTGTTAAGGGTGTATCTTTTCAATTCTTTCTTCAAATTAATGTGGGTTCAATTCATGTGCAATATTTCTACACGTTTGGATATTGTGTAACATTAATGCATGTTCTCATAAAAATTCTAACTTTGTAGTCAGGGTTTCTATTTTGCATCATCAGAAAATGGCTAAATGAAAAACTCTCACACGAACATCAGCAAGTATGTGGAAATTGAACTTTGAGTAGACAAGTAACCAAAGAAGAATGAAAATAAGTATATGTCAAAAGTGTTTATTTTGGTTCTAGTTATAGTTTCTTCTATTAATGATTTCATCACTACTTATTTAGTTTTGATTGTAATGTTGTGAAAAATAACTTGCTCAGTTGTTTCATGTGGATCTTTGTTTTTTCGATGGGTGATTGTTCTTACTAATGTCAATGAATTAAGGAGGTTACACTTCAACAACCTTTCTCTATCTCTAGATATCATGTAGCATGACATGTTATCATAAAAGTTCTGAATTGTCTTTAGAAATTCAAATTTTGCATCATCTAAATCTGCACAAAAGGTAGCTCTTGATGGTTTTCTGCATAGTTCAAGGAACTTACACGTATATTAAATGTGCATCACTTGATGTTTTACATTTTTCTAGGTTTTTTAATGAGCAAATCAATAAGTACTTGTATGCATTGCCATTTCTTATCTTTCATCTAAAAGGGATTCTTATACCTTTGGAGATGAATTTTTAGACCTTGTTTTGAATTATATACTTTTCACTTTGGAACAATAGATGTAATTATTTTTGTTATAGGGCATTATACGTTGGGGGCTTTTACTAATTCACGGTAGTATAATGATCAATAGGGGATTTGCAAAAGGATGTGTTAGATATTGGACTTGATAAGGATGTGTCTCTTATAATGTTGAATTCCTGCTGCAACCATATATTCTTTGATTTGTCAACTGGTTGGTATGCTTCTTTCGTTTATAAATAATTGTCAAAAAATTCTTAGTAAATATTCAAATTTTTAAGATAAATATCTTTGTATATAAATATTTACAGACATGATTAGGCCTAAGTAAGTACACTCTAATGTATTTCGTTCAAACACGATGAATTAAATAATATAGAAAATCCCTAGTTCTTCTATTCATATTCTGATGAATATGTTACCTTGTTCAATGACTAAATTCGTACCAGAGTTTCATTAGATGTCCAAAGATATAACTTTGGATCTATAGAAAAGACTCTTGGTTCAAGAATCACTACTACAGAAACGGCCTTTGGCGTCGGTCGTTTAACCCCATTTGGCGTCGGTTTCCAACCGACGCCTATGTGGGCGCCGCTAAAGGTCGAACACTTCGGCGTCGGTTTTTTAACCGACGCCTATTTAGCCTATAGGCGTCGGTCGTTTAGTAGATATCCGACGCCAAACAGGGTCCGCGCCACAGAAAATGGCGTCAGCTAGGGCACTTTCTGCGTCGGTTATTCATCTCAAAACCGACGCAGAAAGTGCCCTAGCTGACGCCATTTTCTGTGGCGCGGACCCTGTTTGGCGTCGGATATCTACTAAACGACCGACGCCTACAGTTTAAATAGGCGTCGGTTTGATATGAATATCCGACGCCAATTCCAGGACTGCTTTGGCCACAAAAGGCGTCGGTTTATATTAAAAAACCGACGCTGTAGGTCTTTCCTGACGGTTTTCGATAAATAACCGACGCCTATTTATATTTTTTTTTTTTCATATCAGTTTGCAGGCCTGCTGTGGCTGGTCAGCAGGATGAGAACCTGCAGTTCAGTTTTCTGAACTGCAGGTTTACGACATCCATTGATATCGGCCTACAAACAGGCCGCAAACCTGCAAAAGTCACAAGCAAAATTCTACACAAGTACATTCATTCAGACATCAATTCAATTATCACATTCACACATATAGAAACATTCAAATACATGCATTAACATTCACAAACATTCATTTACAAACATTCATTTACAAAGTATCATTCATTATCACTATCAGCATCCCAATTATATCTTACAGTTGCCACTGTTTGTACAGCTATTGCCCATTCTTCTCTTACTTCATTTAATGCTTCCATCGTATATGGAGCATTTATTTTTTTTAAACGTTTACCTGTAGTGTGGTCAGTTTTAAACACCTGCAAAGAGAATGATGTATATATATAAGTAATAATATAAAAATAATATAAGATTGATATATTGCATACTAACTAATGAGACTATATATAATACCTCATGTATGGTATCGATGTCCAATGCGGCATATTTGATAATCATATGCATAAATCGCATCACATAGTATGCGCATGCCCAGCCATTGTCTTGTGTAGCACACTATAAATTGAAACATACAAAATAATACAACTAAGCACAATTCACATCAATAATATATATATTCGAGTCGGGAACTTACTTTTACGTTCTGCCAATTTATTGGCTGGTTCTTTTTCGTTGGGACCGTTCCTCCAGCCTTTTTGAATGCATCTAAACCCCTACATGTTAATATAACACAATAAATTGCATAAGTAAATAGTAATGTAATAAAAGATGTTAACGGATATAAAAATGAAATATTTCTCACCAGAATATTGGCATTCTCATTACGTGTCCAATTTTAGTGTTCAATGTACTCCCCGCAGGATCTAGATAATAAACAGTGAATGTCTCGGGGGCAATAACTAGTAACTCCCAATGTCTACCGCTACAAGTAGAAGTTAACAATTAATAACTCAAAATGCAAAATAAAAATGGAATTTTCTTAAGTCCAAATTATAAATAAAGTAAACATACTTGACATTGAATGGAGCTATTATTATCTTCTTCTTTTGCTGACCAAAAATTGTAAAAGCATCTATACAGTATTGTTGAACATTATCAGGGTCTTTAGCTACCAAACTAATCAATGATGGAATCAAAAATCCCACATGATCAAATGCAAATTGTTTGCAATGATCTTCGACTAGGTAGCTGCAAAACATATAGGCATATGCATTAATATATAAGAAATCAGATCACCGGAGCTTACACAAGGTATATGGATGTATAAACAAGATCTCACCTTATCCATGTCTCTATCATTGATGTATTCAGCCAATCATACTTAAACAACTCAATAATATCTTCTATCAATAAAGAGCTATCGTATGATTGACCTGCATAATCTGCATCTAAAGAAATAATTATAGGGCAATGTACATTATGTGCCCGTAGCCAACATGCCATTCCCCTACAAGCAGGACCTAACGGGTATGTTAGGTCAGTTGGAACCCAATCGGGTAATGTGGGAACTGGAAGTGGAGGCCTAGGTGCTCCTGGTGTCTTCTTTTTAACCTGTACATATAATTTCAGATCAGTTGACATCATATATACACATTAACAGTCTAAATCAATGTAAATTTATCTTACAATTTCAGTCGTGTAGATGACATCTGCTTTGGGCCACAATATGACCCCGCCTTCTGCCTCACCAAGTGTATCAATATCCGGGTGGGCATATGGCAATGTAGCTTCTCTCCAATCGGGTAACACATGTATCGGGCTCACACGAACGTAGCCCTGTGGCATTGGAGTCCCGTGAAACATTGCCCCAGGAAGGGACGGGTAAGCCTGCGCCTCTGCGACAACGTAGTTTTGCATTCTTAAGCGGCATGGCTTCAATGCCTACAAATTTACGTAAAGAATATTATACATATATACATATCATCTTGAAAACATAACAACTTGAAAAGACTAACTACAATGTCATAAACAATACTTACAGCAGACGTGCTAGGCGATGGGTCTCCAGGATTACTCGCAGTGTGTGCATCAGGAGAAGAGTGGGTCGCCATAGGCGTATTGGAAGCCTGAGATGCCTGCCACCGCATCAATTCTTCCTTGACCTTCTCAGCAACTACATCGTTGACCTTCTTAGCAACTAAATCCTCAACTCTCTTATTCTCCTATACATGGATAAAAGAAACATTAGATTCTTATTAATGAATTTCCTTTTGCAGTAACATTCTAAAAAAAGAATAGGTTACCTCTTCTTGAGAAAGTCCCGCTCTGGGTTTGCGCTGGGATGGCCCAAAGAATGCTTTGATGCCAACACCAGCGCCGGCACCTCTAACACGTCCAGGATGCTCTGGGTTACCCAGAGCAACTGTCAATTCATCCCTTGTGCCCTGAGGGATGAACGTGCCTTGTTTCCTCTGCTCGTGCAGCTCCCGCTAATCACCATAAACAGAAATTGGTAAGTTAACACCACAAATAATCAATATTCAAACGATTTCTGTAAGAGTTGTATTTTACCATTTTTTCAGCCGCCTCAGCAGTTACAGGCTTCTTTATTTCACCCTTCTTGTTTTGCCTGCCAGCTATCCAGATATCATGGCGAGGAATGGGTGTGGTAGACTCCTGAGTAGGAGCAGACTCCTGAGTAGCCGCAGACTCCGCCTGTAGTCTTTGGCGAACGCTTGCATAGCCTTTTGGACCCATAGTGTGGTCATGCACATTCAGTGCACGCCTTGCTTTTTGTGCGTCACTGAGGGCCTAGTTAGTATGCACATTAATGATTTGGTTAGTAGCACTAAATGCTAATCTTGAATAGGTGAATACAATGTATATTAATTAAATTAGGAGTGACGCCTAATACCTTGAATTCTTCAGATTTTCTTGAAGCAACAAAATTGTCCCAATCTTCTTTGTCCAAGAAGTTCCATTGTTCAAGGGCTGACTTCTTCTTCTTATCACCCTCTTTTATGTATTCTCTATTCAGATTTGTCCTATAATTCCTAAGCATCTTTCCAGCGCGTTGCATCACATTTTTACGATGCAACTTCTCATCCAATGCAAACAGATTCTGTAAAATAGAAATGTTATTAACTAGTATCCAAAATAGAATTGCAAATAATAGAATTTGTAATCTACAAAATAGAATTGCAAATAATAATAACTCACGCATAAATCCTTCCATATCGAGTCTTTTTTCGCTTGAGGAACTTTATGCCAATTGTCATACTTAACACCACAATGGCTCCGAGTGGTACACCCAAGATAGTTCACAAAATTATTGCGGTTCACTCCAATTGGATTTCCTCCATTATCAAACTCCACCGCCAATTTAGATCCACTACCACTTAGCGCTAATAACTTCTTTAACAGAGTGATGCCCCTTTTCTTGTTAAGTGTCTGGTGTTGCGCATCAAGTTGCTCCAGTGCTTCAGTGGGTACAGGTGCATCAACCTAAAATTTGACAAAAATAAAACACACTAATTTAGCCCAATATAGAAATATAGGATATATGACATAACTAGAAGATAATGAATTTTATAGAAATACAGGATATGTTTTTAGAACTTACATTAGTATCCTCGCCATGCTGATCATGGACTTCATGCTCATCATGGACATCATGCTCATCATGGTCAGCCATCTGAAAATGTCATTAAAAAGGCAAACATTTAGCATTTGTATTAACTAGAAAAAGGCAAACATTTAGCATTTGTATTAACTAGAAAAAGGCAAACATTTAGCATTTGTATTAACTAGAAAAAGGCAAACATTTAGCATTTGTATAAACATACATGTCTCTAAAATTGTGATCTTTTATCAATTAACAATCCTTCATTGTGATCTCCGCGCACATATAAGTCATCATTAGCTTCAATATTTTGTGAAGTTGGCAACCCAACTGAGAATGGACTGGAGTCATCATACTTATCATAGTACTCTTCTTCATCTATAGGATCTTCAATGAACTGTCTTTTACCATGAAGAACAACCGACCATTTATCATTTGCAGGATCATCGATATAGAATATTTGTTTCGCCTGTGATGCCAATATGAATGGTTCACCCTTCTCGCCGATCTTTTCAAAGTTCACCAAAGTGAAACCCAATTCATCCACTATAACTCCTTTGGTGTTATCAACCCAATTACATTTAAATAGCGGAATTTTGAAATCTATGTAGTCAAACTCCCAAATGTCCTCAATGACACCGTAATATGACATTTTAGCTTCACGTGGACTCTTATCCTTTGCACTTGCAAAGTACATAGTCGACGCTTGAAGAGTGACCCCACTATTTTGGACGACACTCTTATCATCTTGGCGCTTTGTGTAATATGTGAATCCATTAATGTCAAACCCTTCATAAGACATAACATTCGGTTTTGGTTTAAAGGCGAGGCATTTGATAGTTTCTGTAATATCATTTGGTGTTTGAGATAGTTGATGTAAGACTTTATCTTCAAACCACTTAGTAAAAGTCTTATTATGCTCTCTAGCAAGCCACATTGAACTTGCTCGAGGATGTTGTCTCTTTATGAAATTGGTATGTTCCTCGATATAAACACTCACTTCTTCCATATTGTGTAAAATATACAAGTGAGCTTGTTCCAACTGCTCACGGCTGATTACTTTCACCCGTGATCCCAAAATTCCTTTGCCCTCGTCAATATTCTTGTCATTATTAGGAGTGTCATTACCACTGAGAAAGTCATTGCAAAAATCCATAACCTCTCTCGCCACATAACCTTCAATAATACTCCCTTCAGGCCGATAACGGTTTCGAACATCACCTTTAAAAACGCTCATGTATCGTTCAAAGGGATACATCCAATGCAAGAAAACTGGTCCCAACATTTTCACTTCCCTAGTCAAGTGGACAACAAGATGTACCATGATATCAAAGAACGAAGGAGGGAAATACATCTCAAGCTGACATAGGGTAACAACCACTTCTCTTTGCAAATTATCGAGAGTATCAGGGTCAATAACTTTGCTGCATAGACTGTTGAAAAAGAAACAAAGTCTGGTAATCGCAAACCTTACATGCTTCGGCAATATAGATCGAATTGCCACAGGCAATATTTGTTGCATTAGAGTGTGACAATCATGAGATTTAAGACCTATCAACTTCAGATCTTTCATTGATACCAATCTACGGATGTTGGATGAGTAACCATGTGGCACCTTAACATTTACCAAGCATTCACAAAAAGTTTTCTTCTCCTTTCTAGACAACGTGTAACAAGCGGGAGGTAAGTATGTTCTCTTATTACCCATTTCACGTAATTCTGTTAATTCTGACCTTATTCCCATTTCACGTAGGTCCAGTCTGGATTTTATCCCATCTTTAGTCTTACCTGGTATATTTAATAGAGTACCAATGATGCTATCACAGACATTTTTCTCAACGTGCATTACATCGATACAATGCCTGACTGTCAAAGAACTCCAATAAGGAAGATCCCAAAATATTGACTTCTTCTTGAATAAAGAATTGTCACTCCGTGTGGCCATACTACATTGTGATTTCTTACCAAATTCATTGACAATGTCTTTTACTCTTTCATAAACAACATCCCCTGGTATAGGTTTAGGTGCACTTCGTTCATCATTCCATCCATTGAATGCTTTGCGCTTCCTACGATACGGATGGAATTTTGAAAGAAACCTTCGATGACCAAGATATACAGTCTTGCCGCCATGTTTTAGTCTTATTGAATCAGTGTTTTCTTCACATATAGGACACGCTTTAGCTCCTTTGACACTATATCCAGACAAATTCCCATATGCTGGAAAGTCATTAATAGTGCAAAACAACATAGCGTGCAAACGAAATGTCTCTTTTGCTGAAGCATCATAGGTCATCACACCTTCAGCCCAAAGTTTCTTTAAGTCATCAATCAAAGGTTCAAGATAAACATCGATATCATTTCCGGGTTGTTTAGGGCCCGATATCAACAATGACAACATAACATACTTATTTTTCATACACATCCAGGGAGGAAGATTGTATATAACAAGCATGACTGGCCAAGTGCTATGTTGGCTGCTCAATGTCCCGTACGGATTCATCCCATCTGTACAAAGCCCAAGTCTTAGATTCCTATCTTCTTCACCAAATTTAGGGTACAATAGATCAATCTTCTTCCACTGTGGGGAATCAGACGCATGTCGTAGGATCCCATCATTATTTTTCTTAACATCTGCATGCCACCTCAGATTCTTCGCATCTTTCGGATTTGCAAACAAGCGTTGAAACCGTGATATTATAGGTAGATACCACAACACCTTGGCAGGAGAACCAGTTTTGAACTCCCCCGAAGTCGTCAATTTACACCGTGACGCACCACATTTTGGACAATCTTTCAAATCTACATAGTCCTTTTGAAATAATACACAATCATTCGGGCATGCGTGTATCTTCTTGGCCTCCATTCCCATTGGGCACAACATTTTCTTTACCTGGTATGTTGAGATTGGAAGCTCGTTTCCTTCAGGAAGCATTTCTTTCAACAAAGTCAACAATGAAGTGAAGCTTTTGTCGCTCCATCTATTGTTAGCTTTCAACTTATACAATCTCAAGACAGCGCTAAGCTTCGTAAACTTAGCACAACCTGTGTATAACGGTATCTCAGCATCATGCACAATGTTTGTAAAGATAGGAGGTGGATCGGTGTGCTCTACCCTACAACTATCCAGCATCGCATCAACGATGTCTGCTGGAACTGGTTCGTTCACATTTACGTCATCGCTATCGACATCTACTGGTTTCGATTTTGAAATTTCTCCATGCCAGTGCCATTCTGTATAGCCTTGTACAATCCCGTTGCACATGACATGACTTTTGATTTCCTCACCAGTGTTGACTTTCAAGTTGTTACCGCAATGCCTACATGGACAGTAGAACCTATCTGTAGGTTTTTTCCTATGTTCCTCGGCAAATCTAATAAACTGATCAAGACCAGATATAAACTCTGGGGTACAACGATTACGAATCGACATCCATGATCTATCCATTCTATGATCAGAGAAAACAAGTATATATTAGGAAACAAGTATATATTAGGAAAAGATTAGGCAACATTTCCCCGCTGTTCTCTAAGTACATATATACTTAGAGAAGAAACGGGGAAATGCCAACAAACACATGTGATGTCATTCTTATATATAATAAATGTGTACCACCTATCCCATCCTTGAACACCTAATCTCACTAGTAAGTGTATAATGGGTATTGGGTTTTCAAGAAAATTTCGGCAGCATTTCCCCGCTGTTCTCTAAGTACATATGTACTTAGAGAACAAACGGGGAAATGCTACCAAAATTTTCTTGAAAACTCAATACACATTATACACTTACATCCTAAGTGAGATTAGGTGTTCAAGAACAGTCCCAAACCGGGGACTATCCAAGATTTACTCCTAATGAGTCAATCTTGGACGGGTTTCTAGGCCAACAAACACAATAATAGACATCTACAATGAAGCCGGACTCCATACAAACAGTATATAATTTGGTGATTGTTCATTCTAATTTATACCAATGTACAAGTAATATAAAAAACAATGATTGTTCACATTCTAGGCCAACAAACACATGTGATGTCATTCTTATATATAATAAATGTGTACCACCTATCCCATCCTTGAACACCTAATCTCACTAGTAAGTGTATAATGGGTATTGGGTTTTCAAGAAAATTTCGGCAGCATTTCCCCGCTGTTCTCTAAGTACATATGTACTTAGAGAACAAACGGGGAAATGCTACCAAAATTTTCTTGAAAACTCAATACACATTATACACTTACATCCTAAGTGAGATTAGGTGTTCAAGAACAGTCCCAAACCGGGGACTATCCAAGATTTACTCCTAATGAGTCAATCTTGGACGGGTTTCTAGGCCAACAAACACAATAATAGACATCTACAATGAAGCCGGACTCCATACAAACAGTATATAATTTGGTGATTGTTCATTCTAATTTATACCAATGTACAAGTAATATAAAAAACAATGATTGTTCACATTCTAGGCCAACAAACACATGTGATGTCATTCTTATATATAATAAATGTGTACCACCTATCCCATCCTTGAACACCTAATCTCACTAGTAAGTGTATAATGTGTATTGGGTTTTCAAGAAAATTTCGGCAGCATTTCCCCGCTGTTCTCTAAGTACATATGTACTTAGAGAACAAACGGGGAAATGCTACCAAAATTTTCTTGAAAACTCAATACACATTATACACTTACATCCTAAGTGAGATTAGGTGTTCAAGAACAGTCCCAAACCGGGGACTATCCAAGATTTATTCCTAATGAGTCAATCTTGGACGGGTTTCTAGGCCAACAAACACAATAATAGACATCTACAATGAAGCCGGACTCCATACAAACAGTATATAATTTAGTGATTGTTCATTCTAATTTATACCAATGTACAAGTAATATAAAGAACAATGATTGTTGACTTTCTAGGCCAACAAACACATGTGATGTCATTCTTATATAATAAATGTAAACCACCTATAACAAACACATTGTCCAACATTAGGTTCAACACTTGAAACATAGATTCGTTTTCTTATATAATAAATGTAAACCACCTATAACAAACACATTGTCCAACATTAGGAGATGCCTGACTGGGGGGTTGGGGGGTTGGTGGGGTCCACTTTTGACTCGCTCCCAGGGTACGAGCAGGGGGCTGCACTCGGTTGTGTACTGGCAAAAAGAAAGATGAGTGGGGTAGCTGGTTTCACAGATCAGTTTTTGACTCACTCAAACATGGATATATATTAAGTGATTATTAGCTTTGCGAGCCACTATAGAGATTGTATGATAGTTTAGTTCCCAATTGGTCTATGTTAAAATAATCTTAAGAATCTCCTATTGGTGCCACAAAAATAAATTGGACGGATCCATCCGAGGTTTGACGTACGTAAATCTAATCTGTTCTACCGACAAGGTGAAAATAAAGAAACTTGCCCTAAACGTTTGTGATATTGCTATTAGGAAATCGTTTTCGAATTCAAGTGCAATAATGTTTTAGCTCCTTTATTTAGATAGTTTGTGATCATTGACAGATACTGTTCAAAAATACATATTGGAAGTCATAGTGCTCAAATGGATTAAGCAATCTGCATTCATTGTACGCAAGGTCCAAAAACTTGAATATTATGTAGTAGTCTGAGAGGGTCCGAAAACGTGGAATTCATCTGGACCTATTCTCTAAGACTTGAATTGCAGAGCAATGCACTTCATATCAAACAAGGCCTTTAGTGTATATCCAGAAAACCAGTTGGCGCATACCTGTTGGCGCGGGAGGCAGCGGGAGTCAGGTGGAAGCTGATGGCGTCAGGCAGGCTGAGGCGGCGAGCTCCAGGCTCGTCAGGCGTCGGCGGCGAGCTCCAGCAGCAGTGGCGGCGAGCTCCAGCAGCAGGGGCGGCGGAGAAGGGGGCTCCAGGCTCGTCAGTAGTGGCGGCGGGGCGGCGGGGCGGCGGAGAAGGGAGCTCCAGCAGCACGGAGAAGGCGGCGGCGGGGCGCGGAGAAGGGGGCGCGGAGAAGGGGGCGCGGAGAAGGCGGCACGACGGCGCTGTCGTGGAGAACAAGGAGAAGAAAATCGCCGGCGACAGGGTGGGGAATCGACGGAGAAACAGAAAGGGCTCGCAATGAAACAGGAGGAAGGGGAAGAGTCGGGCACCGCGGGTTATTAAGTCCCAAATAGCGTCGGTTTTTTACAACAACCGACGCCTAAATGTCTTTAGCGTCGGTTGTCCGAGAAAACCGACGTCCAACTGGGCGATAATTTCATGAAATTGTTTGGCGGGAACCACCTTCAGCGTCGGTTATCCTTTAATCACCGACGCTGAAGGTGACACTTTTCGCGCAAATTTTCATCACACATAGGCGTCGGTTTCCACCTAAATAACCGACGCTGAAAAGGACACTATTTTTCGCGGGCGACTTTAAGCGTCGGATTGTTATAAACAACCGACGCTGAAGACAAAGCGGTACCCGTGTCTGGCTGGTCTTCGAATATAGACGTCGGTTGTCGTAAACAACCGACGCCTAACATAGAAGGCGTCAGTTTTTCCTAATAACCGACGCCCAGAAAAGTGTCACTGAATGCTATTTCTGTAGTAGTGAATAATTCTATAAAACCACAAAAAATCCAAAACAAAACCCAATAGTTCTACTTAAGACATCAACAATTCACAAGGAGGAAGATTCAGACATATACATGAATACAACATTCACCAAACAAAAATAAAATAGTCACATATATTTGATTTTATGTATCATGTTACAAATTTGTATTACATCTTTATAGTTATTTCAAAGAACATGTGAAAAGACAAGGAGGATCTAAAATAGGCTCCACCTATCAACTTCTTACAACACATCACAGTCCAAAATTTTGCTTCCTTGCTAAATTTGAACCTATAAATTTTAAATTTTGGAATAAAATCATCAAAAATATACAAAGTACATGGTATCTGAAAAGGACTGAACTACTGAAAAATAAGAAGTATAACTTTCCCTATTAATGGATTATAGCCCATAGGGATATATAGGGAAACAACAACTATATACAATTCAAATTAGTTCATTATGCGAAAAGATGCATTTTGTTACAAATATTTCTACTAGGAATTCTAGTTAGCAAAATGAAGATCATTTTATAGCCACTTCTAGATGAAGTGTGAAACAATATCTCAAATGAATATGGACACTTTTACATGAAGCATGATCCACTTCTACATGAAGTGAAATACTACCACTTCCAAAGGAAGTGTGATACTCAACAATGATGGAAGATGTTTCATTATTATGTTTAGTTTCTTTTAGAAAATACTTGTAACAAGATGAAAAAAATAATCATAGGGAACATGCTATTTAAAAGATATAATAATGCCCAATAATACAATACAATAGCAAAAATGTCAAGGGACTAATACATTATATCAAATTATTATGCTCGTAGTTCAAGTGGACTAGACAGACATCAAAAGGATTGTTTGAAAAACCTTATTTATATTTTTTTTATCAATTTTGGAGTTATATAACTTAGTCAACTTGGTCAAAGAATACACACCTAACCATGTACCAAATTCCATATGTAATTACATTGTTTGTTTCTCATGACTGTTTAGGGTCATCCCAACCCAAATCCATTAACCCATGATTCCATAAAGCATGTAAAGCAAAAGGTATGATCAAAATAAGATTTACTGAAATTCATTTCATGAAAAACTATCCAAAGGTGGCAAGATTAGTGTATTTTAGATTTAGTAACACCATCAAGGTCCCAACAGGTACACTTGTGACATTTTAACTCCAAACTACACCATTTAATAGCTTGACCCATTACTGAAAATCTTATGAATTATATCTTAAATACTCAGATTTAAAGCAATTGCAAACCAACAATCAAAAATAATATTCTTGTAAGTATTATCCTTATGATCAAAACAATATATAATCTTGTGTTACCTAGATATTCCTATCATCTTCTACGTATTGTAAAAGATAAGACTTATATTCAGAATAAAAGAAAATTACCATGGGCTGAAATATGGTGGGAAACTAGCCTCATGGGGCGGCCCATGAGTAATCTAATAAAATAGTGCATAGAAACCTAAGGAATTAGGCCCTAGTTGGGTCCCGAAAGTGATCTGTGACCGTAAAGTTGTCGAGATTGGAGTCTCTTCTAGACTTTGTTCCTCTACAGTGGGAACCACCATCGTGTTTGGCTCCAATGACAAATAAGTGAATTCCTTCTCCTCATTGCACCTACCTACCAAGTGGTCCCATCACTTCTAGACACTACTCCCATGCTTTCCTCAAGCCTAGGCTTCTCATGTTCATGCTTCTCCAAGTGCCTCAACAGGACAAAAATGCATAATTGGACTTCATCCATACTCTAGGATCTTCTCTACAACTAACCTTGGTCATAATGAATGTGTTAGTCAGGTTGAGGAATAGCCTACTATCTAGGCTTCAATCTAGGTTTGACTCTTTCTTTGATCCCCCATCACAATTATAATCTGCCATAGGTTCAAAATTTTTGCTTGGAGATTGAGGAGCTACTACGACATGGTGGTAAGGCTCATTTTCAAAAACCCCTCATTTGTATATTTGTTCCTTGGAGTTGAGAAGTCAATGATGAAAGAAGGTCATTACCCTCATAGTACATCTACATAAAACAAGTGAGAAGAAGAAACTATGTGTTGATTTCATATCTGAACCACCACTTGAAGGACATCTTATAACATTATATATGAAGATACAATGCAATGTGTGATCTCACTTGTATCCATGGGAAATATGGTTGAACAATTAAAACACTTTCTGTGTCTTGATTATTTCACTTATTTTCCTCTTTATTTACTCTTTTTTCTTGTCCTTTCATTTATGTTCCAAAAATGCCTACGTCAAAACCTCATACAATTTCTATAATAAAATAACTCTCACCAAGAGAAGGCTAGTCATTGTAATTTCAATAGTCAATCTTATATAGTTATAAATGCAAAATCTTGCCCCTTGATTTTTAAATAAATATTTCAACGTCTAAAAACAATCAAATTCAAAACAACTAACTTGCCATATTTTCCAATGAAACTCCATTATTCTTGAATTCAACTTCTACATAAACACTCCACAACAAGGAAACATTAACCACCCCTTAATTGCCATAACTATTGTATCTTGACCAAGAATTGGTTCATAAAAGCATTGTATTATGTCAAACCAGTCCCAAAAAGGAACACATGAGAATCCAAAATTATCACAAGTTCACCAATCTCTTTGGGTGACTCAACAAATTTTCTTTCTTTTGATATAATTTCCATTAGCTTTCTAAAAATACATCTATTGGCCATCAAAAATACCATATTCTCACTATTCCTTAGATGGAAAAGTACAATATACATACTATATGTGTTATTTTAATATTATTAGTCTCTTTTACTAATCTCTCAAATAGAATGGCATTACTTATTATTTTTTGAACCATCCATGAAAAAGGGTCTAAAACATTGTAAACAAATTATATTTCCAAATTCTCATTAATCAACCATCCAGACTTATTTTGTAAATATAATCCTAAAATTTAGGATATGACATTCACTATACCTTAAAAGTGCTTTTTTCCTCAAAACATGAACAAAATAATATAGGGTGATTTCAAGGTCATTAGTATATTTTATTGTATAGGCCACCTTTTTAAGGTGCCACATGTGTCACAATTATTAATGTTTCTCATAAGTTTAAACTAAATCTATGGCTCAAGAACAATCTAGGCATATAATTTCAGGATAATGTAAGTTCATTACATTTTTTTGCCATGTATTCATTTTTTTTCATTAGGATTAAAGGTTCAATATATATGTACGTCAATATCATGTAAAACTTTCCTCGAATCATAACTCATATAATCAACATTAATTTTTTTTGCATGTATGACATAGTAAGCACATATCATAGGTCAAGCTGAGTCTAAGAGGCTCGGCACACATACATCATATTCTTAGCTCAAGTGAAGTTCATTTCTGCATCATACATCATCTGAGTAACAATAGTATTATCAACATTAAGGTTTCATACAAATCTCACTTTTAACGAAACATAGATCCATAAACTCTAGAAACATGAGATAAGACATATCAACGTTGGGTCATGACTTTACAACCAAAGATAGATCCATAATATCTAGCCAATATAGAAAATACATATCTAAGTCAAGTCATGACTTTACAACCCTAATTCATAGTGATCTCACTTTTAACTAAAGATAGACCCATACAATCTAGACACTTGAGCTAAGCATATCTAGGTCAAGTCATGACTTTACAACAAAAAGATTTCTACCCATATCAGAATCATTTAACCAACTCTCAAAGGTGGTGCACCCACCAACTTCCTTAACATGGAACCACTAACCCAAGTATGAGTCTCATCATGGAGATCACATATCGCATAGTTCCTCCTAGGTATTGAGACACCACCCTCATCTAGATGGAGTTACACATATATTCAACGAACTCATCTCTATAAGGTAATGCCCTTTCACGAGAACTCTAGGGTTCAACTTTATCACATGAACTACACACTAGGTGATTCAACTCAAGTAGTATGAAGTCATCTAGATAGAGAATCAATATCACATATTTTACATATCTAAAATGTCACATATTTTGGAGGTTAGGTCCTCTGACTTTCTCATAGGTTGGGTTTTCCCTCTCTTGAGTTCATCCTATCAAATGTCTCATGCAAGAGGTCCTCCTTTGTAAAGACATTGAGGCCCATGTATGTTTAAAATCATATCTCCATCCTAATATAATAAGCCTATGTACGCTCATGCATGAAATCCCACTAGCTATGTGTAAAGCACAAAAATATGGAAACTGAATCAAATATGGTGCTAGAATAGCTAAAGTTTCATGATTAAGAAACTCATAATTTTCATAAAAACAAAATCTAAATCCTTACTTTCAAACTTAGATTATCATAATAAAACATGCATTCTCATCACAATGCTTAATTTTCTAGGATATATTCTAGTCTAACCATTATCATGGCTCTAGATGATAAGAGTTACAACATCTATCATCAAATCACTATCATATAGACGATGCTACATATATTTCTCTAAGGTTACATGGATACCTTTTGCCTTTTTTGTGCAATGTTAGTTTCATGCTTATATAAATAACTATATATACTTGAATATGTTTTCACCATCATTAAAACATACATTGGAAACCCCACATCCTATATATTTAAATAAAACCAAATGTGAGGTAATTATCAAGTAGTCTAACCATGACATCTAGAGAACTAGTAAGCACTTGATGCACACTTTTTTAGCTACCGTAAGAACATGTCACAATCATATGTCCACAACCTACACTCTATAATATATCCCCTCCCTAACCTTCATGGACATGTATCTCATACTATAGGATAGAAGAAAAGAAGAATAGAAAAACTTCAAGAACTACACAGATCTTCAACTAGTCCTAGAATATAAAGGTTTCTAATCCTAAGGTATGAGTCCAACGTATCCTAGTTACTTAATGTTCCTAGATGTTCATGTTTTCATATATGTCTCAGTTTTTGTTTCATGAGAAATGGTAAGGTTTATGAGTGGTGTTCATGCTTTGATACCAATTGTACCACCCATAAAATTCCAACACAATAAACTAATAATGCAACTTCGGACATAAAAAACACACATAGTAAGAGAGTGAGACATGCACATGAACAATATAATATTCACCATAAAAAATACACATATTATATTTAACTTCACATAACTTGTTACAAATTTAGATTACATATACAACAACCTATTTTCCATAATACATGATCAAAAGCATATTACTCAATGTGGGTGTCACAATATGCTAATCATGTAAATTAAGTACATGAAACACTTGCATTAATTTAAAATCAATTCATATATAGTTTTTGACTACATAATGTACATTTATAAAATCTAGTTTTCTTGGTGACATGACAAAACATGGTATACATGACCTCTAATTCTCTGGATGTCTTGGTAAATGGCGCCCCACCAGGCAAAGCTTGAAGATCTCCTAGTCTTGATTTCCCTTTTTGTCCTATACTTACTTCAAGTCATGCAGACATCTCGTCCCCACCCATGCAAAACAACCATCACACCAGTAAACAATATTTGGCTCTTTATATGACATGAAAGTAAATATAGCTTGACATGAGAACATTGACATGAAGTAAATTGACATAACCTTTAACATGAATTTTATTAAGAATTTGTAATTCATTAATGATGTGAAAAATTGAATACTAAGTATATGCATCCCTCTATAACGCACCTTAGGAACACATGATTGCTAGGAAAGACATTGATGCTAAGAAAGCCCTTGATGGCCCCTTGAGCTCCATGATTCAAAAGCATATAAAAACTAATTCAATTCTATTTATCTTAACATTGAATTTAACATAACATTAACACTGACATGATCCTTTAACTTTAACATATAACATCATGGTTGTTGCTGGCACCGTAGTCACCTTGCTGGCAAAGAAAGAACCGCTTGTCACTCTTTGAGGAATGGGATTTCTCCCCTTGAATCATAATGGGATTTCCCCCTCATAAGCATAATAGTGTTTCCCCTTCTTGAAATTGATTCATCAAATCTTAATTCATAATCATAATCATAATTAGGGTTTTACCATAGACCATAGGCAATCAATCAATCAAACAATGATAAGTATGCATGATAACATCTTGAGAAAACATTCACATTTCATATAATCATCTAAAGTGCATAATCATAAATAACAACCAATAAAACAAAGTACTTGTGCCAAGTATGCATTGCCCGCTTACCTAGAGTAGTTTACTATAGGGTCAAGTCCCTTCATTTGATTTATACTCTAATCACCTATAATTTGATTGAGAACATAATGGGTACATGAGTCCATAATCATTAAACCCTAATCTTTGTATTTTAATTATTTGAAGAGATGCAATGTGGAAAATAGTGCTTAAAAATAATACCAATTGATAGAAAATCAAAAGGGCTTTCAATGACTATTTATTTGTATTTTTCTCAGGTTGTATGCAAAAGTTATGCATTTTTCACTGTGGACCAATCAAAAATTTAGAAACTATCTTGTGACATCATTAAAATCAAGAAAACCAGTCGATATAAAAAAACATGTGTAATGTCTGAAAAAATGATGGTCGCACGTAATGCATAAAGCAAATGAGTGGAGGCAATTTTGTCATTTAGAAATAAAACAATATTGCATGTCAACTATATCAAAGTCATGTCGAAATTACAAATATGACCTTTCAATTAGAATAATTTGATTAAAATGGTGTGGACATTAGGGTCATTTCACAACCTGGGATCATCCTTCTCAGGCCATGGCACCTGAGCAACTTGATCTGAGTTCTCAGGCTTTGATCTAGAGCAAGAGATGTTGCCTCCCTAAAAGAGATGACCCTCTGACTAAGTTCTTGAGAAGTATTTGAACCCATTGAGCCTATCCTCAGCAACTGAAGAGTACATGGGATCGAGAATTCTCATCGAAAGAAGTAAAAATATGGGAAAGGGAGTTTGAGCATGGATACAGAGGAGTTAAGTAAGATGGTTGAAATCAAGTATAGGATATCATTCCTTGTGATCATGTGGGTCCTGAGGTAAGCTTTCCTTGGCCAGAGGGTCACTGAGGCACCACATCAAACGAAACTGGTGATGGACGCAAACCTAGCTATACAGTGTGCCACTAGGGACAACCACAAATTAAACTAATATTCTGGAATTGAAAAAGGGTCATTGTAGAAGCTTAAGAGTAGATCAATTTTACTGAAGGGTGTGTCTGTGAGCCTTTATGGAACAGAGGTCATCATAGGACCAATGGAGAAGGTCGAGGAGTTTGTGGGCTTCTGAGAATCAATTGGGGTAGAAGGAGTGGGATTCAGGAAGGGGGCATTCTTTTAGAATCACAATATCTAAAGAAGGGGTGCCATGGTGGTGACTATAATCCTTACGTGGAGAGAGGGTGGAAACCCTATTTGGACATTTCCTTGCAAGTGAGATATAGAAGGAAAGTAAATCACCATATGAAATAGAGAAGAGAGATTAAGATAATGGAAAAAGAATCTAACAAAATCATTAAGAGATGAGCGAAAATAAGGATGCACAAGAAGAAAAGTGAAATGGTGTGATTTTGCCGAACTGATGGAGGAACATGATGATGGATTGGTTGTTGGATCATGAGAACTAAATGTCTCAGTCTTCGAATGAGAATGTAGGAAAGGAAAATGAATTAGAGTAACATGTGACAGTTAATAAGTCTAGGATCATGGGTCCATTCAGTAAATTAAATAAAATTTCATTAGATCCTGGTTAAAACTTTAAGAAAACGTTTCCTAATTAATTTGGAGCGTCAAATATGGTCCAAATTATCCTAAATTTGGAACAAATGTCCAAAAATGAGTCTATACTCTTAATATGCACTTAAATTTCCATTTTACGCATGTTTAAATCCTAATCTCCACTAATGTCATTTTACTTGGTTTTAATGTATTAAAATGTGTAATGCGGTACATTTTCACCTTAATTTATTTTCTTTGAATAAAAAATGAGGTAATAACTTATTTCTCATTATTGATATCATTTTTTAACTTCGAATCTCTTGTCTTGCTCTTTTATTTCCTTTCAACATAATGAATTATAGGAGGAAGAGAAAATGGAAGAAGGAAATCAATGGTATATCATCCTTGGATTAATTGAAATTTAATAATTCACATATTAAAATGGGGAAAGTATTCAGAGTCACGTTATGTTATTCTCACTTCATCAACCACTTTGAAATTTTCTTCCATAATCGTTTTCATTAAGGCCCTCAACTAATTTTTATTTAAGTAAAACCTCATTCTAAGATTTAAATTATCTTTGAAAATTGGGATGTTACAATTCTTCACACCTTAAATAAATTTAGTCCTTGAAATTTTCTAGAGTACTACCCACCTTAGGGTTTTTACTACTTCATCATTTAAATATAGATAGAATACTAAAATTTTGAATGAAAGGAAATGCATTTCTTATAAGGTTCATGTATGTTGAAAAATTTGCATGAAAAAGGTTATGTAACATATGACTATTAAGTTTTTTATATTATCTATGTGAGTAAAAATGATAATTACCCTACTCCTCATCTTCTCAACTCATTCTTATGGTTTATTAAACCAAACCTATCTTTACACTTAGGGCACTTTAGCTTCAACTTGCCATAACTTCCTAACATCAGGCATAGGTGACTATCTACTATTAGGTCTTTTAGGTAACTCATACATTCCTAGATATGTGGTGATTAGTCACATACCCCGAGATGTGGGATCTTGATATGCTACCTCTCACTAACATACTAATACATGTGTCCCATACCACATTCATTAGTAATAAAGGAGAAATGCATCAAAGGTTTAATGTGCATTACATCCCTCTTCAATTCTCAATTGGCTGGACATAACCATTGAGAGTGGAGAGGCTATATTATTAGCTAGGATTAGGTTTATATTTGAGATCTAAACTAGGTAAAAATATACTTTTGTCATGTTCATCCTTTCTAGGGTGAAATCTCTAGTCATATAGGTCATAGAATCTTTCCTTGGGAATCCATTGCTAAATACTAATTCATTCTAGGGTGACTATGAGAATCATGTTTGCCTATTGGCCATTTACCAAAATTTCTATGATAACATAATGTAGCACCCTATTTTCCATACCACATGAGCGGAAGCATCTTACTCAATGTCGGTGTCACAATATGCTAATCATGCAATTCAAGTAAATTAAACATTTACATTGATTTAAAATTGATTCATATATAGTTCTTGAGTACATAATGTTCATCTACAAAATCTAGTTTTCTTAGTGACATGGCTAAACATGATATACATGACCTCTAGTTCTTTGGATTATCTTGGTAAATGGCACCCCACAAGGAAAAGCTTGAGGATCTCCTAGTCTTGACATGATAAGATTGACATGAAGCAACTTGGCATAACATTGAACATGAATTTTCTTAAACATTCATAATTCATTAACGACATGAAGAATTGAACACTAAGTATATGCATCCCTCTATAATGCCCCCTTAGGAGCACATGATTTCTAAGAAAGCCCTTGATGCTAGGAAAACCCTTGACAACCCCTTGAGGTCCATGATTCGAGGAAATATAAAAACTAATTCAATTCCTTTTATCTTAACATTGACTTTAACATAACTTTAACATTAACATGATCCTGGAACTTTAACATGATGGGATTTCTCCCCTTGAATCATAATGGGATTTCTCCCTCATAAGAATAATATGGTTTCTTCTTTTTGAACTTGATTCATTAAATCTTAATTCATAGTCATAATCATAATTAGGGTTTTACCATAGACCATAGGAAATGAATCAATCAAACGATGATAATTGTACATGATATCATCTTGAGAAAACATTCACATTTAATGAAATTGTGTAAAGTGCATAATCATAAATAACAACTAATAAACCAAAGTACTTGTGCCAAATATGCATGGCCTACTTATCTAGAGTGGGTCACTTTAGGCTCAAGCCCCTTCACTTGATTGAGCCTCTAATCACCTGTAATTTGATTGAGAACATAATGGGTACATAAGTCCATAATCATTAAACCCTAATTTTGTATTTTTAGTTTTTTGAATAGTTTTGATATAGATAACAACGTTTAAAAACCACACCAGTTGATAGAATATCATAAGGGCTTTCCAACGACTATTTATTTATATTTTTCTGAGATCGTATGCAAAAGTTATGCATTTTTCATTGTGGACCAATCAATAATTTAGAAACTATTGCGTGACATCATTAAAATCGAGAAAATTAGCCGATATTAATAACATGTGGAATGTGAGAAAAACCGTGGTCATTCCTGATGCATAAATCAAATGAGAAGGGGCAATTTCTTCATTCAATCATAAAATAATATCGCACATCAATTATATCAAAGGCGTGTAAAAATTACCAATATTACCTTGTGATTAGAATCATTCAATTAAAATGGCATGTGCATTAGGGTCATTTCAAGACCCGTGATCTTCCTTCTCTGGCCATGGTGCCCTAGCAACTTGATCTGAACTCTCAAGCTCTAATCTAAAGAGGGTGATGTTGCCTGTATGGAAGAGCTAACCCTCCGACCAAGTTCCTGAGAAGGAGTCAGCCCCATTGAGCCTATGCTCAACAACTGAAGAGTACATGGGCTCAAGAAGGCTCATCGGAAGAAGGGAAAATAGGGTAATAGGAGTTTGAGAATGGAAACAGAGGATTTTAGTAAGATTGGTGAAACCAAGTATATGAAATCGTTCCTTGCGATCATACGGACCCTAGGGTGAGCTTTCTTTGGCTAGAGGGTAATTGAGGGACTACGTCAGTGGATGTCGGTGATGGCCTCAAACCCAGCTATACAGTTTGGTGCTAGAGACAACCGTAGAGTAAACTAATGGTGGGATATTGAAACAGGGTCATTGTAGAAACTTAAGAAAAGATCAATTACACCAGAGGGCGTGTCTGCAAGCCGCAATGGGGAAGAGGTCATCCGAGGACCATTCGATTAGGTTGTGGAGTTTGGGGGCTTCGGAGCATAAATTTGGGTAGGAGGAGGGAAAGTCGGGGACTAGGAATTCTTTTGGTATCACAATTAATATGTACAATAGGGGTGCAATGTTGGTGACGGTAACCCCCGCGTGGAGAGGGGGTGGAAACCCTATTTAGGCATTTCCTCACTGGTGTGATATAGAAGGAAAGTAAACCACCATTTGTAATGGGGAAGAGAGATGAAGATGATGTCAAAAGAGTCTTGCAAAATCATTAAGAGATGAATGAGAATGAGGTATGTGAAGGAAGCAAAGTGAAACGGTGTGATTCTTCAGAAAAGAAGGAGGAAGAGGATGATGGATTGTGCATTGGATCGTGAGAACTAAATGTCCTTTCCATCAGATGAGTGTGAGAGAAAGGAAAGTGAATTAGAGTAATGTGTGATAGTTAATAAGCCTGGGATCATAGGTCCAGTCAGTACATTAAATGAAATTTCAATAAATCTTGGTTAAAACTATAGGAAAATGTTTCATAATTAATTTGGAGGGTCAAATATGGTCCAAATGATCCCAAATTTGGACCACATGCCCAAATATGAGTCTAGATTTTTCATATACAATCAAATTTCTATTTTAGACATGTTTTACCCCTAATCTCCATAAATGTCATTTTACTTGGTTTTAATGTATTAAAATGTGTAATGTGATACATTTTTCCAATAATTTTTATTTGAGTAAAAAATGAGTTAATTACTTATTTCTCACTAGTTATATCAGTTTTTAACTCCAAATCTCTTATCTTTCTCTTTTATGTCCCTCAAGCATCATGAATGATAGGAGAGAGAAAATAGAAAAAGGAAACTAATGGTATATCATCTTTGGATTAATTGAAATTCATAATGCACATATGAAAGGAGAAAAGTATTCTAAGTCACATTTTATTATTCTCACTCCATTAACCAACATGAAGTGTTCTTTCATAATATTTTGAACTAAGGCCCTCAACTAATTTTTATATAAGTAAGAACTCATTCTAAGTTTTAATTGTCATTGAAAATAGGGATATTAAAACATCTATGTAGTGAATATTGTCAAAGAACAAGTAGATAAACAATAGAATATTCACCATACAAAATACAAAATAATATATTTAGCTTCACACAACTTGTTACAAGTTTAGATTACATCTGTGCTAGTAAATTTTGTCAAAGAACAAGTACACAAACTAGGAGGATCTAGATCTGACTCCACCCATCAATTTCTCAAAAAAATCAAAACTCGCAATCCTATTTCCTCGCTAAATCTAACCTTGTAAAATATTAAAATAGTGGGAAAAAGTTAGCACAAAATATGGTATGTACATGGCTCACATAAAGGACAAAACTACTAACGGGAATGCATATTTCGATTAAAAGGGGAAAGAAATATATTTTACCACATGCTTATCAATTTTAACGACTCACTTTGAATGATTCTGCAAGAATAATCGATGACTATAAGGAACTAAAGTTCCCAGCAAGTTCTCACTTCGGCAACCACGTCAAGTGGAAGTGCTCCGATGCAGATAAAAGGTGCATGTTTTTGTAGAGACAGATGAGTCCTTCATATGATGTAGATGGCAATGAGTAAGAAGTATCAAATATAAATCATACCCATTACAATATTAACCTTTCCTTTAAGAGAGGCCTTTATTCCTCATCTTTCTTGAACAATATGAATACTAGTATGCCTTCTCACAACTTCAGTCTATTCACTTAATTTGTTAGGAACATGAGTTTATTGGATTAAAAGATGCCAGAGCTGTCCAAGGTGACTATCACTAAGGTGGAAAGAGCCACAATAAGCGGCACAGATCTTAATTGAAGTTAATGTATTATAGGACAAATTAATATATGAGAGAAAGAAAACAAATTACATTTGTTACCTATGAGTAGCAGTGGAATATATAAGCAATGCTTCCATCTTCAACGAAAGTAGTTGGCCTTATAGGAAGCCACAATTGTAGAGTATTGATAATGCACTTAGCTAGACCAATCATTAGGGCGTCTCTCTACAACCTCCTCTTAGGCAATGGTCCTTATTTTTCATTCTGTTTTTGTCTGTGCAGAAATGAACCCACCAGGGTGTTAATATGGAAGCCAACACAACAAGTTTTGTGTCTACGATGATTATGGTACATGGTAGGTTGAGTCTGGGTGAAATTTGGTGTCGTGAAATCTCAACCATTAGGTGAGTGATGCTACCAGATGTTGTAAGAAGCGGGAAAGGTGGATATTGTGGAAGGCAGGGGTGCAATAAGAAGAATACGAAGAGGATGCAGCAGAGGCGTAAGGGTTTGAAAGTAAAGAAAATAGGGATTTGTTGGGTATGAGGGAAAGATTGAACGGGGGAGAAGGTCACTGGTCAGGGGATGAAAGTACAGAGGCGGTCTAATTAAGGCGGGAGAGGTGAAAATTAAAACAATTGGTCTCACAGTTTTGGCAGATATAACAAAAAAAGGAATGTCACATTCAAAAAGGTCACCCCATGGGATTTGCTCCAAATACTCATAGGTCTAACTGGAATTTATTGCGGTGGTTGTAAAGTTACATATATTTGAAGTGTAGTCAAATTGTAGTTAAATTAGTTCACATGCAATTAACTATATTTTCATTACTTACAATTGTATGGTTTGTAAGAGAAGTATTTTTAACTATATATAAAATATATGTAGCTAGGACAATTGTAGAGAAATCATCTTTTTTTGTAGTGATGGTGACATGAACATGCATTTATAATAAAATATGTCTTGGTGTGATACATCAGTAAACAAGTATAATATAAATTTTGAAATAGCTCATTATGCGACAAGATGCATTTTATGACAAATTCTTCTAGTATTACTTTTAGTCAACAACAATCAATATAAGAATATAGGCACTTTTAGATGAAGTTCTATACAATGTGTCAAATGAATATGACCTCTTATACATGAAGAGAAATCATTGCCACATCTACATGAACATAGATACTAGCCACTTCCAAAGGAAGTGAGATACTCAATTATAATGGAAGGTATTTCATTACTCATGGTTAGGTGTGTTATCATTATATATATATATATATATATATATATATATATATATATATATATATATATATATATATATATATATATATATATATATATATATATATATATACATGATGCAATAATAAACATAGGGAATATTCTAGTTCAAAAATAGAATAATGAAAAGAAAAAATGTAATATAAGACATGTCAAGGGGATAGATGAAAAATATAAAAATATTATGCTTCTAGTCACACTGGACAATGATGACATAAAGAGGGTAGTCCTACACATCTTATTTACATTTCCTATTAATGTTTGAGTTATGCAACTCAGTTATTCTGATCAAAGCATACACCCACAAACATATATTAGATTCCATATCTAGATAATTATTATAAAATTAATAGTTTCTCACCTATGATTAATAAATCAGGTATAGGTATAAAAAACATTAAGGTTTTTTTTAAGTTTTGTACACACAAACCTATCCAAAGGTGGTAGGATCAATTTATTAGCTACTTTGTAACATCATCAAGGTCAAACCAAATTTACTTGTCATGTTTTAAGTTCAACCTATTGTTGACCTTAATATGCATCTAATATGTGTATTCAAGATTGATTTTAGGTGTTAGGTACATGAAAAAGATCAAAACACTCAAGCCCTAATTTTTCTCAAGTTCAAGTCAAAAGCTATACCAGTGTGTAAATTTTAAAATCCATGTAATTGACCTTAGAATATTTTTTTAATCACTTGTATTGATGATATGGCTTGTAACTAAGATGAGAAAATTGATTGGTACACTTTGCACCAAGTTTTAATCACTTTTGATGCACTTTAGAAAATTGATCACAGGCAGTCAATCAGTTGAGTTATAATCTCGACCGATCCACTTGATCAATTCTCGGAAGAGTGCACCGGTCGAGTTGTGCATTCACATAACTCGACCGATGGGGTTACTAACCAAACACAACTTTCATTGGTCGGTCGAGTTTCCTCTGGAAAAATTTGACCGATGGTTTGATATTTGGGTTTGTCTTTTACCCAATTGGTTGAGCTACCTTTATTGAAACTCGACCGAATGCACTATACGGAAATTGCAGAAAACGTGATTGTGACCGTTGGTGACATGTTTGGGTGAAAATATATATGTTTCCATGGGCAAAAAGGGATATAATTTGACCCTAAGTGTTCCCCTACTCAAAGGGGAACCCTTAGCTATAAATAGGACCACTTGGAGTTCATTACAAGGTTTCTCATTCCATATATGCTTGGTTTTTTATTAGTTGAGAGTGTTGCACACCTTTGAGCCTCTTTCTCTCTCTACCTTCAAGTCAAATCCATGAGTATGAGTCAGTTAGGATCTGTTGTAAGAGAGCTACCTCTTGTATCCATGTAAATCTCTCCACCTCCATCTTCCTACCCCCTTTCCTATTGAAGAAAAGGATGAAGATCTTCTCTGAGTGAAGGAGAAGGAGTTGTTGTTCTTCAAGTTTGAAGAAAGCATGGTTTTCCATATCTCCAATTGAAGGAGATAGGCAAGGTGGATGTTCAAGAAGGATAGGTAATTCCTTGAAGGACAAAGACATGAAAAAGGAGTGGCTAAGTCCTTGTTGAAGGCTAAAGACTACATGGTTCAAGTGGGTAAGCTCCTTCGATAGGTTGAAGATCCTTTCTTGAGGTATTAAGTCCTTGGATGAATGTGGTTGTTGTCTTGTAATCTTATGAATGAATATAAGAGCATCAAGATTGCAAAGTCCTAGAGCCTAACCACCTCTAGGTAGTGGACTGAGTCACTTCTAGTTTGATGTGTGGAACCACTCTAAACCACTCTGTCCAAGTGTATGTTCTTCCTTGTCTCTCACCCTTGCTATGCATGTTAGTTAGGATCTCAAATTGGATGTATGTTTAAGTTTCTGCACTTAATATAATTTGGTGGTCTGATTCATTTTGTGAGATTTGTGAAGCTCTATTCACCCCCCCCCATAGCCCTTGATCCAACAAGTGGTATCAAAGCAGGTCTACGCCAAGCTATTTCCACAACTAGGAGAAGATGGGCGATTTAACACTTAGATCTGTCAACTTGGAGGGAAGCTTTTCAATGTGACCTCCAGTCTTCGACGACACCAACTTCCTCTATTGTAAGAGAAGAATGCAGTTATATCTCCAAGGATTAAGCTATGAGATGTGGAAGGTGGTACATCTAAAGTATGAAGATCTAAAGGGGTAAATCGCCACATGGACGGAAACCCAAATGAAGCAAGCTCAACTAAATGCCAAAGCCATGAGCATCGTCTCTGCAGCCTTCACCCCATCCGAGTTCAACCGAATCTCCTCTTGGGACACCACACATGAAATTTGGAACAAGCTATGTGTCACCTATGAAGGAACAGAGTAAGTTAAGGAAGTCGAGATCTACATGCTTGGTGGTCTACTTGAGAGCTTCAAGATGGGAAAGAATGAAAGAGTGGTGGATATGTACACAAGGCTCAATGTGATCATCAATGGATTGGCAGCCCTTGGTAGTGTGATGGACAAAGGCACAATAAACTCCAAGATCTTAATATCTCTTCCAAAGAGATGGGAGCCTGTAAAGACCATGTCTCTACTATAAAACATGATAAACAAATACATCAAATGTGTGGCAGCGAAAGAAATAAAACTTGACTTTATTCAAAATGTATAAAGAGTACATTATAAAATTTTCATAAAGGAAGTATAACTTTATACAAAACATAGGATCTAGGTAGAGGAAGACTTAGACTAAGCCAATATTGTCTCCAAACAAAACAACTTAATATATAAAGGCAACTATGAACATGCAAGCTATATGTTCCTTTTCTTCTTGTCTTATCCTTAGCCATAGGTTCACCCAGCTTCCATGCGCACTCTGATCCTATCCTGGATGGATGGGGTCATCTAGCAAGAGAAGGATAAAAGTATGTGTCAATCAAAAGGAATAGGACAAGTAATAGTCAACAACATTGCATAATAAAAGATTCTATATGCTACAAGATTTTAAGAGAATGAGACAAATATTCAAATAAGAATAAGAGAACTGCCATAATCAATCACCACACTAACAATCACATAGCATGAATATATTAAGACACAAAGTCATCTCAATGTAGGGTGAGGCACCTACCGGACCTCACCAGTGGCAGGGGGACTAAAACCCCTGTGCCTATATAAAGTGGTAGGGGGACTAAAACCCCAGTGCCTAATATAAAATGGCAGGGGGACTAAAACCCCAGAGCCCGGCAGGAGGACTAAAACCTCAGTGCCTTGTGAGTGGTTTGTACTCATGTACACTACATTGTCATTTGGCCTAAAATACATCATGCTTAATAGTCACTTGGCAGTATTGAGAAGTATAACAAGATTGCAACATTACAAAATGGGAACAAAACCCAAATAAATAATCTCAATAAATGGATGAGCCAAACATTGGCCATAGAAAGATTCAATAGTACAAATGAATGAACCACATAAGCAATAGAAGCATATCATAAGTAAGGAGACAAATATAGGCAATCACAAGATCCATATAATTCAATTAGATGAGACATAATGGTAACAAAAACATCAAATAATTAAAGAGGCAAATAAAAGGTATTTTAGGAGGAGATCAAGGCTAGCACATAATGTTTGTAGGGTTGGATAAGAGCCCAACTGAAGGATAGGTAATTTCCACATAAACATTCCACATAGATTTCACATTCATCATTGATGTCACATACATAAATAGGTGTCACATACCTTAGTTTCCATTCACTACCATCACATTCACCAATCTGATTGTATCCAATTCCATATTTCCCTAGTTGCAAACATTACACAAGTATTAGGTTACATAAAGGTACTTTAAGTGTAAAATGTCCACATTTATAAACTATGGATTAAAACTTTGGATTTGTGGGTCTGGAAATAGGGCCAAATGATTCCTAATATTATTCTACTCGAGAAAACATATTTTCTTTTCAAAAACAGAGTTAAAACACTATTATAATCATTTTATAACACTTTATACATGTAAATTAGAGTTTGAATTAATTATCAGGTTTGGGACGGAAAACAGGGTTCAAAACTTTAAAATTCGGATTCTACATGATTTTATCTTTCCAACGAGTATTTATTTATATTTTTCCGATAATCGAGCGATTTACTATGAATTAAACAAAACTGACCAATTAATTGCTAAATGGGTACAACAAAACAAGGTTTCAGATGACGAAACTGCCCCTGGCGAGAGGATCAGGAAAAGAGGGCGCGTGGGGGCAAAAAGGTAAAAAGGCACCTTAGCTTCTTCAAGCTCGGGCGCAACTATGGTGTCGAGGTGTATCTTGGGAACTTGGGCATTTTTGCATTTCTCAACCAAAATCGTCGTGCAGGTACTCGAAACGAAGATAATCGAAAGACGAACTCACCAGACCAATAAATTTCGATGCATGAGCACTCTATCTCTGGGGAGAGGTGCCACAAGTACATCTGGAAAAAACTCCGCATCATCAGCTACACACGCGATCTCGGATGAAATCGATGGGATTGGTAGGTTGCTAGGTGGCCGACGCAACTGTGTGGGGAGTTATTTATAGGTGTGGAGGTGTCCTTTGTCCTAGCCGAGGTGGCCGTGAGAGAGCTTCAACCATCGGTTTAGGCATTTGGTTTCTAGGCCACCACAATGGGTAAACAAGGGATCAAATGAAAGGTCGGGTCACTACGAATTCAAAGCCGAAGAAATCACTTGATTTTGTGGAGAAATAGGGGAGAAAGAAGGAGGGGAAGCGAGCCACGGGTGCTCGGTTGCTGCTTCGTTTAACTGAAGGTAGAAGATGATCCATCTACCCTTGGATGCGATACAGATCGAAGAGGAGCCATTATATCTTGGATCATCATGGTCCAGCACGCGTGACACCTTATTAAGGCTTGACTTAGGCTTAAATGATGCAAATGAATGATATATTGATTGCTATTAAGTCACACTATATTAAAAACTTGTTTAATGCATTTGGAAGATCAAACGAGCTCCAATTAACCTCAAATTTTAACCCCAGGTTTCTAATGACGTCTAGATTCATTCTATATAATTATATTTTTGTTTCACCCAACCTTTGGCCTCCAATAATTATTTTGATTATTGAAGCATATATTAATTTAATGCTTGAGCAAATAATTATGTGTTGCTTTTATAAGCAACCCATGGTTCCCAACTCCGAGATTTGGACTCCAAGAGTCCTCCACTTACTAATAGCATGCATTTGCAAGTTTTATTAGCCCATATTAATAGTGAGGTATGAAGGTGGGTTATTATTCACCATTTTAATTTACACTATATTAAAAGTGTATAAAATAGTTTTGAGGGGTCAAATAAACTCCAAAAGCCAACAAATTTGAACCATTAGCTCACATTAAAGTCTAGAACAATGCTATGCAATTACTTTCTCATTTTACTCATTATTTGGCCCTAAATAAATATATTACTCATTAAAGTGTATATTAATACATTAAAATGAATGAGTTATATGAAAAGACTTCTTTTAATGGATTATATGAGGGAATTTCGAGATATCCATCCATAATTAATTTTAAGAACAAAGACTCATCATTATATTCTATTTTGATATATTATTATCATTTTTTAGGAGAGAGAAGGAAAAAGTAGAAATACTCTCATTAAACACTCAAATACACATTATTACTAATATATTTATCCAAAAATTTCCAAATTACATTATCTACTTATATTCTCACCTAAAACTCCATTTTGCATAATAAGACCCCAATTATTACATTGTTTGGGTTATTTGTGCAAACACCCCTCCATTTATATAAATGAGGGAAAAAGGTAATTTAAATCTTGAATTGTGCTCAAATTGCACAAGGAGTCCAAAAAGAATATAAAAGAAGCAAAATTTATGAAATTAGTCCAAAAAGACTTGAAAGAAAAGAAAAGATAGAATATGAGTAAATTGCAGGGAAGACCCTGAGATTCAGTATGTTACAGAGCCTAAGGTTACATCCATTGAAGAAGTGTACAAGCTTAGTGAATTGTCAACCAAGGAGGTGGTTCCCAACTTTCAAGCTCATGATCCATGGCTAGATAAGCAAGAAGAAAAAGAAAAGAGAGAACAGAAGGAGTCCAAGAAGATCAAGGACACAACCTTAAAAGCTCAAATTGAAGAAATGGTTCGACAACAACAACTTGCACTCATGTCTTCTACTCCTTCCTCAAGTGAAGATGAAGGCCCAAATGAGCATGAAGTAAACTACTCAAAGGGCAAACACTTCAAGGGGAAGTCTTATTCATCAACTCCTAGATTCTATGAATGTGGCCAAAAAGGCCATTACAAGAGTGATTGCCCCAAGGCCAATAAGAGCCATCACAAATGCAGCCATAAGAAGGATAAGGAGTACAAGAGAGAAGGCAAATACAAGAGAAAGGAGAACAAAGAAGGAAGAAGCAAAGATGCAGCTCATGTAGCATGGGAGGAGTCTTCCTCAAGTTCTTCTAGCTCCAAAGATGGAGAATGCCACCTTGCTCTCATGGCCTCTACAAGTGATGATGTAGGTGAGGTAAGTGAGGTTAGTGAGGTAAGTGAAGTCAATTTGCATGAGTTGTCTAAAGAAACTCTTATTGATATGCTTAATGTTTTTAGGTCATATTTTACTAAATGTAAATCTAAAAAGAAAAGGTTAAGAAAGATAATAGATGATCTTTATGCTAAAATTGGGATTCTTGATCAAAATGAAAAGTTGCACCTTGATAGCATAGATTCTTTGCAAGGGCAATTTCTTGACCTTGAACTCCAATACAATGGAGTAGAGGTAGAGAATGGTGTCTACCTTAAGACCATTGCTGCTCTTAAGGAAGATAACCAAAGATGCCAAGATGAGATAGATGTTCTTAAAACTAAAAATATAGAACTTAATCTCATTGATGAAGCTAGGAAGCAAGAAACTCATACTTATCGAAAGAATTTTTTTTTGCATAAATCTGAAAATGCTAAGTTGCTTGCTCAAGTTAATGATCTATCATCTAGACCTATTTTGCAAAGTAATGAGGTAGCTAGAACTATCTTAGAACATGATTCTTTTCATACTAAAGCCCTCTTTTTAGAGGTCGATCTACTACATGCTAGAGATGATCTTGCTAGTTTATCTTCTAATGTCATTAACCTTAGTGATGATAATGCTAATTTAAGAGCTTCTTTGCAAAAGTTTCTTACGGGAAAGAAATAACTTAATGATGTCCTAGAACACTCTACCAAATAAATTGGTACTAGTAGTTTATGATATGATGGGACTTCTCCTTGATGCACGTCGTTATACACACAATAATCACTGGGAAAAGTTGTACAATTTAACCTTCTAACCCGGTTGTCAACTTGTTGCGAACAACAAGTCAACTTAGTATAGATAGGTATCGATCCAAGGGATGGTGGAAAAGAAAAGTCAAAATCCAAATCCGATCGCAAGTACAAGAATTAAATCCTGATTTGAGAGAGTTGTTAATACTAAGAACAAAAATAAAAGTGTTGAAATAAAATTCAACTAATCAAAAAATAAAGATCTGGGGTCCGGAAGATCACCACCAAAACCACGTTCCTATTCAACTAATCAAATTCTAAACTCCAAGGATCAAATCAGGACCTTGTGGTTACATGTCCTTATGGAAAAATTCACAAGGTTCAGACTTCCCGTGAACCCGTTGGTCTCGGCGTTCACAGATCATTGCCCAACCGTCCAACATGCCATTATCCACGATCATATCAAAAAACATGTGAATTCAAACTGGCATTCAAACCCAAGACTCAGGCGGTCGCATCACTAAGGATTATAAAAAGAATAAGATTAAAAATACAAAAAGATGATAATCGCAATTAAGGGACTATTGTTTTGTTCTTACAGAGATCCACGGTCATATCACTCCATAAGAATATATCAGATCATCCAAAAAACCACACATAAATAGAGAGAAGTCATTTGTTCGATGGAGGAATATAATTGATTATATTAAATAGAACTGGGCTAAGGAGCTACTCCCATACCCCAGAGAGATTTAATCAGACATAATAAAACCAGAAGAAATGCAAACTAAAGCAAGATCCAACATTATACAAGATGTGGTCTACAACTAAAAATTAGATGGAATAGAATGAAGAATGGAATCCTTTACAAGTGAAGAGTCTCTCCTTTTATAGGAGGGAGAGGGGGTAGGCTTACCTCAAAAGAGGGGGGAAAAGAGTGGGAGATAGAAATTTGAATTTTCTGGATCTGGTCAAATCGAAAGTTGGTTTTCTTTAATTATCTTGACCATGTAACTCCCTTTAATGCAGATTCTCGCAGCAAAACTTTTGAACATATTTCTCTCCCGTAAAAAGAATAAAAGTGGTTCCAATAATAGTCTTTTATTTTAGGAAATTAAATTCCCTTTCTAATGAATACTTGTACACTCAATTTGGAGTTCGAATGCAACAGTTATGTCACTTTTGGTGGAGGGTATATATGAATTTCAGGCTTGCTGCAAATTGTGTAATTTTCCTACAAAACCCAAGAAAATAGAATTAAAAATCCAATTAAAGAGAAAAATATAAAATAACACAACTAAATATGAAACTAAGATAATAAATAACAAAATAATCCTATACAAATATAAAAATTATATAAATAAAAGGGATAAATATACATTTATCAAAATAGCCCAGACTTGAATCTTTGTTTGTCCTCAAACAAATAAAATCACAAATTATTCCAATTTATACTAACAACATGTCTGTCTTCACCCTTGTAACATCACTTTATTCCTTACCTCCAAATTTGGCCAAGAAACCCAATCTCCTAAAACCACAAAATACAAAATTCTATATTCCCTATTGAAAATAAATATCATATCTTGGTTCTAAATCAATATTTTGTAGAAAAATATGCTTCATCTTAATTTTTCTTTGACACTCACATTTTTATAAGTGTATTTTTTTTGTGTGAGTTGTTGCACAAGAAAAAGATGAAATTAGGGGGTGTGAAAACAAAGAAGGAAGTGGGGAATTTTTTTTATCCCTCCTCTATTTGACTTGGGATTTAGATTTGTGGAGTTGTGGCTACATTGGTGACAATTTTTTTTAATATGCACTTTTGGCATCTTTTGATGGTACACCCCTTTGTGGGGTATGGAATTTTTTTTATGGGAAGCATGCCACCCCGGACTTGATTTTTGTCTGGTGGTAATTCTTTGCTTCTCTTTTTTTAGAGAGAAAATAAGGGGGAAATAAAAGGTGTCCTTGTGCCTATAACTTCACATATTTATTTTCTCCTCTTTTTTTTTAAAGTGTCATTACATCAGAAAGAACATTCATATCAATCATATTATATAAGATTTATATCAAGTTAATCAATGTTTAAAAAAAATGAAAATTTGTGTTTGGTTTTGATTGATTCCATACGGCTTGCCAACTTTTCCAAGGAGTGATGTTATTTTGGGATCCTAGGTGACATGGTGGTTTCAAACATGGCAATTTGTAACATTTTTTTGCAAAAGATTTACTAAACTCAAAGGGGTAAAATGATAAACATCTATTCATATTATTCGACTAGATAAAGGCCATTTTGCAACAAAAGAAATAAAAACATGGCTGACTAGATAATGACCATGAACAAAGAAACTATATGCAAAAAAAAGGTATAAATAATGCAAGAATAAAAAAGATAAGGGGGTGGAATAGAAACATACCACCCACCTCCACCCCGGACTTAAATATTTGCTCCTCCCGAGCAAAATCGAAATCCGAGATGGAGGGAAGAGAAGAGCGAGGATTTCTAGGTGGCCCAGGTAGCTCAAAAAACGTCCAGCTAAAGGGGATGTGTATGAGGACAGGGACCTTTATCTGAGGAGCTTCATAATGTACCCTATGATAGGGTAATTGTAGAAGCTGAGTGGGGTGCTCATATTTTATTTCACCTCGCATTCCCTCCAATAATATCCTTAGATCTTCCTTCGATAGAAAGGGAAGTGTTGAAGATGGATGTGGATTGGGGGAGGTTGGCGTGTACCCGACCAGTAATGCCAGTAGAGCATGATGAACTGAGTCAGGTGGAGGATCTGGTTCAGGTTTTCCACCATCATGATGACCTGCATATGGAAGAATTGATGCTAATACAAAAAATTTAAAATCATTTACAAAAGTGTTTTGTTTCTCCTTAAAATTAATGCCATCAAAATTGGGTTTGGTAAGTTTCATTATTCATATAACATATGTCTCCAATACTTTTGTACAAGGGTTCCCCAAGTATTTAGGAGGGATGATGATGTCTTCCTTGCAAACAACATAAGGGGGTGTGTGGGCTTCTTCCAACAATGGTATCTCCCCTTCTAGACCAGCCATGTATGGGATGGAAATTGGCTATGATGACTTGGGATGAATCATAAAGGGGATTAGATGCTCATTATTCAAAATAGACTCAAAAGAAGGGTATTGGTCTATGGTATCATTCAAATTTATGTCGAGGATGGTAGAAGTTGTTGGATCTTCAGAATGACTCTCCTGCTTTGACATTTCATATTCAAGTAATAGAGTCTCTAAAAGAAAGATAGGGATACCAACGTCCTCATAACACACAAAATATGGCTCCATGGTTTGTTATATTTCTTCAGGATCTGACATATATGACACAAAATAAGGATCATCATCGTCTTCATGAGGAAGAACCATCTTGGGTTGTTCAAGCTCTATAGGGGGAGTTTGTGATTGATCCTCTAGTAAGGTAGTTAACATGGCTTGACTGGATTCAAGTTTTTCTTGTCCTTCTGCTACCATCTTTTCTAGGGCCTTAAGTCTCTCTTCCAGTTCAAGATTAATTTGTGTTTCACCATAGGATTTATACACCCCAAAATTTTGGTCATCCTCGCCACACTCCCCATAGTGTCCTTGGCCATAGTACTCCTCATATTGTTTTGGGTGGCATTGCTCCTCATAATAATCTCCAGAAGATGGTGGATTGTAATTTCCATTGCGTCCATCTTGGTAGGAAGATTCAATATTATAAGGTGTCACCAAATCATGAGGAAACATATTTGAACAATCTATATTTTGGGTTTGGGCTTCTAGCAGTGCGGTTAAGAAGGCTTGGCTGGCTTTTAGTTTTTCTTCTCCTTCTATTGCTATCTTCTCTAGGGCCCTAAGTCTCTCTTCTTGTTGAAGATTACATTGGGTTTCATAAACATTCTTATAACCCCCAAGGTTTTGTTGGTTACACCCCACAAAATTTTGTTGATCATATCCCCCATTAGAATATGGATAGCAAGGTTCCCCATAATGGTTCTCAGAAAAATGTGGATTCACATTGTACCCACCAGGATGAAAGGGCTTGCAATTAAAAGGGGTGCTATTGTAAGCATGGGGTAGAGTCAGACAGACATGAGATGCATGGTGGTAAAAACCACAATAATAACATTGTGGGGGATATTGGGATGCCAACTCCATTTGAAAAGAAAAGTTCCTGAAAGATATGTCAATCAACGAACAAGAGAAGAAAGATTGCGAGATAAAAGGTTATTTAAAATTACAAAGAGAACAAAAAATTATAAATCTAAAAAAATTATGAAATAAGCTAAAATTACAAAAAAAAGTAACTAGAAAGCAGTACTGCTAGAATGGAAACTCAACAGAAAGAGGAGATACACTTTCAGAATTGTGCTCGGAAGGTAAAAACAAATTACAAAAATCTAAATGAAATTATAAAAAAATACTAAAGTTATGAAAGTTAGAGAATATGAACAAGGATTATACAAGATATACAGGCAACCGGATCTGAAAAACAACTGTGCCTTGCCCGGCAACGACACCAAATTGATGAGCGTCGTTGTACACACAACAATCACTAGGAAAAGTCCTAGAGTTTAACCTTCTAACCCGGTTGTCAACTTGTTGCGAACAACAAGTCAACTTAGTATAGATAGGTATTGATCCAAGGGACGACGGAAAAGAAAAGTCAAAATCCAAATCCGATCGCAAGTACAAGAATTAAATCTTGTTTTGAGAGAGTTGTTAATACTAAGAACAAAAATAAAAGTGCTAAAATAAAATTTAACTAATCAAAAAATAAAGATCTGGGGTCCGGAAGATCACCACAAAAACCACGTTCCTATTCAACTAATCAAATTCTAAACTCCAAGGATCAAATCAGGACCTTCTGGTTACATGTCCTTACGGACAACTCACAAGGTTCAGACTTCCCATGAACCCGTTGGTCTCAGCGTTCATGGATCATTGCCCAACCTCGAACATGCCATTATCCATGGTCATATCAAAAAATATGTGAATTCAAACTGGCATTCAAACTCAAGGTTCAGGTGGTCGTTTCACCAAGGATTATAACAAGAATAAGATCATAAAGACAAAAAGATGATAATCGCAATTAAGGGACTATTGCTTTGTTCTTACAGAGATCCACGGTCATATCACTCCATAAGAATATATCAGATCATCCAAATAATCACACATAAACAGAGATAAGACATTTATTCGATGTAAGAATATAATTGATTATATTGAGTAGAATCGGGCTAAGGAGCTACACCCATGCCCCAGAGAGATTTACTCAGACATAATAAAACCAGAAGAAATGCAAAATAAAGCAAGATGCAACATTATACAAGATGTGTTCTACAACTAAAAATTAGATGGAATAGAATGAAGAATGGAATCTTTTACAAGTGAAGAGTCTCTCCTTTTATAGGAGGGGGAGGGGTAGGATTCCCTCAAAAGAGTGGGAAAAAAGAGAGGGAGACAAAATTTTGAATTTTTTGGATCTGGTCAAATCGAAAGTTGGTTGTCTTTAATTATCTTGACCATGTAACTCCCTTTAATTTAGATTTTCGTAGAAACGTTTTTGAACATATTTCTCTCCCGTAAAGAGCACAAAAGAGGTCCATATAATAGGATTTTATTTTAGGAAACTAAATTTCCTTTCCAATGAATACTTGTACACTCAATGTGGAGTTCTAATGCAAGAGTTATGTCACTTTTGGTGGAGCGTATATATGAATTTCAGGACTGCTGCAAATTGTGTAATTTTCCTACAAAACCCAAGAAAATAGAATAAAAAATTCAATCAAAGAGAAAAATCTAAAATAACACAATTAATTATGAAACTAAGAGAATAAATAACAAAATAATCCTAAACAAATATCAAAAATATATAAATAAAAGGGATAAATATACTTTTATCACTCCTATGGGTAAGAACAAGAACAAGAGTAAGGGTAAGAAGAGGAATGTGGAACCTCCTATCTTCCATGGAGAGACTTCCGACTCTAAGAACCCAATGGTATGTGTTCATTGTAAATGTGATGATCATTACTCTACTTATTGTCCTTACAAGCCAAAGGGGACCAACCCAAAGATGAAATGGGTCCCCAAACTAACCCAGGTACCCAAAGTTTAAGTTGGGTACCGACATCCTTCTTTCATACAGGTCAAAAGGTGGATTGTTGATATTGGCACTACTATAGAAATGGCTTATAACGTCACATTTACAGGCATTAGTTGTATACCCACAACCGACACGTGAACCCTACAGTGTCATTTGAGTACAAAAACCGACATCTATCTGTGAAGAGCGGCCAGACATTGGTTTCACTTTTAATTTAGCATTGGTTCCTTAATAAGTTACCGACACCTAAAATCGACCGCCAAATATAATTTTTCCAATGGGAAAAAATAACCTCCAAAAATTAACATACGGCTTTGGTTATTAACTAATTAACCGACGATGAAAGATTTTTTGTGAGACGGAAATGTGGCCCATTTGTATCATCGGTTATCTTACAATAACCGACGCTGATGTGTTTTTGCGTGTTGTCCCTGCAAAATTTTTAACCCCCTTTTGGTGTCATTTTTTGGTGGGCACTGACACCTATTATTTTAAGCATCAATTTTTTGAATAACTGATGCCTATGGTTAACTTAATAGCACCTACACGAACCAGACTCTTCCCCTTTCTCTATTTCATTCTCGATTATTGGTTAGGTCTTTGAAGATTTATCTCCGCCATTATTCTCTCTGCCGCCGTTGCACTTGCCCTACCGCCGCTGCGTCAACCATTGCTTCTGGAGCTTGTCGGCCGCCACTACACCTTTTGTAGCTTCTGGAGGTCAACGGCCATTGCTACCCTACTACGCTCTCATCGCTGCCCTATCGCCACTCTCACCACTGCCTCTTCTGGACCTACTTCTCTGTGAAGTCCCTAGATTTTCTAAAAATTAATCTGATGTGTGACATCCAAATTGAAACCCTCACCTCAGTGAGAATCCCAATTTAAACATCCCACACACTAGGCTAAAATGAAGAAAATCAAGGGAGTCAGAAGGAAACAATCAGTAGAACATGTACATGAACAATAATAAAACCATACACACATGTTCACCATTCAACATATAATTACAACATGAATTATTACAACATTTGATATTACATATTGAACAACAAACTTTAACATATACATGTACTACCACTAAACAACAGGATCTTAAGACAACATGTCCACCTGCACATCAGCTCGCCACACAACTCACAACTATCCTAGATCTTCGAGAGCATAACCACAACCTAAACAAAAGATTACATGTGGTACACATCAGCACAATATTCAAGAATATTGTACTGAGTACGCCTACGTGACTTTTATTTACCTCTCATCATATCTTGGCAATAAGATAAAACTAATACTTGGCAGGTATAAAGAAATATAAGAAAAGAGTATACATGCAAAAAGATATTTCATTAACAAAGTTGAACACACATTTTAAGCTCATTTTCCATTATATGCTCATGCATCTGCCTACCACTCGGATAGATGCATTTAGGCCTTATGATCTGCTTACCAAAGAGATAGATCATTGTACATGTGATCTGCTTACCAAAGAGATAGATCACTCACTAGCACTATGCTTACCAAAGAGATATAGTGCTTTCATATAATGGAACAAATATATTATGTTTCATGTGTTCATAGCCATAAGTACGGAAAATCAGGCAACATATCATACAAGAACAATCATTCATCCAATATCATATGCCAAGTATTCTAGTACACATATAACACAAGCATATTGTATAATAAGCCAAGTAAGAGGTAATGGAATACCTTCTAAAGAGATAGATCATACTAAACGCATATCACCGATGCCAACTATAGGCTTGGTCAAACCTGATCAAAACAAGACCATATACTATCATCTAGTTCTCATCATCATTAACCATATTTGTATCCAATAGGGTTTACTTCATCTCCTTAGCATATTTCCATGATTACTTGTATTTTTGTCTTAGATTTATGTTACTGATGTCATATTCCAGATTAGTATAAGTAATCTGAATAATAGGTTCTGTATCATTATTTATACATATTAAACCTAGGTTATCTGTATTATTCATATTAGGGTTTCATCATATGTTTCAAGGTTCATCTTCATATAACATGGATTTCGTGAATCATCATCATCTCATTATTAAAATTGAGGTTACATATACTGGCATAATCTTACTCTGTAAATTCAATCATTTATTTAGTATGTATGTATTTATTATATTTTATTTAGGGTTATTAGCCCCAAATAGCCAAATTGATAAAATTACATGATTTCGTACTCTAACATCATAATAGTTGACCTTATATGGATTATAGACATGATTTATGATCTACTTATATATTCTCATAATTTTAGGTCTTCGTTTATTATTTATTATACATGAAAAGACCATTATACATCTTACATGATATCACTAAGATTTAAGCATCAAAATCCTGATATTATCATTCCATGTTGTCCTACTCATTTTTCTGAGAATTTTGATATATTACATGTGTTTTTCTGATAAGAGGGCTATTTACTACGAAATATGCAAATTCCAGGTATTTTCTAAGATTTTCGGGTTCATAAATTACCTCTGCTAATGGGACTTCGACAAGTTGCTCTGAGGGATGATGCTCCTTCCTGGGTCAGCCAGTCTGGTTTGCTGGCTTAGACCCGGTCTGGGACTCTCTCTTTCTTCATTTCGTTTAACGCCTGCCTGTGTTCTTTATCCCAGCACAACGCCTGCGTGCCGTAGCCGCCGCCGCCTCATTCACCTTCGGCAAGCGAGCAGACACACCCTCCCGTCCAGGGCGTCGCCGCAAAGCAGAGCATGATGAGGACAACGGTCGAAGTCTCCTCAGTGCAGTACTTCTCAGCGTCTCGAATATCTGAGCTCAGCCGTAGAGTTCCATCTCCATTTCCACAGGTCTCACACGACGCAGCCGCCTCCACGACTGTCTTCTACTGCTCTCGCATCCTGCTCATCCGCGATCAGTGTGATTCCCTAGTGGGACTCCATTCTCCTGGGTCTGACTCCGTAGAGGGGCTTGTGCTTCTCTACTTCAGAACCGCCGCCGCAGCTATGACTCCAGCTAGCGACCACTGGGCAGGCTCGCCGCCTCTTGGCTTCTCACACCGGTCTGTGCACCGCCGCATAGCAAGGAACCGACCGACCTCTTCTCCTCGTGATGAGCGATCGGTTACCCATCTATTCACCGCCGCCAGTTCTCCTCTCCGGCATGCAACCACAATAGCTACTCTCCTCCTCGTCCACTGATAGCTCCGAAATCTCCTTCTTCAGGTCGGAACTCCATCGGTCTGGTTCATCGTGATCTCCAACTATACCATCTGGTTTGGGATCTATGAGATCTCCCGTTCGTTCCCATTCAGGCATGCCTGGAACAGACACTGTCGTTGCCTGCTCTACTCCTCCTCGCGCCTCCTTTTTGACCTCTGCATGGGTAGTGGAGACGTAGCATTGTGGACATGGTGATTCTCCTAGATTTTACCACGAGCATGTTCCTATGAGGGGTCATATGACTTCTCTCCTCATTCCAGAGGTAGCCATCCACTCACACTACTACAAAACCTACCTTTAGTGTCGGTTATTTAAGGCCTTTAGTGTCGGTTTCTGAGCGACGCCTATGTGGGCGACACTAAAAGGTCACCCATTACGCGTCGGTTCCAGAACCAACATCCAAACTCTTCGCACGCGACCGAAAACGCACCGTCAGGGGACTATAGGCGTCGGTTATTAGGTAAGAAACTGACGCCCAAACCCTTCACGCCACAGAAAGGGCACCATCTTGGGCGCTATCAGTGTCGATTATAAGCCAAAAACCGACGAAATATGTCTTCGCGCCAAAAGAATATGTGTCGGTTACATTTAAATAACCGACACTGTAACATTATGTGTCGGTTGTTTACAATTACCGATGCCTGTTATTGGCCACTATCAGTGTCAGTTTTTAGTAAGAAACTGACACCATATATGTTCGCGCCACAAGAAATAGGCGTCAGTTATATCTAAAAAATGACATTATATCATTGTGTGTCGGTTTTTTACAAATAACCGACGCCTATTGTTTTTTTTTTGTCAGTCTACAGACCTGCTGTGGCTGGTCGCAGGATGAGAAACCTGCAGTTCAGTTAACTGAACTGTAGGTTTTACGACATCCATTGATATCAGCCAACAACAGGCCACAAACCTGCAAATTTAACAACAAAAATATTCACACATGCATTTAGCAATACAACCTGTAGTTCCATTTTATTTTCACACATTTAGAAACATTCATGTAGCTAGCAATCTGTAGTTCCATTCATTCACATTCACACATGTAGAAACATTCATATAGTAACCAACACTTTCATTCATTTTCACTCAGACACATGTAGAAACATCTAGACATGTAGAAACATTCACACATATTATAATTCAGAAATTCATTTACAAAATCCCCACTATTTGTATGGTTGTTGCCCATTCTTCTCTTACTTCATTTAATTCTCCCATCGTATAGGGAACATGTACATCTGGTAAGTCCGTTCCTGTAGTGGGGTCAACTTTAAACACCTGTAAAAAGAATGATGTATATATATAATTAATGAGCTATAAATAAGATTGATATATTTCATATTATCTAATGAGACTATATAATACCTGAGCAATACAATCGATGTCCATACAACATGACAGACTAACACATATATAGCTTACATACAACACTAGCTTAGTACATATATAGTGGGACTTATAAGGTGACGATCCCACCTGGTAAAATAGGTTACCGACAACTACATGTTACGACTGGGAGGTCGTGATTCAGCAATAGTATGCATTAGCAGGAGGACAAATAGATCACCATATGTTTGTCCTCATATGGTGATCTGTTTGTCATCCTGCTAATGCATACGCTGCTGAATCACGACCTCCCAGTCGTAACATGTAGTCGGTAACCTGTTTTAGCAGGTGCTATCGTCACCTTAGTCCCACTATATATGTACTAAGTTAGTGTTGTATGTAAATTCGGCACTGTTGGTGTTATGCACTATATATGTGTTAGTATGTCATGTTGTTATATGAATCTGAACCACTTGTTTGTGCTTCACTTTATGTATTGTATCTGTATCCTGCTTCTCTTCATTGGGGCTTCTTCCTGTATATCCTGCATATCCTGCATAGCTATGTCATGTCCATCCTGCATAGCCTTCTTCCTATATTTATTTTTCAAAGAGAATACAAACAAAAATTATTAGTGTAGAGTTAGTGAAATACTGATCAATGTCTATAATTGGAATAGATCAAGAACCTACTCTCAACATCGCGTATGTAATCTCGGGTGAGATTGGTCCTATAGTTCTTTAGCACCCTCCCACAATGTTTAGCATTTGTATTAACTAGAAGATAATGAAACATCAAATCAAAAAATGATATTGATATGAAAAAAGTAAACATTTAGCTTCAATAAAAAAATATAAACATGCATGCCTCTAAAATTGTGATCTTTTATCAATTAACAATCCTTCATTGTGATCTCCGCGTACATATAAGTCATCATTAGCTTCAATATTTTCTGTAGTTGGCAACCCAACTGAGAATGGACTGGAGTCATCATATTTATCATAGTACTCTTCTTCATCTATAGGATCTTCAATGAACTATCTTTTACCATGAAGAACAACCGACCATTTATCATTTGCATGATCATCGATGTAAAATACTTGTTTCGCCTGTGATGTCAATATGAATGGTTCAGCCTTCTCGCCAATCTTTTTAAAGTTCACTAAAGTGAAACCCAATTCATCCACTATAACTCCTTTGGTGTTATCAACCCAATTACATTTGAAGAGCAGAATTCTGAAATCTATGTAGTCAAATTCCCATATCTCTTCAATGACACCGTAATATGACATTTTAGCTTCACGTGGACTCTTATCCTTTGCACTTGCAAAAAACATAGTCGATGCTTGAAGGGTGACCCCACTATTTTGGACGACACTCTTATAATCTTGGCGCTTTGTGTAATATGTGAATCCATTAATTTCATACCCTTCATAAGACATAACAGTCAACTTTGGTTTAAAGGCGAGGCATTTGATAGTTTCAGTAATATCATCTGGTGTTTGAGATAGTTGATGTAAGACTTTATCTTCAAACCACTTAATAAAAGTCTTGTTATGCTCTCTAGCAAGCCACATTGTATTGGCTCGAGGATATTGTCTTTTGATGAAATTGGTATGTTCCTCGATATAAACGTTCACTTCGTCCATGTTGTGTAAAATATACAAATGACCTTGTTCCAACTGCTCACAGCTGATTACTTTCACACGTGATCCCAAAATTCCTTTGCCAAATAGCTCATCAATATTCTTGTCATTATCAAGAGTGTCATTACCACTGAGAAAGTCATTGCAGAAATCCATAACCTCTCTCACCACATAACCTTCAATAATACTCCCTTCAGGCCGATAACGGTTTCAAACATCACCTTTAAAAATGCTCATTATCGTTCAAAGGGATACATCCAATGCAAGAAAATCGGGCCCAAGATTTTCACTTCCCTAGTCAAGTGGACAACAAGATGTACCATGATATCAAAGAACGAAGGAGGGAAATACATCTCAAGCTGACATAGGGTAACAACCACTTCTCTTTGCAAATTATCGAGAGTCTCAGGGTCAATAACTTTGCTGCAGAGACTGTTGAAAAAGAAACAAAGTCTGGTGATTGCAAACTTTACATGCTTCGGCAATATAGATCGAATTGCCACGGGCAATATTTGTTGCATTAGAGTGTGACAATCATGAGATTTCAGTCCTATCAACTTCAGATCTTTCATTGATACCAATCTATGGATGTTGGATGAGTAACCATGTGGCACCTTAACATTTATCAAGCATTCACAAAAAGCTTTCTTCTCTTTTCTAGACAACGTGTAACATGCGGGAGGTAAGTATGTTCTTTTACTACCCATTTCACGTATTTCTGTTAATTCTGACCTTATTCCCATTTCACGTAGGTTCAGTCCGGATTTTATCCCATCTTTAGTCTTACCTGGTATATTTAACAGAGTACCAATGATGCTATCACAAACATTTTTCTCAACGTGCATTACATCGATACAATGTCTGACTGTCAAAGAACTCCAATAAGGAAGATCCCAAAATATTGACTTCTTCTTGAATGAAGAATTGTCACTCCGTGTAGTACATTGTGATCTCTTACCAAATTCATTAACAAAGTCTTTTATTCTTTCATAAACAACCTCCCCTGGTATAGGTTTAGGTGCACTGCGTTCCTCATTCAATCCATTGAATGCTTTGCGCTTCCTACGATACGGATGGAATTTTGGAAGAAACCTTTGATGACCAAGATATACATTCTTATCGCCATGTTTTAGTCTTGTTGAATCAGTGTTCTCTTCACATATAGGACACGCTTTAGCTCCTTTGACACTATATCCAGACAAATTCCCATTTGCTGGAAAGTCATTAATAGTGCGAAACAACATAGCATGCAAACGAAATGTCTCTCTTCGTGAAGCATCATAGGTCATCACACCTTCACCCCAGAGTTTCTTTAAGTCATCAATCAGAGGTTCAAGATAAACATCGATGTCATTTCCAGGTTGTTTAGGGCCCGATATCAACAACGACAACATTACGTACTTATTTTCCATACACAGCCAGGGAGGAAGATTGTATATAACAAGCATGACTGGCCAAGTGCTATGTTGGCTGCTCAATGTCCTGTATGGATTCATCCCATCTGTACAAAGCCCAAGTCTTAGATTCCTGACTTCTTCACCAAATTCAGGGTACAATACATCAATATTCTTCCACTGTGGGGAATCAGACGCATGTCGTAGGATCCCATCATTATTTTTCTTAACATCTGCATGCCACCTCAAATTCTGTGCATCTATCGGATTGGCAAACAAGCATTGAAACCATGATATTATAGGTAGATACCACATCACCTTGGCAGGAGAACCAGTTTTGGACTCCCCCGAAGTTGTCGATTTATACCGTGACGCACCACATTTTGGACAATCTTTCAAATCTGCATAGTCCTTTTGAAATAATACACAATCATTAGGGCATGCGTGTATCTTCTTGGCATCCATTCCCATTGGGCACAACAATTTCTTTACCTCGTATGTTGAGATTGGCAGCTCGTTTCCTTCAGGAAGCATTTCTTTCAACAAAGACAGCAATGACGTGAAGCTTTTGTCGCTCCATCTATTGTTAGCTTTCAACTTATACAATCTCAACACAGCGTTAAGCTTCATAAACTTAGTACAACCTGTGTATAACGGCATATCAGCATCATGCACAATGTTTCTAAAAATGGGATGTGGATCAGTGTGCTCTACCCCACAACTATCCAGCATCGCATCAACGATGTCTACTGGAACTGGTTCATTCACATCTACGTCATCGTAGGCAATTTCTTCTTCCACACAAGCACTGCTATCGACATCCACTGGTTTCAGGTTTGAAATCTCTCCATGCTGGTGCCATTCTGTATAGCCTTGTATAATCCCGTTGCACATGACTTGAGTTTTGATTTCGTCACCAGTGTTGACTTTCAAGTTGTTACCGCAATGTCTACATGGACAGTAGAACCTATCTCCAGGTTGTTTCCTATGTTCCTCGGCAAATTTAATGAACTGGTGAAGACCAGAAATAAACTCTGGGGTGCAACGATTGCGAATGGACATCCATGATCTATCCATTCTATGATCAAAGAGAAAACAAGTATATATTAGGACAAGATTAGGGTCTAGGGTTAACAAATACATGTGATGTCATTATTATATATAATAAATGTGTACCACCTATCCATTCTTGAACACCTAATCTCACTAGTAAGTGTATAATGTGTATTGGGTTTTCAAGAAAATTTTGGCAGCATTTCCCCGCTGTTCTCCAAGTACATATGTACTTAGAGAACAAACGGGGAAATGCTGCCAAAATTTTCTTGAAAACCCAATACACATTATACACTTACATCCTAAGCGATATTAGGTGTTCAAGAACAGTCCCAAACCGGGGACTATGCAAGATTTACTCCTAATGAGTAAATATTGGATGGGTTTCTAGGCCAACAAATAATGTATTGTCATTCTTATACCTAAAATCCTAGTTCTTCAAGTTAGGGTGATTATTGATGTCTTTAAAAGCATGATTGGCAATTTAGGGAAAAGTTCATCATTTACATTCCAAGCATGTCACATGTGTGCATTACAGTTCATCATTAAGCAAGATATAAGCAAGTATGTCATATTAAAATAGACTAAACAATATGAGAAAATAGTAGTGTAATCATGCAAATGGGAACATTCATGGGAACACACACTTCAGTTATAAGCATTCATGTAGCAACTTTTAGTTCCATTCATTAATCTCTTTTTACATCCACACACAGGGGTGAACCCCTAAACAATAACTAAACAAAGGGGTTGGTGTACCCCTAAACATGCGCATAATTAAAAAAACTATTAATACAGACAAGTCAAGATAGATAGACAACTAAATACTACACCAACATGGTCTCGCATCAATAACTTATTTTTGATGATGAAGCTGTGTCACGAAGCTCCTTACTGTATTTAGACAAATCTGAACTGACAGGGGTCTCAGATTCAGATTCCTCATAGATGATATCCGACGCCGTGCGCTCATACCGCAGTAGATGATCGAGGGTCTCGCAGTTGTTGTTGGTTATCCAAACTTTGATGGAATTATGGCCAACTGGACGGAGAAAAAGCCTGTTGCAACGGACCACATGCATCTCTCCAATCCAATCACCCCAACCGGATTTTGATACAAGATTTCCTGCCAAATCATACTCAACCTCGATAACATGTGAATAATTGCCAAAAGTTATGGTCACTTTACCAGGCATGTAGTGTCTTCCTTTTAGAAAACGCCAATGTTTGGGTATGACCAATTGGTTTAAGGAACGATCATCTAGGATGATGTCCAATTGTTCTTCAATAGGGAACGTTAACATTGACATAGAGGCCCAGTTCATAGTGACTGTTATGGGTGGACAGAGACTGCACAATATTAGTATTAACAAAGTGTAAGTATATATAATGATGTTATATATTTTCAGAAAAAGTTGTATAACATCAGTTAACCTTTTATTGCTTGTCATAACCAACTTTATTGTGGTAGACATGATAGCTTGAAAAGAAGTCTACAAATGTACTTAGAGAACAAACAAGGAAATGCTCCTAATGAGTAAATCTTGGACGGGTTTCTAGGTGCTTACTAAAATAGAACCATTATATGGAACTAATCCTACATTATACACATACTTTTCCTGAGTAAGATAATGTGCACTTCATGGAATTATTAAGATCTGAATATATATAAGTTGTTTCTACCTACTTTGATGGGATTTTATAACATTCGAGTCTTCCATTTATAACATTAAGATCTGAATATATATAAGAATCCCATTTGATACACACAATTGAGAATCTTTCACGATACTAGGAAAATACACTAACTAGATATTCATTTAGGTATTAGACATCAATATGTGTATGAGCCCTAATTAAAACTGATTCTCATAGGAAGTAAATAAATTAAAAAAAATGCCCAGCAGCAGGGCGGCACCTTGAGGGAAGACGAGCAGAGGAAGAAGAAGAAGGCAGGGCGGGCACCTTGAGGGAAGAGGAGCAGCGGCCGGAGCAAGTCCTAGCAGCTTCCGGGGGTGAAGAGAGGAGCGGCAGAGAGGGCGGCGATGCTAGGAGACCTAGCTGCTACCGGCGACGACGGAGAGGGAGGCCGGCGGGCGGAGAGGGACGCCGATGGGCGGGCGGGAACCGATTGCTTCTCGCTCGACGGCGATGAGCGGCGAGCACAGAGGAAGGAGCGGCGGCGACGGAGCACGACGGCGGAGCACGAACGGCAGGGAGCGGCGGTGGCGGCAGTAGGGGGCAAGAAATCGCCGGAGCTAGGGAAATCGGGAACGAAATATGTCTTCGGGTAGGGTGAGCTATTAAGTTGAAAATACGTGTCGGTTATTTAAAAAACCCACAACTAAACCAACAGTGTCGGTTCGTTTGCAAAAACCGACACCTATACTATATTATAGTCGTCAGTTTTTGATTAAACGACAACCGACAACTATTCCTATCTCACGAATACCATTTAGTCATCGGTTATTTAGTTACGAACCGACACAATATGTAAAATATTGGAGCCAATTTTTTCGCTGGAATTTTGGGTTTGGCGGTTGAGTTTAGGTGTCGGTTGTTTATTAATTAACCGACACTTAATAAAAGCGGTACCCGTGTCTGGTCGACCTTCATGGGTTGGATGTCAGTTTCTGTTAAAAACCGACACAGTAGGGTTTATGTGTCGGTTTTTGTATACAACCGACACCTTGAAAACTGACTTTATAAGGCATTTCTGTAGTAGTGTCAAAACTACCGCATAGCCACGATCCCTCACAACTCGGCACCTCCATATGGGATTTCCAGTCTGCCCACTACCTTGACTAACTGATCTTGCAAACAAGGTTCAGGTCGTCAAATACAACCCATCCAAAGGTCACCACATGGCCACATCAGCGATCTGTGGCTCCTCAAGCCAAGGAAGCGTGACACAACCTGATCTAGGCTTATGGTATTAAACTTAGGTCTAATACATCCTCAATCAAGCACATTATTTCACAAACTTCAAACATACATAACTTTCTCTTGGATGCTCCAATTGCCACCAAATTTTAACCATAGATTCCTTACCTATCGATCTACCTTCTATTCAAGTTTGGTGACAAAACTCATCTATTAGACCATTCCATTAAATACCTAAAAAATACATAAAATTAAGGATCCTAATCATAATATCAACATCAAACAAGACACCTAGTTTGTCAAAAGCTTGGAACCCTCAATCTATCTCAATCTTATGCTTTCACTTAAATCATTGGACATTTTAGGATTCTAAAAGACCACTCCATCACATCCTACACACCTTAAAAGAAATTCCGTCCTCAGAATTAAACTAGAAAAACCACTTTGTCACATCATATACATCTTAAAAGAACTTTCGTCCTCGAAAGTACACCATACTCATACTTCCAGGGAAAACCATATCTTGCCATCATCCACATGTAGGCACCATTTTATGTGTAACATATCCGCAAGCGTTACCTAGAACCATGTATCCAAAGCACTATTAGGAGGTTTCAAAGGCATCAAGGGTGAAACCTCACTCCATAGAAGGCTCAAACAAGAGTTTAGAAGCTTAGGTTATGTCATTACATATCTCATATGTTAGATTTGCTTCCTTATCTTTAGCCGTGCATTAAGGTTCCCACATCATATCACCATGGTCTAAAGGAGTTAACTAAGATTAACTCATCTATCAAGGTGTCATCAACATTTTATTGAGCTAACTGTTCTACTATATTTTTCATCTTTATTAAGCACTAAGATTAACACCTCATGTAACATGTTATTCATGTATATGGTTAACCATATATGCATTGATATCTATTAAACCATCTCTACGTTTTTCATCATGTCATGTCTATGTATCACATCTCAAGATCATATCACATTTTTATCTTTGTTATATCAAGGTTGTACTAAACCAACTTATACAAAAGGCTTATCAAACATATATCAAAACTTTATCAAGTCCAACTGAGGTTCTCCTAACCCACATCATGAGGGTAGTTCCATGCTCAGTCTCTCTGAGCTAACTCAAACCTATGAGTATCTCATATGCATATACTTTATCTTTCCTCTCTTAGTCTAGGGTTCTCAGGTATACCTCATTGGCACTAGTTGATAGCTTAACAAGCTCCAGCCACATAAGCACGGACCAAAACTTGCTATGACATTCTCTTCATAGATCTCTAACCATGAAACAAGCTTACCCAAAACTCTCTTATATACACCACTAGATTCCTATATGGGAACCCACCAACCCGAGCATGAGGCATCATAGAAACTAACATAGCTACCTCCTCCAGGGTCTTGGGATCTCCCCCTCACCCAGATGGCAGACACTCATATTCAATGATCACATGTACACGTATAGATAGCCTCTCTCTATCTCTAGGGTTTGGTCCTCCCAAGGACATCTAGGGTTCAACAAGACTATAGGAATCATATATAGAGCGACTCAACTCAATCACTCATGAGTAGTCTAATTTAGGACATATCATATCACATATCTCATAATTCTCATATCTTGGAGTTTAGGTTCTCTAACCTTCTCCCAATGGGTCTCACTCTCTCTGGAGTTAACCATATAACTGATCCCAACACTAGAGGTCCTCCTTTGTAAAAGAGATTGAGGCTCAGGCTGATCCACATCCTTATCTTAACTTAGCACATCTTATCTCATAAAAGCCTATTTACTTGCAACATCAAAACTTATGTTGCATCCTCAAAACTGAACTTAAGTCCTCAAAGACAAACACAGATCATCATAAACCATATTATATCATCTATATAAGACTCACATCATATCATCAAAACTTATATCATCTATTCCATCTATCATATATTCGAACAATGCTCTAGACATCTAATCTAGAACTACACTCTCTTCTAGACTGATGTCATTCACTTTCACTTAGGTTGCATGACCACCTCCTACTCGTACATGTGTGGGGACACAATTTTGTAATAAATATATATAATAAAATATTATATAGTTTTTCTCCGATAAAACAAGCGTCAAAGAAAACTCTCGAGGTTCGATCCGTTTGGAATCAAAAACCAAATCCTGAAAACGAGTGTCCCACACATAGAAGAGAGTACAGTGTCATGAAAACTAGTGAAAAGGGTGAGAACAAGGGGTAGACTAGTGTAGCTACTCTAGACAACATGCACAATATGTCTAGGGTTTCTCTTCCCTTGATGCACGTCATTTCCAAATAGTGCAACGTCCCAGACCGCTGCACTATAAGGAAAGAACGACATCTAAGGACTTGCTATACAACAAGCACCAGTCTAGGCCTAGTTCTCAGACATCTAAGTGCTAACCTAGAGGGTAGGTTAGATCTAGTCTCTAAAAGACGACTAATCTAAACCTAAAAGATTTTTATGTTCAAGGTTCTTTGGTTTTGAGTTGCATGATGAGAAAATGTCAAGATTTGCTATTGTTCATGCTCTGATACCACCTGTGAAGTCCCCAAATTTTCTAAAACTTAATCTGATGTGTGACGTCCAAATTGAAACCCTCACCTCAGTGAGAAACCCAATTTAAACATCCCACACACTAGGCTAAGAAGAAGAAAATCAAGGGAGTCAGAAGGAAACAATCAGTAGCACATGTACATGAACAATAATAAAACCATACACACATGTTCACCATTCAACATATAATTACAACATGAATTGTTACAACATTTGATATTACATATTGAACAAAAAACTTTAACATATACATGTACTACCACTAAAGAATAGGATCTTAAGACAACTGGTCCACCTGCACATCAGCTCGCCACACAACTCACAACTATCCTGGATCTTCGAGAGCATAACCACAACCTAAACAAAAGATTACATGTGGTACACGTCAGCACAATATTCAAGAATATTGTACTGAGTATGCCTAAGTGTCTTTTATTTACCTCTCATCATATCTTGGCAATAAGATAAAACTAATACTTGGCAGGTATAAATAAATATAAGAAAAGAGTATACTTGCACAAAGATATTTCATTAAAAAAGGAGAACACACATTTTAAGCTCATTTTCCATTATATGCTCGTGCATCAGCCTACCAATGGGATAGATGCATTCAGGCCTTGTGATCTGCTTACCAAAGAGATAAATCATTGTACATGTGATCTGCTTACCAAAGAGATAGATCACTCACTAGCACTATGTTTACCAAAGAGATATAGTGCTTTCATATAATGGAACAAATATATTATGTTTCATGTGTTCATAGCCATAGGTACGGAAAATTAGGCAACATATCATATAAGAACAATCATTCATCCAATATCATATGCCAAGTATTCTAGTACACATATAACACAAGCATATTGTATAATAAGCCAAGTAAGAGGTAATGGCGTACCTTCTAAAGAGATAGATCATACTAAACACCTATCACTGATGTCAACTATAAGCTTGGTCAAACCTGATCAAAACAAGACCATATACACTATCATCAGGTTCTCATCATCATTAACCCTATTTGTATCCAATAGGGTTTACTTCATCTCCTTAGCATATTTCCATGATTACTTGTATTTTTGTCTTAGATTTATATTACTGATGTCATATTCCATATTAGTATAAGTAATCTGAATAATAGGTTCTGTATCATTATTTATACATATTAAACCTAGGTTATCTGTATTATTCAAATTAGGGTTTCATCACATGTTTCAAGGTTCATCTTCATATAACATGGATTTCGTGAATCATCATGATCTCATAATTAAATCTAAGGTTCCATATACTGGTATAATCTTACTCTGTAAATTTCATCATTTATTGAGTATGTATGTATTTATTATATTTTATTTAGGGTTATTAGCCCCAAATAGCCATATTGATAAAATTACATGATTTCATACTCTAACATCATAATAGTTAACCTTATATGGATTATAGACATGATTTATGATCTACTTATATATTCTCATAATTTTAGGTCTTCGTTTATTATTTATTATACATGAAAAGACCATTATGCATCTTACATGATATCACTAAGATTTAAGCATCAAAATCCTGATATTATCATTCCATGTTGTCCTACTCATTATTCTGAGAATTTCGATATATTACATGTATTTTTCTGATAAGAGGGCTATTTACTACGAAATATGCAAATTTTAGGTATTTTCTGAGATTTTTGGGTTCATAAATTACCTCTGCCAATGGGACTCCGACAAGTGGCTCTGAGGGACGCTGCTCCTTCCTGGGTCGGCCAGTCTGGTTTGCTGGCTTAGACTCGGCCTGGGACTCTTTCTTTCTTCATTTCGTTTAATGCATGCATGTGTTCTTTATCCCAGCACAACACCTGCGTGCCATAGCCGTCGCCACCTGGTTCATCTTTGGTGAGCGAGCAGACAAACCCTCCCATCCAGGTCATCGCCGCAAAGCATAGCACAATGAGGACAATGGTTGAAGTCTCCTCAGTGCAGTACTTCTCAGCGTCTCGGATATCTGAGCTCAGTCGCAGAGTTCCTTCTCTGTTTCCACAGGTCTCGCACGACGCAGCCGCCTCCACAGCTGTCTTCTACTCCTCTCGCATCCTGCTCATCCGCGATCCGTGTGAGTCCCCAAAGGGACTCCATTTTCACTGGTCTGACTCCACAGAGGGGCATGTGCTTCTCTACTTTAGAACCGCCACCGCGACTACGACTCCATCTAGCGACCACTGGGCAGGCTCGCCGCCTCTTGGCTTCTCACACTGATTTGTGCGCCGCCGCACAGCAAGGAACCGACCGACCTCTTCTCCTCGCGATGAGCCACCGGTCACCCATCTATTCGCCGCCGCCGGTTCTCCTCTTCGGCATGCAATCACAGCAGCTACTCTCCTCCTCGTCCGCTGATAGCTCCAAAATCTCCTTCTTCAGGTCATAACTCCATCGATCTGGTTCATCGTGATCTCCAACTATACCATCTGGTCTGGGATCTATGAGATATCCCGTCCGTTCCCATTCAGGCATGCCTCGAACAGAAGTTGTCGTTGCCTGCTCTACTCCTCCTCGTGCCTCCTCTTCGACCTTTACGAGGGTAGTGGAGACGTAGCATTGTGGACATGGTGATTCTCCCAGATTTTACCATGAGCATGTTCCTATGAGGGGTCATACGACTTCTCTCCTCATTCCAGAGGTAGCCATCCACTCAAAACTACCGTATAGCCACGATCCCTCACAACTTGTCACCTCCAGATGGGATTTCCTGTCTGCCCACTGCCTTGACTAACTGATCTTGCAAACAAGGTTCAGGGCATCAAATACAACCCATCCAAAGGTCACCACATGGCCACATCAGCGATCTGTGACTCCTCAAGCCATGGAGGCGTGACACAGCCTGGTCTAGGCTTATGGTATTAAACTTAGGTCTAATAAATCCTCAATCAAGCACATTATTTCACAAACATCAATCATACAGAACTTTCTCTAGGATGCTCCAATTGCCACCAAATTTTAACCATAGCTTCCTTACCTATCGATCTACCTTCTATTCAAGTTTAGTGACAAAAATCATCTATTAGACCATTCCATTAAATACCTCAAAAAGACATAAAATTAAGGATACTAATCATAATATCAACATCAAACAACACACCTACTTTGTCAAAAGCTTGGAACCCTCAATCTATCTCAAGCGTATGCTTTCACTTAAATCATTGGACATTTTAGGATTCTAAAAGTCCACTCCATCACATTCTCTGCCGCCGCTGCTGAAAGGTATGCTTCCTCCACTGTCGTCGCCTACTTATCCACTACCGCCACTGTCTAGTTAGGCCTCTGGGCAGCCTGGGGGGACAGGGCAGACGCTTGGGTGGCACCAAGGCACACCTAGGCTGCTAGTAGGTTTTTTTTAATTAAGTTATTTACTGATTTGGGTTTGTTTATGTACTAATTTTGTTATTATTTAGTCATCTACTTATTTAAATTTATTTATCAACTGATTTAACTTTATTTATCAATTGATCTGTATTTATTTATATATTGTTTGTATTTATTTATGTACTGATTCGGGAATTAATTAATCACCTACTGATTTATATTAGTTTATAAACATATTTGTATTCATTCATCTACTTATTTGTATTTTTTTGTCTACTATTTTTTATTTAGTTATATAATCATTTGAATTTATTTGTGTACTGCTTTTCAAATTATATAATCATCTAGTGATGTAACTTTAACACAGGCTCATTTTGAACCATTAGATCTAGATCTTAGGGTATGTCTATTGTCCTAACTATGAAATTGGTAACTTGTTTCCTTGTTGAGTATATTGAGAATCCTAATCACCCTTCTTGCTTAATGATGAACTCCAATGCACTCACGTGACATGCTTGGAATGTAAATGAACTTTGCCCTAGATTACCAATCATGCTTCTAAAGACATAAATAATCACCCCAACTTGAAGAACTAGGATATGAATGATGAAACTAGGATTGTAGGTATAAGAATGACAATAATGTATTTGTTGGCCTAGAAACCCATCCAAGATTTACTCATTAGGAGTAAATCTTGGATAGTCCCTGGTTTGGGACTTTTCTTGAACACCTAATTTCACTTAGGATGTAAGTGAATAATGTATATTTGTTTTTCAAGAAAATTTTGGCATGGAGAGATTTCAAACCTGAAATCAGTGGATGTCGATAGCAGTTCTTGTGTGGAAGAAGAAATTACCTTCAATGACATAGATGTGAAAGAACCAATTCCAGTAGACATCATTGATGCAATGTTGCATAGTTGCGGGGTAGAGCAAACTGATCCACCTCCCATGTTTAGAAACATTGGGCATGATGTTGAGATACCATTATACACATGTTGTATGTTTATGAAGCTTAGAACTATGTTGAGATTGTATAAGATGAAAACTAACAATAGATGATAAGAGTGTCATACAAAATAGTGGGGTCAACCTTCAAGTGTCTTCATTTGTTTTGCAAGAGCAAAGGATAGGAGTCCACGTTAAGCTAAAATGTCATATTATGGTGTCATTGAAGACATATGGGATTTTTTTTTGAGAAGTCAGAGGGCTATCTTATTCATCTTGCCCCTCTCGTGCAAGAAAATTGGGTAAAAAAAAGTTACACTGGGATGGGTTCATAACAAGATTAAACATGGTAGTACTACTACCATTACAAAGGTCCAAGTTGATTAAATCAATAAGGTCGGAAGGTGGGTTTCTATAGAAATAAAAACCACCCTAGTTTTTGTTATGGAACTTGGCCAGCCAATCCGCTACCCTATCACCTTCTCTCTTCGTGAAACCACAAGTCCATCCTAGTTCCATCCTCGCCTTTACCTCTCCTGTCCACCTCAAAAGTTTAGGGAAGTCTGAATAATTGCCCTCGATGGCACACTTTGCATTTTTGGAATCTGTTTCTATGTAGATGAGCCTGAGGTTAAGTTGTTTACCTATCTCAGTAGCTAAGGCAATTGTCCTTACTTTTGCTTCCAAGGTGCTGTTCACTTTCACGATCTTACCCCAGCCACCTTGCCACTTGCCTTCGTGATTCCTTCCGACCACCGCAATCGCCGACCGGCCTATACGTGCGTCAAAAGTGGCATCAATATTCAGCTTGATAGATTCATTGGCAGGTCTGCACCAACTGGAAGAAGAGTCCAGCCTAGTCTTGGCCACCTCGCTTCTAGACCAGGCTTTAAACATAAGGGTGACGTCCTTTACGATCATGGTATGGACCTGAGTTGTTGTCAATATCTTACTATCAAACACGGCTTTGTTCCTCCGGTTCCAAATATGCCAGCAACCCACTGCGAACAACAGGTTGTTTGGTTCCAGCGCTGATAGGCTTTTATCCAGCCAACTCTACACATTAGTAGATGCAAAGAAAGTTGTCCATGTATCACGGTGGAGGATCAATTTCCAGATTTGTGTTGCTCGTGCATACATAGGCAATTCCTCACCATTATTGCAGATCGGGCAAGTGTTGTTTCTGGTTAAGTGTCGGGCTCTTCTTCTGCTGTTTGTGAGGATGGCCTCATGCCCCACGAGCCAAAGCATGAACTTTACATTCATAGATGTTTTAAGCTTCCAAATCTTCATCCATTTTCCTTCAGTTTTGATATCCTTATCCTCCCGCAGAACATTGTAAGCACTTCTGGGATTTTGACTATGTAGATTTTAGAATTCCGCTCTTTAAATGTAATTGGGTTGATGACACCAAAGGTGTTATAGTGGATGAATTGGGTTTCACATTAGAGAACTTTGAAAAGATTGGCGAGAAGGGTGAACCATTCATATTGGCATCACAGGAGAAACAAGTATTTTATATCGATGATCCTGCAAATGATAAATGGTCGGTTGTTCTTTATGGTAAAAGATAGTTCATTGAAGATCCTATAGATGAAGAACAATACAATGATAAGTATGATGACTCCAATCCATTCTCAGTTGGTTTGCCAACACCACCAAACATTGAAGTTGGGGATCACAATGAATTGTATGTTCGCGGGGATCACAATGAAGGGTTGTTAATTAATAAAAGATTGCAATATTAGAGGCATGCATGTTTATATTTTTTATATGTTTTATTTTTCTGAATGTGAATGTGGACTTTATAATGTGAATTACTTTACAATGTGAATGTGAACTTTACAATGTGAAGGTGAACTTTACAATGTGAATGTGTACTTTACAATGTGAACTTTACAATGTGAAATTTACAATTTGAATATGAACTTTCAGATGGCTGAGAATTCCCATGATGACCATGATGATGATCATCGTGAGGGTGAGAATGTGCCTACACCGCCTGACAATGTAAGTTTTAAAAATATATCCCTAAGGTTTCTATCTATATGTTCATTTATAATTATATCATGTAAGTGTGTTTTTTTATCAAATTTTAGGTTGGTGATGTACCCCCTGAAGAAATTACAACACTTGATGAGAAGAAAAAGAAAATTGAGAAACTGAGGGGCATCACAATGATGAACAAGTTATTATAGCAAAGGGGCAATGGACCCAAATTGGCTGTAGATTTCGATCATGCAGGAAATCCATATGGAGTGAACCGCAACTCATTTATTTCATATCTTGGGGTTCTGACTCGTAGCCGTTGCAGTCCTAACCTAGAATCCAGGCATAAAGTTCCTAAGGGGAAGAAAGACCTAGAATGGAAGGAATTATGTGTGAGTTATTATTATTTTCAATTCTATTTGTGTAGATTACTAATTTTTAGGATACTAGTTAATACGAATTCTATTTTGCAGAGCATATTTGATCTGGATGAAAAGATGCATCGTAAATGTGTGATGCAATGTTGTGGGAGGGTCATAAGGAACTATAGGACCAATCTCACCCGAGATTACATACAGGATGCTGAGAATAGGTTCTTCATTGATTCCAATTCTAGGCATTGATCACGGTTTGACTAACTCTACACGAATAATTTTTGTTTGTATTCTCTTTAAAAAATAAATTTAGGAAGAAGGCATTCACTGAAAAATGGAACTACCTGGACCCCAATGCCTAGGAGGAGTTTGTTACCCAAAGAAAAATAGATGAATTCAAGGTATTAAGCGCCACTCCCAATTTAATTAATATACATTCTTATGTATTCACCTATTCATGATTAACCTTTAGTGTTACTAACCAAATAAATGTTCTTCCTAACAAGTCTATCAGTGATGCTCAAAGAGCAAGGCGTGCACTGAATGAGCATGACCATACAATGGGTCCAAGAGGCTATGCAGGCGTTCGCCAAAGACTACATGCTGAGTCTACTGCTCAGTCTGCTGCTACTCAAGAGACTGCAGAGTCCTCTACTATTGGTCCCACACCTCTGCCACGCCATGCTCTGTGGATAGCTTGGAGGCAAATTAAGAAGGGAGATATAACAAAACTCACAACTATTGAGGCAGCTGCAAAAATGGTAAAATTCAACTCTTAGAGCAATCGATCGATATTGATTGTTGTTATGTTTACTTACGAATTTCTATTGATGGTGATTAGTGGTAGCTGCATGAGCAGAGGAAGGAAGGCAAGTTCATTCCTAAGGGCAAAAGGGATCAATTGGCAGTTGCTATGGGTAACCCTAAGAATTGTGGATGTCTTAGGGGTGCAGATGCTGGTGTGGGCATCAAAGCATTCTTTGGGCCATCATAGTGGAAACCAATCCCAAAAGCGGGACTTTTACAAGGTGAGGTAACTTAATTGTTTTTTTAGAATGTTATTGCGAAAGAGAATTCAATAATCATAATCTAGTGTTTCTTTTGTTGATGTATAGGTAGATCAGTTAATTAATAGGAGAGTCGAGGAAGCACTTGATAGGAGAGTTAATGAAGCACTTGATAGGAGAGTCGAGGAAATACTTGATAAGAGACTCAATGAAGCTATTAGCAAGTGGTAGGGGTCTCAGACTACCACTCAAACACTACCTGTGGCGAGTCGCTCTTCTCCTACTACAGAGGATGGGAGTAATCCTTTTGACCCACCACCTAGCACGTCCGCTATAAGTATTTTTATGACATATATAGTAGCTAGTCTTTTCAAGATGATATGTTTATGTATATATGTATATAACATTCTTTACGTAAATTTGTAGGGGTTGAAGCCATGCCGTCTAAAAAGTCAAGAATATATTGTTGCAGAGGCACAAGCTTACCCAACCTTTCCAGGGGAGATGTTTCATGGGACTCCAATACCAGCTGGTGCGGTTCGTGTGAGTTTGATACATATTTACCCCGATTGGAAGGATCTTCAACTGCCATATGCCCACCCAGATTCTAAAACGCTTGGTGACACAAAAGGTAGAGTGATAATGTGGCCGAAAGTAGATTTCGTCTATACTAATATTGTATGATAAAATTACATTACGTTAATTTGTTAGTGTGTATATATGAGTCAATTGATCTGAAATTATATATACAGGTCAAAAAGATGACATTCGCTACATCTCGGCCTCTATGTCCACCTCCTCAACTACCAAGTTGGTTTCCAAGGGACCTACACGCCTCGTTAGGTCCTAATTGTAGGGGTATGGCAGTATGGATCGGCAAACATGATTGAAATTTCCCTATAAATGTTACAATTTCAAAGGTTGTTGTAGGTCAATCATACGATAACAATCTATTTATACAAGTTTTGCATATGTATTAATGCATAGGCATTAATGCAAGTAAATCATACGAAAACAAGCTATTCATACAAGATATTTTGGAGTTGTTTCATTATGATTGACTGAACACATCTATGATAGAGGAGTGGATATGGTGAGATACGGTGATCTGGTTTCTTATATATTAATGCATATGTAATACATGTTTTGCAGCCACTTACACACGATATGTACATATTTTGCATTTTCCCATGTGGGATTTTTGGTTTCATCTTTGATTAGTCTTTTAGATACAAACCCTTCTTCAGTTACTTCATACTGCTGTGATGTTTTTGAATATATTGGTAAAAATAAGAAGACGATGATAATAGCTCCATTCAATATCGAGTAAGTTTACTTTGCTTATAATTTGGAATTAATAAAATTACATTTTATTTTGGATTTTGAGTTATTAATTTTTAACTTTCTTACCTATAGTGGTAGGTATTGGGAGTTACTATTTATTGTCCCCAAGACATTTACTGTCTATTATCTAGATCCTGCAGGGAATGAATTGAATACATTATAGGGACACGCAATGAAAAGGCTATTATTCTCGTGAGAAATATTTCATATTTTTATATCCGTTAACATCTGTTATCACATTACTATTTAATTATGTAATTTAATATGTTACATTAACATGTTGGGCTTTACAAGAGTTCAAAAATGCTGGAGGAAAGGTCCCCAGGAAAAAGAATCAGCCACTAGTTAGGGAGATTGTGAAAGTAATTTCCCAACTCCAATGTATATATTATTTATGTGAACTGTGCTTATTTGTATTTTTGAATATTTTGTATGTTTCAATTTATAGTGTGCTACGCAAGACAACGACTGGGCATGTGCCTACTGTGTGATGCAATTTATGGACCTAATCATCAAATATGCTCAAATGGAAATTGATACTATACATCAGGTCTTATATATAGTATCATTAGATAATATGAGATATATCAATCTTATTATATATTATTAATTATATATATACATCATTCTCTTTACAGGTGTTTAAAACTGACTTCAACACAGGTGGAAAGTTATTTGATGTACATACTCCCTATACGAGGGAGGAATTAGATGTTGTAAGAGAAGAATGGGCAAAAGCCCTACAAATAGTGGGAATTTTTAAATATAATTGGGATTACAATGATGATGATGATGAATAAAGAATTATATTTCTAAACTTTGTTCTCATACTTACTTTTGTGTGAATGTGAATGACTTTTTCTGAATTGTCATGTGTGAATGTGAATCACTTTTTCTGATCAATACATGAATGTCTAAATGTGAAAAGAGATGAAATGAATGGAACTAAATGTGAATGTAAATGACCTTGTAGGTTTCTACATATGTATCTGATCAATACATGTGTTTGAATGTGAATGACTTTGTAGGTTTGTGACATGTTCATGGTTGATATCAATAGATGATGTAAACCTGCAGTTTAGAACTGAACTGTAGGTTCTGCATCCTGTTAACCAGCAATACAGCAGGCCTGCAAACTGGTAAGAAAAAAAATCAGAACATAGGCGTCAGTTATTTGTATAAAACTGACACTAAATACATATGGCGCCAGTTATTAGCAAAAAACTGACATTTATGTGGTTGTGGGTGTCACTTATGTATAACAATCGACACTTATGGTGCCCTTGCTGGCGCATTTTATTGGTGGTGGGAAGGGTTATATGGTGTTGGTTTTGGTAAAACGATGATGTCTTTGACCTGGATATAGTGTCGGTTTTATTTAATAATCGATGCCTATAGTGCCCTTGTTGGTGCGTTTTCAGTGGCGGGAAGGGTTATGGCATCGGTGTTAAAATCGGAGCTGAAGGGTTCGACTTTTAGCGGCAGTCACTTGGGTGTCGCTTTGAAACTGAAGCCAAAGGCCTTAAATAACCAACATTAAAGGTCAGTTTTGTACTAGTGTGGCTGCTCAAAACATATGATAGGTGACATCAGCCATTTCAACAAATTCATGAAAAAGAAAGGAGGATTGGTGACCTTCGGGGACAAAAAAAGGGTAAGGTAATAGGTGAGTGTTATGTAGGAAATGAGCTAAGTATTAAAAATGTTTTTCTTGTTTATGTCCTACATCACAATTTGATAAGTGTAAGTCAACTTTATGATAATGTATATCTTGTTCTATTTACTTCTTTAGAATGTTTGCTTCTAGATCCGTCACTTACAATGTCATATATAAGGGGACTAGAAATTGCAATCTTTATGTTATTGTGCTTGATGATCTGAAGCTCGTATTTGATAGATGCTTGGTTATGGATAAAAATGATATTTCTCTTTGGCATCGTCGGTTGGGTCATGTAAATATGCATCAAATGAAGAAATTGAGCAAAAAGGAATTGGTTCGGGGACTTCTCAAATTGGATTTTGATAAGGATGAGGAATGCCAACCTTGTACACAAGGCAAGAAAACCAAGTCCTCCTTCAAATCCAAAGGAGTCCTTAGTACCAAAAGAGCTCTTGAGCTTCTTCATATTGATCTATTCGGACCTATGAGAACTCAAACGCTTTGTGGTTCCAAGTATTGTCTTGTGATTGTCAATGATTTCTCTTGCTATACTCAGACATTATTTCTTGTTTCTAAAAGTGATATTCTCAATGTTTTCTCAAACTTTTGTAAATGAATTGAAAATGAAGCTTCTTGTTGGATTGTTTCTATCCATAGTGACCATGGGGGAGAGTTTAAAAATGATTTTTTTGAGCATTTTTGTGAAAAATATGGTTACTCGCACAATTTTTCTTCTCCTCGTACACCTCAACAAAATGGGGTAGTACAGAGATAGAATAGTTTGCTACAGGAGATGGCTAGGACCATGCTTCTAGAATATTACATTCCTAAGAAGTTTTGAGCTAAAGTCGTTAGCACCTCTTGTTTTGTGCAGAACTAAGTTTTTACACATCCTTCTTTGAAGAAAACCCCCTATGAGTTATGGCGTGGTAGAAAGCTATCCATTAATTTCTTTCACGTTTTCATATGTCCTTGTTTTGTTTTAAACACGAAGGATTCTCTCAACAAGTTTGATCTAAAATCGTATAAGGCTTTCTTCCTAGGCTATAGCACTACAAGAAGGGCCTATAGAGTTTTTAATATTCAGCTGTCTAAAATTGAAGAATCTATTAATGTTAAGTTTATTGAATTCAATCCTACCATTGGAAAGAATGTTGTTGATAATGATGTTGCAGATGACTTGATTCCTATCTTGAAAGACCACATCATCGAAAACAAAGGTAAGCAGGTGTTGAAGCAGAAGATGAAGAGAAGAAGGATCCCACTCCTTGCTTTGCAAAGAATCATCACAAGGAGCTAATCATTGATCGAGAGAGTGAAGACAAGAGCTGCCTATAACAAAGAACAAGCAGATAGTGCCTTCATCTCACAGTTGGAGCCAAAGAACATCAAGGAAGCTCTTGGGGATGACAAGTGGATCCTAGCCATGCAGGAGGAACTAGAGCAATTCGAGAAGAATCGTGTGTGAACTCTACTGCTAAGACCAAGTGATAGAAAAATCATTGTCACCAAGTGGATCTACCACAACAACCTTGATGAAAAAGGAAAAGTGGTAAGGAACAAATCAAGGTTAGTGGCACAAGGCTACAATCAATAGGAAGGAGTTGATTTTGATGAAACATATGCGCATGTTGCTAGACTTGAATCTATTAGTATGCTAAATGCCTTTTCTAGTTATTAAAAATTATTGTTATATCAAATGGATGTTTAAAGTATGTTTTTGAATGGTATAATTGAGGAGGAAGTATTTGTTGCTCAACCTCCGGGCTTTGAAAATGACAAGCTACCTAATTATGTTATTTGTTGCAAAAAGCTCTCTATGGACTCAAACAAGCACCTTGAGCATGGTATGAGAAATTAAAGAACTTTTTGTTAGATAATGGCTATGTCATGGGCAAAGTCAATTGTACTCTATTTATAAAACAAACTTCTAGCAATTTTCTTATCATTCAAATTTATGTTGATGATATCATATTTGGCGGAACAGATCTTGATCTTTGCAAAAAGTTTAGTAATGTTATGCAGAGTCAGTTCGAGATGAGCATGATAGGTGAGTTGACTTTCTTCCTTGGCTTCCAAATAAAGCAAGCCAAAGATGGAAACTTCATCAACCAATGCAAGTACACCAATGAACTAATCATACACTTTAGAATGGAGAACATGAAGCCGATGGACACACCCATGTCCAACACCACCAAACTTGATAGAGATGAAGATGGTGAGAAGGTAGATGAGAAGCTCTATAGAGGTATTATTGGAAGTTTGCTTTATTTTACTGTCTCTAGACCTAATATTAAGTTTTGTGTTGGCTTGTGTGCTCACTTTCAATCAAGTCCTAGGAAATCACATCTTATTGTTGTTAAGAGGATTTTGAGGTACTTAGTCAAAACTCAAAACTTTGGTCTATGGTACCCTAAGTCAAGGGACTTTACTCTTATAGCATATAGTGATGTTGATTACACCGGCTCCTTGGTTGATAGAAAGTGCACAAGTGGCACTTGCTTCCTTCTAAGACCATGCTTGGTGTCTTGGTTTTCCAAGAAACAAAGCATCATGGTATTATAAACTACTGAGGCTGAGTACATTGCAGCCGGTAGTTGTTGTGCCCAGGTCCTATGGATGAAGCAAATGCTCCAAGAATTTAACATACATTTTGATGCTTCTCCTATCTATTGTGAAAATACTAGTGCAATCAATCTTTGTTATAATCCTATATTGCATTGTAGAGCTAAACATATAGAGGTTCACCATCATTTTCTTCATGATTACATTGCCAAAAAGGATATTTATATCACACATGTGGACACGGAAAATCAGTTGGCGGACATTTTCACTAAACCTCTAGCTAGAGAGCAATTTAATTTTATTAGATCTAAACTACTCATAGTTGCTTCAGATGATATTGACATGTTATCTAGCTAGTTGTTTCTATCCTATATGTCTTTCTCACGCGATACTCACCTTGCTTGCCTAAAATTGCTTAATTTTCTTGTTGACATGCTTAGCTTCACTTATTTTTGGGCATTTCTCGAATTTCTTGGTTTTACCGCTAAATAGTACCCAATGATGAGTGATATGTGCCTAAGTATGTTCAATATACATAATAGACTCAAAAAATGAATTTAATTAGCATTCATATGGCTAGAAATTAAGTTTGATGTTTTTAGGTCAGGTTGACCATTGGTCGAGTTTCCCCCAGGACAAACTCGACTGATCTATGGCCGAGAGCTATTCTAAAATGGACCAATCAGTCAAGTTTCTAACTCTCAGAACTCGACCGATCAGCGGGCTGAAGCCAACTTAAGTTGGGTTCGGCCGACTATTCTCCCTCTCAACTAGAGAATAGCAGACCGATTCCACTTATTCTATCCATAAGCTCTCTACCCAAACCCTTACCTTCCCTATCCTAGCCCTTTCCCAACCTAGATAGGTGGCCCTGGACCTCCCGTTGTGCTCTTTGTTGGTGTTTGGACAATTTTGGCGGCTTACTTTGTGCGTTTGATCTCTTTTCCTCTTTTTTTTGCCTCCATGGCTTCCCATAGGAGAAAGAGACCCACCCCTAGCAATGCTCCATCATCTTCTTCATCTAACCACTTGATTCCTTTTGATGACTCGCCATTTATCTCAATAGAAGTTGTAAATAGGTATAAGGACCTTCTTTCTAGGAGTCCTTTACCTTTTAGAGCTTTGTTCGAGCCTAGCCCTAGGTGTCAAGCGGTCACAGACCAAGTAGCTAAGTTTTTAGCCATCCATCACCTCTCTTCCCTGGCTGTCGAGCGTGACTGCTTTCATAACTTGATGACAAGCACAAAAGTAGTTCACAAATTCTACGCTAACTTGCATTAGAATTTTGACACCCTTGTACCCCCACTAAATAATCAAGTCATCCTGACTTCTATAATCACCGAGAAGCATTTTCAAATTTCTGAGGATATTTTAAATGTCTTCTTTTCTGGAGATATTGAGAATGACTCTTGGTGCAAGGATTACGATGAGTATTTCGATCTTTTAGATCCTGAGGGTTTCTTTAAGCAGAATGAGCTTACTCTCCCTGCCATTCATTGCTACTTGAAGAAAACCGACATTCCATATAAGAAGAAAAGAAGCCTACCCTCCTCCTCCCTTGATCTCAGGAAGCGCATCTTAGCCTTAGAGGTAAACTGTAACATTCATCTGAAGAAAAATCAAACAGATATTGCAAACAACACTACGGTTATCATGTATTGCCTCCTTGAGAAAATCAGAGTCAAATGGTCAAGATACATTCTTCACCACATGACCTATTTTGATTTCGGTAAGAACACTCGAGGCACCCATCCACCCTATCCAGCCTTGATTTGTGGTTTGTTTCAGTTTGCTACTGAGAAATCACTCATCTCTAACTATCATTACAAGCTAGCCAGAAAGGGTATGTGTATCAGTGAAACCACAATTCAGAAGTATGTGCCTATTTTTGCCTCTACCACACATGGTGCTTCACCCTCAGCCTAAGCCTCTACAACCCCTGCCTCCTCTTCCTAAGATCCACCTCCTCATCCCCCACGACATAGCCCTGATTTGTTCCGTGTATCCAATGAAACCCTTATGGGCTACATAATGCACCAACAAACATACAACCAATAGGCCCAGGAGCACCTACATCAGGATCTATGTTCCATCATGTCTACCATGAACATATCTTGTGCACACCCATACCCCGCCTACCAACCTTTCCCCGATAGTGAGTATGCTTTTTATGCATACAATCATTACTACCCTACCCCTGAGCCTTCCGTTGCTGCTCCTCCACCCTTTACTACTGATGGTTCTACTCCCTCCTATTAGTGGTTGCATGTTGGCCCATTGGTTACCCTACTTTCCAGTCTTAGTGATTATGTTCCATCCTTCCCTCAGGCCAATGAGCTCTATTCTCTTGGTATGACTTGGGGTGAGTAGAATGCTCATTGGCCCGATCATGGTTTTGGTCCTCCTATAGACGAGGAGATGTCTGACCAGGATGATGTTGAGGCTGCTGATGATGATGATGGTGATGGTGAGGATGCTTTAGATAATGGTGATAATTCTGGTGTTGATTCCGATGATGAAGTCACTTCAGCTACACCTTTAGATGGAGACGAGGACTACGAGTCTGGAGCTGACAATGATGATGTTGTGGACATAGATAGTCTAGATTTCTAATTTGTTTCTTAGTTTCTAGTCTAGTATGCTGGTCATATATATCTTTCTAGGCTATTTTGTATTAGAAAACATCTAGGCACATTATCAGAGATGTACTATTTTCTCTTCAATTTTCATCACTTCTTATTCGTAGTTGCCTTTATGAGAACATGTTTCTGAGTTGTTATCTATATTATGTGCACTCTAGCTCTTTGCTCTGATATATCTTATGAGTTGTGCCATATTTCACCATATTTTAATTATGACTGAGATTGGGTGTTTCTTTTGTCTTTGATTGATATATGATATCAGATTGCATGTATGTTCATCTGCTTGATTATGTTTGGAGAAGACCTAATTATATGCTCCTCTACCTCCCTACTTTTTGATAATGTCAAAAGGGGGAGAGAACTTCAATGTCTTGAAACTCAATCATATTCCTATTTCTTTGTCATACTATTGTTTATTGCTTATGAGATCCTTTTCTTGTTCATTTAATGGTTTATCATGTAACTTGCAAAGGACCGTATAGTACTTGTATGTTCAAATTGTTTTGTGTATATAGACTAACTATGCAGGTTAAAGTAAGCATAGATTGAGGGGGAGAAATTCACATTGTTCACATTTTGAATCCCCCTAATTCACAAGGAAAAGGTATAATTTCTAAATCCTTTTCAATATGTTTGAGGAATGGTTTGTCATTGTCAAAAAAGGGGAGAATGCTGACCTAGAGGTTATAAATTGACCATATTTTGAAAATGACTTAACCATTCCATTCATATGTATCTAATATGTGTATTCAAGATTGATTTCAGGTTTTAGGTACATGAAAAGGTTCAAAACACTCAAGCCCTAATTTTTCTCAAGTTCAAGTTAAAAGCTATACAAGTGTGTAAATTTGGAAATCCATGTAATTGACCTTAGAATATTTTTATAATCACTTGTATTGATGATATGGCTTGTAACTAATATGAGAAAATTGATTGAGACACTTTGCACCAAGTTTTAATCACTCTTAATGCACTTTTGAAAATTGATCACAGGCAGTCAACCGGTTGAGTTACAATCTTTGCCGATCCACTGGATCAATTCTCTAAAGAGTGCATCGGTTGAGTTATGCATTCACAAAACTCGACCAATGGATTTACTGACCAAACACAACTTTCAGTAGTCGGTTGAGTTTCCTCAGGACAAACTTGACCGATGGTTTAAATTTGGGTTTGTCTTTTACCCAATCGATTGAGTTACCTTTATTGAAACTCGACCGAATGCAATGTACGGAAATTGCAGAAAAAGTGATTATGACCATTGGTGACTTGTTTTGGAAAAAATATATTCGTTTCCATGGGAAAAAATGGCTATAATTTGACCCTAAGTGTTTCCCAACTCAAAGGGGCTCCCTTAGCTATAAATAGGACCACTTGGAGTTCATTCCAAGGTTGCTCATTCCATATATGCTTTGTTCTTGATTAGTTGAGAGCGCTACACACCGTTGAGCCACCTTCTCTCTCTACCTTCAAGTCAAATCTGTGAGTATGAGTGAGTTAGGATCTGTTGTAAGAGAGCTACCTCTTGTATCCATGTAAATCTCTCCACCTCCATCTTCCTACCCCCTTCCTATTGAAGAAAAGGATGAAGATCTTCTTCGAGTGAAGGGGAAGGAATTGTTGTTCTTCAAGTTTTTTTTTTAAAATTAAGCCAGGGGTCGCTATTATTCATCCCACACCCCTCTGGTGGGCTAGAATCAGCAAAAAGAATACAACTCCCGCTCTTATAGCTCGGGTATCTTCCCAAAAAAAACCCCACCGAAAACAACTGAAAAAGCACAGGACCAAACAAAATCAAGCCTCAATCACGTCACTCTCGACTGCAATGTAAGGAACCTTCCTCTTTTCCAATCTAGCCATACCACGAATTCTAGTAGGAATCCTATTCGAATCTGTAGTAACAACCAGATTGGAAGATCCATGTCCAAGCTTGCCAATCTCTCGTGGTATGGAGTTAATCAGCTTGTGCACATAACCACCCGATATGCTAGCCATCCCTAGCTCCACTCTAAGCTCTTGCACATACGTTCTAGCTCTCCATGGCATGGGAGCATTGTTCCAAAGAATGTTATCTATATTTTTATCATCCACTTCCATAGTAGATATATGAAGCATATGATCTCCAGCCAACTTTAGCCCGATGATGCACGCCTGAATGTATGCCAGCTTGTAGTCTTCCTTTTTTAGCCAAGCGTGGAAAATCAAGCAAATGTCAGCATTGTGATTACGGACAATGCCTGATGCCCACCTTCTTTTGTTACCTTCCTCATCCAAGTCTCTTCCAATCGTCACATTTAGTTTGAGATTGAACATGTTTGGATTTGTCCACCTGCTGAGATGAACCTTCCTCATCTTGAACCTAGGCTCGTTGATGCTTGCCATCTTCATCCTAGAAAGAAGATCCGGATTTGTTGTAAGAGGGAAAGTCTTTCTCTTAATCATCTGGTTCACATAGTCTATAAGACTGCTCCATTCACGCTCCACAGGTCTCTTATTATCAGCATACCGAGATGAACATCTCATTCTCCATATAGATAACAGAATATGACCAGCCATGAACCCGACAACCTATTCAGTAACTTCATTAGACAAACCATCCACACAAATTCTAATCAGGGTATGAACGTCAGAAGGCAGTTCCTTATCCGTCATCACGCCGAACTTGTCCCAAAAAAACCTTGCGAGTTGTCCTTGAAAGAACAAGTGATTCATGTCTTCCTCCTTCGGCTCATCACAACAGTTGCACCGCGAAGCAAGTTGTATACAAAGTTTGTTTTGCACATTATCGTCAGTCAGAATGGCCGCCCTGGCAATCTTCCATATGAGAGTGTTGGCCTTTGGGGAATCCATCCTCCAAACCTTGCCCAGATCATCATGTCCTTCCTGTTGCACGGTCTGCAACATAACCTTGGTTGATTTCATAGAGAAGCTGCCATTCTCCTCCACATCCCAGATCAACTTGTCATTCTTATCCGATATCCACACATCCGCCTGTTTGATAAGGTCCATCCCATTGTCGTCAATCACATGACTCAAAGAACTCCAATCCCACCCATGATCATCAATCCAAAAATCCTTAACAAGGAAAGGGTGTCTTTTATCACTTGCATAAGTAGCATGGTCAGCGATCCTTTCTTCGCACCACCAATCATCCCAGAAAGAAATATCGCCTCTCCCAATCACCCATTTGCAATGCCTATAAATTTTTGGGAAGGTGCTCCATACTTTTTTACAGAAGGGGGAGGGTGCGTAGCTCAGCTTCAAATGTCCAGGATACAAGGCTGAACGACCAGGGGCATGATTCAAATATTTCACCCTACAGAACTCTGCCCAAAGGGAGTTTTTGGAAAGGATTTCCCAGCACGCTTTGGCAGTAAAAGCTTCATTTATATTCTGTAGTTGTGGTAGACCAAGACCACCCTTATCAACCGGCGTTGCCACGCGATGCCATCCAAGTCAAGCTTTCATGTGTATCTCGTCTCTGCCAGCCCATAGAAAAGAAGATAGCTTATTCTCAATCCGAGATATGATACCAACCGGTAACCCCACTACTGCCACTGCATGTATCGTAACCGATGAGAGGACATATGCTATCAGCAGGCACCATCCAGCAAAGGATAAAAGTTTAGCCTTCCATGAAGCAATCTTGGAATTAATTTTCTTGAAAAGGAATTCATAATCTGCTAGCTTGTGTCTCCCTTTATAGATCGGTATCCCTAGGTATAGGAAAGAGTTAGACGCATGTTCAATCCCGAACTTCATAGATATCTCATGTGTCCGTGAAAGGTCTGATCCCCCTGCAACACAGACCGACTTGTTACGGTTCACCCTTTGACCCGTTGATCTCTCATATGTGTCGAGAGTGTTCAAAACCTCCTGAATCGAAGTATTGTCAGCTTCAAAGAGAACCAGAAGGTCATCAGCATAAAGGAGCATAAGAGGTGCCACCGCAGGTCCTCTCGTCTTGAATCTGGATATAGAGTGTGCGTCAGCCAATCTGCAAAAACTCCGACAAAGGACTTCTTCAAAGATGATAAACAAGAACGGGGAAATAGCATTTCCTTGCTTGATACCTCTAGAAAACGAAAAGAATCCTGTCGTGTGTTCACCAATGGTGACTGTAGCCCATGAGTGTACAAAAAAACTGAGACAAAGCTCTACAACCTCCGGAAGCAGACCAATAGCAAGAAGGATCCTCCTGAGCACCTTCCAATCAACCCTGTCGTACGCCCTAGACATGTCAATCTTTATCATCACATTTGGAGCCAATTAGCCTTGATTGATATTGTGCATGAGCTCCTTGGCAAGCCGGATATGATGAGTGATATCAGTACCTTTCAGAAACGCACCTTGCGGTTTGGAAATAAGAGAGGGCATCAGGGGTTCCAACCTCTTATTCAGGGTTCTTGCAAGGATCCGGAGAGCCAAGTTTTCAATGGAAATCGGTCGGAAATCAGAAGGGAGCTGATTAGGAATATCACATTTAGGAATCATAAGAATGCGACAGCAGAAAAGGGCCCTATAGCAGGTCTGACCTCTGAAGAAAGCTTCAGCCATTGCAAGGCAGTCCGCTCCAATAACAGTCCAGGTTGCTTTATAAAATGGGAGGGTGAAACCATCAGGACCCGGGGCTGTTGATGGGTCCATCTCTTTGATCGTCATAACAATCTCATCCAGGCTAGGAACCGCAGATATACCGAAGCTGTCTTCAGCCGAACAAATAGTCGGGATGTCTTCCAGCATCCCATCAAGCATCGTGTCATCAGTATGCACCTCTTCATTGAAAAACTTCTCAAAATGGTCAGCTGCCTCCCTCGACATCTCCTCAGGATCGGACACCACCGATCCATCGAGCAAAGATAGAGATCTAATTCTTCTATGACGATGTCGTGACTTCACCGCCGCGTGGTAAAAAGGTGTATTTCTTTCCCCGTCATGCAACCAGTTAATCCTGGCCTTTTCTTTCCAATTGGCTTCCTTCAAATCCCTCAAGTGTTGAAGCTCCAATTCCGCAATCCTCAAATTCGCCTCATTCGCAGCCGTGGGATTTTCATCGAAGGCCATCTGAGTAGTGGAAATAACATCCTCCAGATCTTTAATCTTCTGACTAACATCACCGAGAACATCTCTACTCCACTTCTTCAAGGCAGCTCTTGCTCTCTTCATCTTGCAGAAGAAAATATAGGAAGGGTGCCCTACCACAGGAGAGTCCCAAGCTTGTTCAATTATCCTCAAGCAATCATCATGTTCTAACCAGCTCGACTGGAAAGTGAAGAACTTTCTGCTTTTTCTATTGACATCACCATTCCCAGGAATCATGAGGATCGGGCAATGATCCGATACTCTTGATCTAGTAAGGTGTAGAGAACAGATAGAAGGTCTGTCAGCTAGCCATGTATCATTCAAAAAGGCTCGATCAAGACGCTCCCAAATAGTTGGAGTTAGGATTTGCTTGTTCACCCAGGTGAACCTGCTGCCTTCAAAGGGAACCTCATTGAGGTGAGCATCAGCGATAAGGGCATTAAAATCAAACAAGTCCTGGAATCTTGGGGGGTCACCACCTCTCTTCTCTTGTGGATTTCTGACCACGTTGAAGTCACCAGCTATCAACCATCTATCATCACCAATATCTCCGGACTAAGAGAGGATCTCATTCCACAAATCTTTACAATCATTACAGTCGCAGCTTGCGTATACAGCAGTGACAAAAAAATCAGTTCCATCTCCCTTATCGAGCTTGATAGTAACATGCTGCTTATGCTTCCTAAGGACCATCGGATTCAAATTCGCCTCCACATAGAACCAGATTTTACCTCCCTCACCAAAGTTTTCTATCGCCCAATCCAATCAGACGACATCTAAAAGGTCCTATGCAAGATTCGCATGAAGGAAAGGTTCAAAAAGGCAGACGATCCCAGGTCTGTAATGGCTACAAAGTCTACTCAAGACTCTTCTTGTAGGGTTATTCGCTGCTCCTCTAATGTTCCAAAAGATAGAGTTACAATCCATTAAGAACACAGACGTACCGCTGCATCAAGAGAGCACCTCAAACCAAAGCCAGCTCAGCTGCTACATCTCCACTCATCATCTTCAAAGAAATTCTCAAATAATTCATCTTCACCCATGGGTGGTCTTCTTCTGTAGGAGTCCCTTCTTTCCACTGATCTGTGCCTGAAAGGATGATGTTCTTCTCGCCTAGAGGCTGATCTACCTCTGACCCTACTGTGTCTACCTCGAATAGAAAAATGTTCAACATTTCTTTCAAAGAAGTCTTCTAGTCTCATCAGCGGGAGATGTCTTCTGTACCCATCTCCATCCACGATCATTCTTCTCGGTGATTGCATAGGTCTCATCTGATGCTGCCTAGTCGGTGACGGGTCTCTTGTCATCTCTTCAGACGGGCAAGCCATTAGTGTAAGAGGTTCAGGTGCCTTCTCTCTGACACTAAGTGCATCACGAGGGATACCAGATTCTATTCTGACCTCTGTCATGTTAAAGGAGTTGGTACCAATCTGCCCTCTCGCTAGCATAAAGAGTTGAACATTCGTTCTTCTATGACCATAGGTAACTGAAATAAACTGAGGAACATCATTACTGAAAGTTTCGACCAAGATGAGCATGCCCGATACATCATCAGCTTCTCTCTACCCGTCAGATATATGTATAAGCTTCCCAAAAGGGCTAATAAGGGCGGTCATGGAGTCATCATCTCTACATACTAAGGGCATGCCCGATAACCAGAACCAGAAACATTCCTTTTGGTGGTGTTGTTCTCCCTCTTTCATGTGCCTGAGTGTGAGCTTGTGTCTACAGCCAGCCGGTAATCCCTTCTCGATCATATCACGTGCCTCCTCCTCACAAGAAAAGAACGCAATAGCTTTTCTCATGGAAAATCTGTATAGGTCGGAACTGCTGGGCCACAAACCTTTCAGGAATAGAAGGATCTCCGTCAACGAAGCCTCACTGGGCCAGGAGACCTCGACAGCTCTCATTAGGGCATCCATCTTCATCTTCCTCCTTTCATTATCCGGTCCAATGTCCACCGCAATCCTTCTGGGCACATGCTATGGTGCGCCCCGAGCCAGAATCCCCGAGGGTAGCGGGGGGAACAAACCCCTAGATTGGATATCAGGAGGTCTATGCGACTGCGTTCTCTGCAATGGTCTCTGTCTGCATCTTGCCGCTACATGGCCCGGCCGCCTGCAAAGATAGCAGACCTTGTAACCTTTTCACCGTGCCTGCCAGTGTCCTTTACCCATGCAACGGAAGTAGGTATCATGTGGGATCCCAAACAGTGGTGTTTTCCTCGGCTGTTGCACCACTGTCTCCTTAACCGGCGGAGGGGGAAGAGGCCCTGAAGGTAGAGCATCATTCCTCGTCGCGCCCAGATCAATCGACACCCTCATCGATTCCCATTGTGGTATCTCCGTCTGTGAGGTAATCATCGGTGTTGTGTGATCTCCCCCAGCCGGAGAGGTCGACGGACTGCCCGCATCTAGTTGCACGTTTGACGTCATAGGGTTCTCCACCCTAGTCGTTCCAGGACTACCTGAACTCCCATCGAGCTGGCCTTCCTTCTCAGAAACCCTAGGCGACGGGTTGTCCTGTCCCGCCTCATCGTTATCCAGAACCGCCCTAATGTCTGGTAGAACATCCTCCGTTGGGATGATAGACGCCACAAGGTTGGATCTCCTCTCCGCAACTGCATGATGTGCATGTGTTCCTCGCATGCTCTGCCGAGTCACCCGACGTAGGAGAGGCGACAGTAGCATCTTGGATAGGGACCTCAGCGACAAAGGGACGGTGGCCCCCGACTGGCGGAGTACCAAGCCGGAGTGTATGGCGGCGACGCCGCCAAGGGCACGAGCGCCCTAGGGATCGCCACAATCGCCCTCCCGATCGCCCTCTCTATCGACTGGCAGGTATTCTAGTTACAAACGCGGTCCCGATCGCCCTCTCTAACAAGCATCTCGGAGCCTTCAAGGTTGAAGAAAGCATGGTATTCCAGATCTCCAAGTGAAGGAGATAGGCAACGCGGACGTTCAAGAAGGATAGGTAATTCCGTGAAGGCCAAAGACTTGAATAAGGAGTGGGTAAGTCCTTGTTGAAGGCTGAAGACTCCATGGTTCAAGTGGGTAAGTTCCTTTGGTAGATTGAAGATCCTTGCTTGAGGTATTAAGTCCTTGGATGAATGTGGTTGTTGTCTTGTAATCTTATGAATGAATATAATAGCATCAAGATTGCAAAGTCCTAGAGCCTAACCACCTCTAGGTAGTGGACTGACTCACTTCTAAATTGAAGTGTGTAACCACTCTAAACCACTTTGTCCAAGTGTATGTTCTTCCTTGTCTCTCACACTTGCTATGCATGTTAGTTAGGATCTCAAATTGGTTGTATGTTTAAGTTTCTAAACTTAATATAATTTGGTGATCTAATTCATTTTGTAAGATTTGTGAAGCTCTATTCACCCCCCTATAGGCCTTGATCCAACACCTATATCATATAATATCAAGACCCATGACTAATCATATTATGTATCATATATTAAATAATCAAAACTATAACAATTTCAAATCCACAATATGGATAATATTCTTATAGGTCTCATCCTTTTGTTAGAAATTGATATGAAATATTGCATTATTCGGATATTCCTTGCATCTTCTAGGTTGCTTACAAGATTAAAAAAACTAAAATTTGAATAGAAGGAAATTACCATAGGATGGAAATAGGGTGGGATTCGAGCTTCATGGTGTGTCCCATGAGCAACTTGGAGATGTAATCTTCAAGTACTAGTGTGTTTTGGCTCTATTTGAGTCATAGAAGGGTTCTGCATCCACAGAGCTACCAAGGCATGTTTCTATCTCTTCTCTTGAACATGATCATAGTTATGCAAGACTCCATTCTTCTACAGTAGGAAACTGCCAAGGTGTCTGGTTCCAGGACAAAAATACATAAATCCCTACTCATCCTTATTCCCTGCTACTACTGCCTTTGACACTTCTAGATGTCCCCCCCTTGCTAACCAGCTCAGTCTTCTCATGTGCCTGCTACTCTGAGTCACTCAACAGGAAGGAAATGCCATAATTGTAAGTCATCCCTTCTCTAGGGTATTCTTGACGACTAACCTTGGATGTAATGGTAAATTAGTTGGGTGGAGGGATGCCTAATACTCATGCTTCAATTTTCCATTATGACTATATCCACCTTAGGTTCAGGGTGTTTCCTCAGAGGCTGAGGGGCCGCTACAATATGGTGACAAGATTAGACTTTACAAACCATGAGTTTGCATTTTTAGTGTCATGGATATGAGAAGATAGTGATGAAAAGACGGTAATTAGTGCTCATTATACCTCTTTATAAAACAAAAGAGAAGATGAAATTATCTAATAATTTAGATATAAATGACCGCTTGAAAGACATATTATTACATGACTTATGAGGCAGCAATACCAGACTGGTCTCAATTATCTGTATGGGAAATTGGGTTGGATGAATACCAAATGTTTGTATTTCTTGATTATTTTTCACATTTCTCTTCTTATTTCCTTCTTTGTCTCATCCTTTAATTTAATTTCCATTTGTAACTAGATATAAATCCTCATACAATTTCCAAATCAAATAACTTCTGGCAAGAATATTCTACTCATTGTAATATATATAACCATTCTAAATAGTAATAATCACAAAAGAATGCCCCTTTATTTTTAAACTAATCACTCCAGATCCAAAACCATAGTAATCAAAACAACCAACTTCCCACATATTCCCAAAAAAATCCCTTCTTCTTTAATTCAAGATCCCCATAAAAACTAGAAACTAAGGAAATTTTGACCACCCTTTTTTTACCATTACTATTATATCTTGACTAAGATTGGTTCACAAAAAGAAATGTATCATGATCTAACCAATCCTAAAAAGTAACACATAAAAGTCCACAATTCCTACAAATTTTTTTTCTTAAATGTATTATTCACTTTCTTTCCTAACAATCAATCAATTGGCAATTGAAATACCATAATCTCACTCCTCCTTAGATGGATAACTTAATCTACATGATATACATGTTAGCTTATTTTTTTGTTATATTTCAAATAGAGTGGCATTATTCATTTTTTTCAAACCATCCTTGAAAAAGAGTGTCAAACATTGTTCATAAATTGCATTGTTAAATTATCATTGATAAACCATCCAATGTTATTTTTTGAATTTAATACTAAAAAGATAGAATATGAGAAGATCATCATGATGTGAAATAGGCATTATGTAGTAATAAAATATATTTGTTACTGGTGTTATTCAACTCTATTTCCTAATGGTTTTTATGGTGTATAACTTATTGTAACATATCTTTCTCCTTAACCAAAAGTAATTACCATGTTGTGTTTGGGCCCGCTACTTCTATTGTGCATTTGCCATCCACCCATTAGATATCTTCCTTGATGACATAATCGATAAACCCAAGGTGATGTACTATGACTTAATTGGTAAATATTTTTAAAGATTTATCCGGTTTATTTCAAGGAAGAAATTTCTAGTGTAATTTTTATAGAATAATGTGGATATAGAACATGGATCTCCAATGATTTTGTCCTGAAAAACCCTCTTAAAAGAATAAATACTTCATGTACATGTACTCTTTCTCTTGATATTCATTCAGTCATGGACTTGTTACTCCATCATATGATCAAGATTTGAGGTGAATTATATGGTGGCTTACAACAGAAGAAATTTCACCTAGCTAAAAGTCTCTATGTTTTTACCTAAAATAATGTTCAATAATCACCACCCACAAGAGAACGAGTCTTATTACAATATAACTTTAGGATCAAACTCTAAGGACACATTTATTAACAACAAAGTTGATTTCTATCCTAATTAATATAAAGTGATTAACAACGATAGATGGTTGATTTTTGGTTGATTAACTACATTAACAAATGAAAAATAAAATCAAACTAAGAAAGAAACAATTTCTAAAGCTATGATAACATTATGTGGATAATAGGGTCCATTTCCACTGCCTACATAACTATTTTAAAAATTGTTTCATGTCTTCATGCAAATAGTGGATAGGGTTCATTGACACTGCCTACATAAATATTTTAAAAATTGCACCATTTCTTCATGAAAATAATGGATTAGGACCAAGAGATTTTATATCTTTTTGGGAAGTGATATCTTCCTGGATTGAACTCATGATAGGCTCGAAGTCACATTTCTATGAATCGATAAACTGACATCATAGGAAACACCCTTCTATGGTGTCATCCGAGATTCAACAATATTGATTGGTATTCTAATCATGAATTTCAATGACTCTATGTCTAGGGTTATAACAACCATGCAATATAGATGATCATGCTATCAAATAAGCATTAAACAATGAAGTAAAAATCCAAATATTTGTATAAACAACAATTACCAATGTAGAAAACAAATATGAGTAGTGGGATAATCCATGTCTCCTTGTAATGGATTCATTCTATGAACATGTTCATGATATAAAAAAGAGTGAGAAACTAAGAAGTTAATGGGGAAAGGTGTAGTATAGAGGAGAAGTTCAGTGGTCTCATCACAACTCCTAAATAACAAAATCAATCTCTAGTCCAAATCTATGACGGAGCGCCTCTCTACGTCAAGACGTCAACTTTTGCCTCTAACTCTCCTTGGCAATCTCTATGGTTGTGGATGAGAAAGAATAGGTCATAAACCTTTTTTGTGGATGTCTCCCTAGTGCTTTTGAATCATCTCATAACATTTTATATCCACCCAAATTAACTCAATAGATATTAGTCGTTATTGTAGATTTCCATCTTAGATGTTTGAAGCAATTTAATGGCCAGTCTTTCAACCCAAAGTGTTAGAAAATTCATCCATTTTATAGGTAATCAAATTATCTTTTCAATCCAAATTTGATCACATTATTCTGACATCTAACAAGGAATCTAGAGCTTTTTTTTATATATATTTAATGCAAAGGTACTATGATGTCTACTAAAACTTCTCAATTGGTTGACCAGACTTGCTGGTCAGATGACCATCTTGTAAGAGTATATACACTTATTTTGTAGATAATTGAATGTTTCCTCCAATGGCTTTTAAACCATGAAATAGTAAGTTTGTATGTAATAGGTATGGACATTTGAGTGGTCATCTATACTTTAATGACCCTCACTCTAATTGTCAGAGTTGAGGAGTGAGCATATGTAATCTTTGATCATTTTATTAACTTTTGATGAAGGAATATTTGTTTTTATCTTTTCATTGTATCAACCTATAAATAAACACCAAACATATATCAAATGGCAAACAAATTTCATAAACTATGCAAAACTTTAAACAAGTGAAATATTGAATACAATGCAAATGTGATGAATGTTACAAAATAAATATGGAAGTTATGATATTTTTTACAATCATCAGATAAATGCGTTAACAAAATATGCAAAATGAAATCTAAAATGCAACTAAAAATATGATGAATAGACATTTGTCACAACCCCAAACATAAAATTACTCACCCTTGAGTAACAAAAATCCAATACACGCTCCAGGTAGTTACTTTCAACCAATGTGCATGTCCATTATGAACATAATGTTTGAATCACAACCCCCAAGCACAGTCAAGCGACCTACATTTTCTGAAATCACATAACGAACCCCACCATATTCTCCATCCTAACTTCTCTTCACACATTTTCTTCTATGTCAAAAACCTATAGTTTAAATAAGATACAATGTTCTTGATGTTTCACATTATCCCACATATTCCTATGAGTATTTGTACAAGAATAATGTTTGATCATGGAAGGTTGTTTTGGAGGTATTTTGCTTCACCTGGGGGGAAATAGAGTGAATGGGGGTATGAAAGAAGAATTATAAATCTCTCCTATATTCAACTTAGAGATTTTTTTTGGTTCAAGAAAATATATATATTCCACATTTTCTTTTGTGTACATTGACATCTTTTCTTTAGTTTTTGTGATGGAGTCTATTACATAGAATGAGGTAGTGGAAGAAGTGACTATATAAGAAAAAATGAGGTGTGCCACCCTGAGCCTAGAGTGTGGCACGCTTCATTAATTTTTTTGTATTTAGTGAATTGTGAGATAAGGTGGTGATAGAAGAAATGTAGAAGAGGGCTAAACTTGTGCATCTCATATATTGAATTCAGAGCATAAAGATGATGTTACACAAGAATTCAATAATATCATGTCACATGCAATATTTAGACATTTCCACAAGCACGCTATGCTAATCAATACAGAGATACAACTTGTATTTGATTCTTCTCAATCCCATATGACTTTCCTTTAGTTGTAGGATGGTCTCTAACCATGGGCATGTTTTCAAAAATAAGGTTAACATCAAAAATTACTTTTTTTTATAAAAGGCTAATTTTATTACGAAGTATCCATACAACATCTACATGAAGAAGAAGACAAACTTACAGCCCACACAATGATCAAGAATAGATGCATCCTACCACAAAAACGCATATCGAATCTGATAAGAATGATGATGTATAGATCCCTCTTCTATTTCGCTGGCTAATGCAGCTTTCCATGAAGGATACCTTCAACTTGAGCATGTATTTGTGGTAGAGTAACTACACCAAACTGGTGTTTTAAAAGGACGTCGCCTCTGCACTTGCTGCCATACAACTACATAAAAAAATTAATCGAGAAAAAGTAACCTACTATGAGGAGAGAGAAACGTCGATTAACGATGAGAAAGACAAAATAAAATAGCGGAACAACCACTACGAAAGGGGGAGATAACCTACTTGGAGTAGGGGATGCCACAAAGGTAGACAATAAGAATAAGAACAAGTAGAACGAAAACCAGAACAAAGTAAGAAAAAAAGGAAACCGAGCCGTGAATCTGAGAGACCAAAACCCAAACACGATGCACGCAAAGAGGCCACCCTCATGGAGAAGCAGGCCACCTCGTTGTTGTAGGCTCCACCTAAGATCCAGACCAAGGAAGGAGAGGCAACACCACCTGAAACCTTCACCACAGATCCGACCGTTGCCGTTGAAGATAATTGATATCCACCACCTCAGGGTGTCATCCAGAAGAACCTTGACGCCCAGCCGAAAAAGACATCAACCAAACATCGTCGCCGCCTAAGCTCAATCTCCGACCATGGCCCAATGAAGAAGAACCTTTGTTGAGGGCGAGGGAAGACCGTCTGACGTGACCCAGGGGAGAGGGGGTTGCGATCGCCTGACTCCCCCAGGTCCAACAGATGGTGGCGGCTCCTGTGTCGGAAGAAACTCACCTCCTCTAGAGCTCCCGCAAGATGGAAATTTCGTGATTACATCCAAAATTACTTCAAATGAGGGGTTTATATGAAAATTTTCATATGTAATGCAATATGAATGTAAATAAAGACTTCTAGAGAATTGATTCAACTAACATAGCAAGAACTTTGAATTGAAATGAAAACTATTTTAAGCTACATGCAATGTAAGTAAACAAATGCAATGGATGCATGTAAAGATAAAATGTTCTAAGATAGAAAAATGAAATATAAGAGATAGCACCTCCATCCCAATCTTAGTAATTTTCTTGCACCCAAGTAAACACTAAATCTAAGATGGAGGGGAAGAGATACTTGATGCTTATCCAGGTAGTCCTCATAACTCAAAGAAGGTCCAGTTAAAAGGTATACGAACAAGGGTTGATACCTTGAACATGAGGGTTCCATTCTGATGAATATTATCACGTGGTAGTGGTATCTTAAAGGTATTATATTAAAGGTAATTTTTTCTTTCACTTCACAATCCATGCAAAATTATCCACTAATACTCCTCCATCAATAGAGGAACTGTAGTAGTAACGTGTGGATTAGGAGAAGTAGCACAATGCATTAGTGTTGTCCGTTTGGTGGTCTCATGATCTACTCATCTGTGAAGACTGAAGGTAGACTACCTTATATTGTGGCTATGTTAGTATGTATCAGATGTGGTTATAGCATAGGAGGAACTATCTCAACTGTAAAATCAACATAAAAAATATTTTTGTGACATTGTTCAACCTGGTCTACTACCAATTCAACATCAAAAAAATTGAAATAGTGGGGCCCTCCACATTGTCAACTTGTAGATTTGGATCCTCTATGTGGAATACACCCAACTCTTCCATAGGATTTGTAGGATATTAGAAGTAGAGAGAAGGTATAAAAATGAGGTGGTGGTGGAATATTAACCTTATGTTGAAGTAGTACCTCCTCATATGAAACAATCAGATATGCAATGAAAGTTGGTTGTTTATCTTCTAGAATAGATTGAACCAAGGGTAGTTGATCATTGCAATTTCTTGGATGTGATCTTGAAAAAGGAAAAGGTGGAAAGTCATCTAAAACTCTAGCCATGTTATTGGGCTCTTGCTGGCACTTTTCACATTGACATGTTAAGCCCCTAATGGAGAGAATGATGGAATACTAGTGTATTTGTCAAACCATGGTTACAATTCCTCAAGTTGTGCAGTGTTTTGAATCACCCCTCATCATCTCTAGGAGAAATAATCACCATCATTGATCATGTATGTTGTTTTATCTAGCCTTTGTAGGGAGTTCTTGGGTTGACCCCCGTATGATATGACTAGAAAAAATAGTTGTGATTTTAATTGAGTCGAAGTGTTGCTGCTTAGAAATTGCCAATGAAGGGAGATCAGTTCAAATATTTCTCACCATGAGTTTACATAAGAAAATCTTATTTAATTGAGCAAAATGTTTTGTCTTCAGAACATGATTGGTTTGTAGGTTCACCTTTCCAAGAAGCATCACAAAGTGGAGCGTATGAGGAAGGTTTCTCGTAATCCAAAAAAATGTTGGGAGTTTTTTTTCTGTTATCATTGAGTTGCATATCTAACTATATGATGCATGGTCAAATGAGCTACACATTTTGTATCAACAAAATTGAGTGGTGGTTCTAGGAGTGGAAAGTCAAAGATGTACCACACCAAAAGTGTTTTATAATTTTAATTTTACTAGATGAGTTCATATACTATGATGTTTTGATGCATGATTAAACAATGTGAACAATCATATATCTTTTTCATTTAGCTTTTTAGGTGATAGTGTCATTTGTGATTTCTCAAAGGGGAAGTCCATCTCCTCCTTCATGTAATATTTTATTTCTAATGAATTGGTATTATTTTTAGAAAATAAGTAGGGGAATATATTCATCTCCTACCGATTGCATTTTGAACTAGATAAGTCTCTTACAAACACTCATTTCATCACTCAAGTGCCATTACTTTGAGATTAATATTGGTATTTGGTTCATTCTTTTATATACATTTTAAAAATGTTTGTATTTATTTATTGAAATACTTTTTAGTATAGAAATTGAATTTAATTATACTATAAGGATATGATTTGTGATGGTTATTCTTTTTAATGATTCTAATGCAATTAGGGGTATGACCCATACAAGTAGCATACCCATGGTTGGTATTGTGCTAGAGTTGTCACCCATACATAATCGTTCTGACAACCCCCTCTTAAGTAAAATAGACTGAGTAAGGGTCCCCTAATATGCCATTGATTTGACCCTTACACATGACCTTCATGAAAGGGTTATAACTCTAGTTGACTGTCCTTTTTGTTGTAGCATCAACCTCTAGAATCATCCAATGTTTGTTATTGCATCTTAATTGTTTCTGACATATTGATGTTATCATTATCTAATTACCAATGTATGGGTCCCATAATAGTTTTTTCAAACAATAAATACTTTGGAAATATGTTTGAGAAATTTATGGGACTAGTTACATTGTTCAATTTTAGAACCTCCTCAACATCTCACCAGATTTCTATGTTTCTTGATTTTGATATTATCATACCTTACAAAAGAAAAAGTTGTCTGTTATCATTTGGTTTTACATTTGTTCATATATACTTTGTAATATATTGTATTTGTTTTATGCTAATAATTGTTATTTCCTACTTTTCATGTTTTGATTTAAGTCAAACTATCGACATGATAATTCGATCCTTGTTTTGGATTTAGTAGTAGAAATATTTATGACTATCTGTCTCCTAATTTTCTAAGATATCATGTGTGATGCATTACAATTATGGGGCACTTATGGGTTATTTCAAGATCATTAACATGTTGGGTTCCAGATTGTTTAATTGTTATGGAACCCATGGGTTGATCCCTCACCAATGGCTTGTTGGGTCCATATTAGGTGAGTGTTTTGACCATGAATTAAAAATCACATCTTTTAAAACTACACTTATGTGTACTATATATAAAATAAGTAAATTAAATCACCTACACATCCAATAAGTCTACTCATCTTATGTTTTCCTAAGCAATGGTGCTATGGTAATCCATATTCGTTGGGCAAACTCATATTGGGTTTTGCCTAGCTTGAACCCATATTCTAAAAAGGACTCATGTCATATATAGGAGACAACACCATATAAAAATATTCCCCTACATATGTCATTGCCAATAACTACTAGTTCATCCAATTTGAGGATTTTGAAAAAATTCATAATTTGATCTTTATATACATGTTTCTTTCTTTTTAAAGGGAACCAATCATATTTCCTTTGCATATGTTCTTTTGAAGTAAGAATACGAGGTTTTCTCATATAGATGAAGACTTTGTATTAGATGATATATACACAAACACATATTTATGATTAATTGTATTGATATGGATTTCCATGAGTCTATGCTACTTTTTTATCATAATAAATAAGAATAAGTTATCTCCTGGCATACATATAAGTTACATGGGCCTAATATGGGTTGAGCTAGGCAAGAGAGGTCATTCAATTGATTGGGATGGCTCCATCCCAAAATATCATCCAATGAAGTACTACATCAAGAAACATAAAAGGAGGTATAGGAAATGTGCAATAGCTTGAGTGTTGTAACTTATATGGATACACTCATACATGTAGTTTTCGAAGATATCTACATTGCCTTACGAGATGACTTTGTAAAATACTTTCTCATGAATGTGAGGAAGAAGATGAGAACCTTTGACATGGTTTCTCTATGGTATAAACAACATTGACTATGAAAACCTTCTTTGATGTTGTATGATTCTCATCAGTAGCAACTTGTATAACCAAGAAATCCTAGCAACATTATTTTCCACCACATATAAAACCTCCTAGAATCTGAGAATGTTGATCATTTCTCTTTCCAAATACACTAACAACTGTAGATATGAGTGATCAACGATCTAACTAGCTCAAATCATGGCATCACGAGAAACCTTGATATTTAACCAGCTTCAAGTAGCTAGTGGGAACCACCTCCCCAAATTGAACTATTTGTTAATGTGGATGTAGATATTATTTTGAGTAAAAACACAATTTGCACGAATATTATAATATGGGATCACTATAGAAACTATTTTTTAGGTGACACAATGATGATGGAAAGAGATGGACCCTTGAATGGGGAACTATATGCTATTTCAGATGAGATTACTCAACCAAAAGGATACATCAGACCCTCCTAATTTATTACTAATTGAAGAAAAGCTACCAATTTTATCAAAAACCCCACAGATTGTCCATGTAAATACAAGTTAATTGTTGAAGAGATTATACATGCTAGATGGAAGACTAATATTCACAACGTCACTCATAAGAAGTGGAGTCAGAACCACTTAGCAGATCAATTGGCAAATCATTGTCTCAAGCAACCTCAACGCACGGTCCATAGGTTCAACACACGTTTAGATTCACTAAATGATACTATTTGATGGAGAGAGTTAATCACTCAAGTGGGGTTATAGATATGTCATCTACTAGGAAATAGGGTAACCAATTGGCCTCTGAATAAAATGTTACAAAATAAAAGAATGGCATATACAGACTAGACAAAAAACAATTTTTGGTCTAAATGTATTTTAAGTGTTGAACGAACATGTAGGTGAACTTTAGGTAACACACCACTCAATCTATAGCTACTTCCAAAATTTAATAGGGAATGATGCAAATAATGGAATACAAGCGGTTATAGGAGATGTAGTTTAAAATTAGTTCTTAATGTATTATTATTTTCATTGCATGAAGGGATGTACTACATGTATAACACATTGAGTCACCACCTTGCTAGGCTAACACTATATCATGTTTACATAAAATCATGAAGTGGGTCCATGGACCAAGCATTTACCCCAAGAAGGCAAAGTTGTTTAATTTTCATATCATTTGTTATGCTGACACATGAGAAGCCTTCCTATTTCTATTTGTAACATATCTCTTGTTCCAATCTATTTCTTTTGTATTATACTTTGTTCTCCTTAACTACTCCTAGGGTTGGAGGTTGTTAAAGGAGGTTGCTCAGAGCGACTTCAAGGAGGTGAAAGCTGCTCCAAGGTGTTCTTGAGGTTACTTCAAGAAGGTTGCTTCAAAGGAGGTTGGAGCTACTTCTGACAGACTACAAAGACGGAATGTCTGATAGGGATGTTGATGCCGAAGAAGTTTGGACGGATCGATGGGTGCATGAATCTCCTGTATCTTGCAAACTCCTTCATTGAAGATTCCTAGGCCCCTATTTGGTTCTGGATCGGAACCAGTTTACAGCTTGTCTTTTTGTTCCACGTCAGCGTAACCCGGACTGGTTTGGGTGAAAATTGTGTTTGGTTGCCAACCCCATTCGACCCCTATTTTGGGATTACGGAATCGTATTTTGAGCGAAAAACCAGTCCCGGTAGAGGCGGGATTGGAAATCCCAGTCCGGGTTTCAGCCCCGACACCCCACCCCCCGACTCCCTCATGCCCCTCCCTCTCCATCTCACGCCTCTCCCTCTCGCCCTATCCCTCTCCCTCTCGAACCTCTCCTTGCCGCCCATCTGCCTCCCTCTCGACCCTCTGCCTGCTATATTGTTGGTCTGTGGGAGGAGTTAAAGTGATGTCTGCTACCTCGAGTAGATCGTGGATGGAGGGCATCGTTCGTCAGGCAAAGCATTCACGTGGACAGTCAACACATCCGTCTGCGACCACCAATCTACTAGGGTGGCTACAACTTGCTAAAGCAACAAGGTACCCATGCCCTAGCCTAGACATCGCCTATCTAAAACATGACATCGTCCCATCTTGTCGACAAACAGAACAAATGCTAGCTCGTCTAAGTAGTGTTCATGTGCTTTCATATACCTCGCCTTGAGCTGTGAGGTTCTTCACATCCACCTACGCCTCTTGGAGAAGTTGTTCATCGAAGTTGGTTGTCGTCCCTAGCTCAACTACGCTGGTGGTTACCCCTGGTTCTCTAGAGGAGCTGCACAAACCGGTGATTCCGCACTCCCTGGTCATTGTCCCCTTCTGAACAGGTTGGTGACATTGTAGGGTAGAACTTGATTTGTTTGGGAGGGTCGATTTAGGGTAGAACTTAATTTATCAATAACGGTGTTTGTATATTTGGTAGTTGCTTTTGATGACATGTATCAAAACCTAATCTCTTGCCATGGCGCATATCTATTATTGTTATTGGTGAAGAAAGGTTACGAACATATTTGATGGAAATGTCTGCGTGATCATCTTGTTTCTTTTAATGAAAATGGATTCAATGTTATTGAGTTGAAATTGTTTTGATCGTTCAAAACTGACAAATGGCCCTAAATCATTCTTTCTCCTTAGCATTTTTTGTAGTACTGTCGTTAAATGTGATTCTTTCTCCTTACTATTTTTCTTTACCCCTCATTTATTACCAATAAAAAAAGATATGGATGTAACAACAATTAATAAATTTATAGGTATACAAGAATGGTGTAAAAAGTTTAGCTTTATGTATATTAACTCATATGCCTTTCCTGTTAAATATTCAAAACAAAAATCATAGTGTAGTAAAACATCTCAAACACAACAAAAATTGTCTAGCTTATTCGAAGTCAATGAAAATAAATCATCCTTTATATTGAGTGCCATTTCTAAAATCTCCATTCTTAGTTGGTATTCTGACATACATTGTGGTTTACTTATGGAATATGGTTTTCAATACTTCTGAATATATCTGAAATTAATAAAATAAGTCATAATTTATCCTCCTCTACCATACATGGATTCAAATGTGAAGACCCTTAAACTGAAAAATGTGATTTTATCACAACTAAACTATATTGAATCACTAACCAATTAAGAACAAAAGAACAACTAATTTTTGTTTTATGCTATACATTACACCCATGTACATGGCCAAATTCGCTTCTACATCCTTAATATGCCCTTAACAATTTTATTTCTAGAAATTTTATTATTCCTCTAGGAATTTTATTATTTTACATGATATTTCTAATATTTCAATATACCTCCTTCACATCTTTACTTGTTAATCCTTGCTCATTCTTACTCTTTAAGCTCTATTTTTGGAATTTATATAGATTGAAGGATGACCATATGGGTTTGTGTGTCGGAACATTCAGGAGTCAGTCTCCTCACTATATGAGATCAATATTGCTTCACTATCTCAAACTCCCTAATTAGACAAGGGTATTATTATTATATTTCCATAGCATCAACACGAGGATAATGTATCTCTTCTATGTTTGAACTAACTAACATTGTCATATGAGAAGGGCTATACTATTGAAAAGTGAAACTATCACCTTCTTCAATTTTTAAGATATTCATAACTCTTTTCCAGAGATATTCATAGTGGAATATCCCTCTTGAATTATGGTTTGCATTTGTAACATCCTCAAAATCCTAGATCTATTAATGTACCTTAATGTGAAACCCTAGCTTGCAAGTTTAAGCTTTTATCTAACAAAATAGAATTCGATGGGACCTCTTAGTCCAATATATGATGAAATAATCTCATAAACCCAGCTTTCGCTTAAATAGCTCATTTAGTAAATGATAATTCTATCAATGTCACATTTTTATAATGCATGTATTAAATTAACAACCTACATGAAATTGATGAACAAAAGAGCAGCAAAATTCAAATCCAATTGGATAGAGAGATTCTAGACCCTCTAATTAGCTTGTGGTCCAGATTTGGAATCAATAGGGCTTTATTTGACCCTTCAAATCAATTAGGAAATTTAAAGATATTGTTTGGTTATATATCAATCGGATATTCTATAATTGGCCTAAGTTTTCATTTGTTTAAGTGTCACACTCTCTCTCTAGATTTTGGATTTAATCTGGGCCATTGGATGCCCATCGGACGCCACTGGACTCATCTCCTACCTTGAGTAGGAGACCAAGCACAAGAAGTCACTGGTGTCTCCTTATTCAACCCCCCTTTTTGCCCCGATAGTGTCTTGTTTCTTTTGGTCTCTTCACAGATGAGATTGGGAGCGCCACGCGAGCTCAATGATCCCAGGTTTACCTGGATTTCATGTGGTATCCATGAAATGCCCAATAGGGCTAAACTCCTCTCGTCGCCATCCTTTTTACAGGGGAATCCCCAGTCAACCAACCCTATATATAAGGGGTTGTAAACGATCACAAGGCTCAGATAAGCACTCCTCTTCTACCGATTTCTCTTGCAACCTGCGGTGCCCTGGCGAACTCGGTTTTCATCTTCGACAAAAGCCTTGCTAGCACGATCACTCCCCGTCGCCCCAGACAAATTTGCACCGGAGTAAGAACCCTAGACCCTCCAGCTTCCTTTTTACATGGATTTCATGCCCTGATGCATCATGAGTCATTGTACCCTATAGGCTCCTCTGCTTTCCTATTTTCTAGACGTTCCCGACGATTCACCAGTATCTTGTTGTGATTTTTCTTTGAGTTTTAGTTTCCACACCCTCAGGTTGAGGTCGAAGACCAGTCCGTATGAGTCAGGTGTCCTGCTCGCGGGATCATCTTGGACCTTCACCTTCCTGGCACTATTGCGGCCATGGTCATACCATGGAATTTGGTGCTCCATTGCGTGGCTGGCCTCATAGCCTACTTTTGTCATCAACAAGTTCGGCCGAAGAGGAAGAAGGTGTTTTGAACCTTGATTTCCCCTTAAGGAAGATGGATTGAGTGTTGGTTTGTGAGGGTCCTCACTAACCCTCTATTGTTTGCAAAGTTCTAACTTGAAACGAAGATCGCAGGTTTCTGTTTCTCGATTTTTCCCTAAATTGGATCCTTGTTTGTCACGCTATCTTAAGGGCATATTCATCAATTAATCATGTTGTCTAGTCTGTAGAATTTGAGACCGCTTCGGCATTCCCTTCACAAGAAGATGACCCTGGTTGGGCCACCTCAGGGTGGTGAGCCACACACAAGGTGTTTCTTTGAATTTTGATTGGCTGACTTTAAAAAATTCATAACAATTGATTGGTATGTCAAAATATTATGCATAAATAGTCGTTGTAAAGGTTTTTTGATGGAGAAAACGATTTTCAGGTTTTCAAACACTAATTTGACAGTATCTGACCATGATTTCCTAGAACATTTAAATTAGGGTTTAAGATGTAATTGAAGTGATAAATGATATAAATCATGCTAATTTCAGTAACCTAGGACTTGACCCAGGATCAGGGAGACTAAATTAGGGTTTGCTCCAATAAAGATAAGTGGTTCCATGCACTTTGAGTATTTAAGTAATGGTTTTCAATTGCATTAAGATTATTGTATCATGATGATCAAGTAAAACCATATGATAGCTATGTGTTACATTTCTAGAAAGTCTTAAGTTTATGCTTCCAAAAGTTATCATATGATCCTTATGTTTTAAATTTCCTATTTCAAGAATCTATGTCATGTTCATGTTAAATCCAAGTAAATGATCATTATGTCAAGTTAATGATGAATCATGGAATAAGTTGCATTATTGGTCTTCATTATGTTAATGTCAAGCCCTTGGGCCTTATGATTTCAAATGGAACATTATGGCACTTATGTATAATTCATGAGTTCAAATGGAACATTATGGCACTTTAGTGCAAGTCATGAGCTCAAGTGGAGCATAGTTATGGCACGTTTGTGCAAATCATGAGTTCAAGTGGAACATCAATTGAGCCTACGAGCCTTATGAGCACAGTTGGTGCATAAGAGTAGAAGACATAATAATTAACCAATTAAGAGCATATTATGTGAATCAAAGATTTATTGTACAATTACTTTTATGACTTTTCTTATTGCCCAGTTATTATGATATTATAACAATACTCAATGCCACTTACTCTAACGTGTTTTCCATTTTTAATGCATGGTTGGGGATGCAATGTCTACATGAGAAAAGAATAAGAAAGGAGTTAAGTGATGAACATACATCTCCAGGACAAACGAAGAGTTTAGACTTGGTGTGGTGCCATCTACCATTCAGTAGATCCTCTAGTCTAGTTTATCTTTCCATGTTTTAGATTTTCTTATCTTACATGTGTTAGACTTGAGATCGAGATGAGACATTTTATGCTTTAGTTTTTCTTAACCTACATGTAATAGATTTTGATATCATATGAGATAGTTATGTCTTTCCCTTTTTATGAACAATGTATGAATCTATTTTCAAGTTAATGCAAAGTGTTTCATTTATATTATTGCTTTTGAGTATCATGTTTTGTAATGTTCCTCTGATCCAAGTGACCCATGTTATGGACAACATTGGGTTTTCTTCCGTTGCCATGTATGTGCTTGGAGGGGCATTACAACATTGATCCAAAAGGTATCTAATTTCGAAATTCATATCTTATTCACACACCTTAGAAATATCTACTTTTGCTTTTGCATTGAACTACACTTTTGAATGTACCCTTACTTTCGCATTGGTCCTTTTAAATGTAAGTTTATCACTATATATTCAAGAAATAAATATTGAGGAAAAGGAAAGAATGATTGTGAAACAAATATTTTATTCTTCCAAACATTCTACTACTACCTTCCTCTGATCCAAGTCTAATTACTAAAATTTTCTTTATCACATACCTTATGCTTTTAATATATCTTCCTCAAAAAATTCATTAATATATTAGAAGATAGATGATTCAATTGCTAAAATAATTATTTTGTGCAAACTAAGTCTAGTGAATTGAAAGTAGTATTGGAAGTAAACATATTTTTACTAATTAAGACAAAGGACTATGGAATATTGTATCTACTACCCTATGAATAAGCACAGGTGACAAGGTTGTCATTCTGCTATTCCAACTATCGCACTGCTTGCTTCAGCTGGATCGTTGTCTGCTTCAGTCCATTTTAGAATTTTTGTCCCACTGGTTGTTCTCCATCTATTCCAGTTGTTGGGCTGGTAGCTATTCTAACTAACCCCTTTGATCAACTGACCCTCTATTTTATTTCATCAGCTAAAGAAAATAGAGTTGTTATAGAAGTGTCAGGTTTTGGATATATTTGATTATCAAGCTACATTAGATTCACAATTGTCCATTTTGTCTATTTGTTTAGGTAGTTTTTATATGTATAACAAGTTGGAGGGAGTCACAAGAATTTTAATTGCTTGGTTCTTTTTACGGGTTGTACATAATTTCAAAGTATAACATGTGCTAATCATGAGTCTGACAAAAAATAATTTTTAAAATAGGTTCACTAGACAAACTAGAAGGGATGACTAGGCAATTTGTAAATCAGTGCATGCTAAAAAAGGAAAGTACATGTCATTTTACTATTGACATGTTACAAGTTAGAGAAAGTCTTAACTAGCTTGCTTCCCTACTTTTCCCTATAAATGTATAATTATTTTGACATAACTAGTGAATATAAACTGTGTAGCCAGGTTTCAACATGGATGCTTGTAGGATTTTGCAGGATGACTCGATCGTTTGTATAATGTGAAAATTTTGAAAGGATGACTCGAGTTTGAAAGGATGTGCTTACTTTTTTTCTTCAAAATTTTCATCATTATCTAACTAAATGTCAATGTGTGTTTCCCCAAGTAAAGAAAGGTCTTCCAGCCTATCTGCTAGCTGATGAGACCAGGCTGAGTGCAAGCATAATTAGTATGCTACATACATGTAGGTTTGATATCAAACGTACATTACAATAGATGCATGATTTGATTTGTGCGAGGGGAGATGTAACACTATGTTATATACTAATTTATTCTTAGTAGAAGGATTTCTCTATTGTCATGGGATGTGCCTTTTGAAAATCATACATGTTATGTACTAATTATCATTGTAAACACCCCTCACATTCATTATATATTGTAGCACCTACACGAGTATGTCTTCCGTAGACCTGAAGTACCGTATTGTTTGGTCAAGACAGTCTGACGCCGCTCTAATATCAGCATTGCGAAGATAGTATGACATAGGCAGCTCTATTGATGGTCATTTTACTAGGGACTCTTGGAGGGAGGCACTTTGTGATTTGTAAAATAGGATGGGGAAGGACGCATGTAAGTTAGACCAGATCAAAACTTGGTCGAAGAACCTGAGGAGGGAGTATGACATATTGAAGCTTGTGACCAACAAGAGTGGCATCAGATGGGATGAAACTAGGCACAAGCCCACGCTGCCTAACACCCCTGAGTGGAGGTAGATCCTTGTGGTATGTACAATAATTATACCCTGAACCCAAAAGTAATGTCCTACATTTACACTTAAATTTACTAATACACATTTTTCTAATACTTAGGCAAATAAGGACCTTGCTAAGTCGCTTAACTGCCCCTTCCCCACTATTATGACATCAAGATGATGGTGGGGAGGAACATTGGTAGAGGTCACCATGCAATGTCTTCTACGAATACACAAATCCCTTCTGACGTTGCCTCTAAGGATGATGTTAGTGTCGACATAGATGTGTCTGATAAACCAATGAACACAGGAACCCCATTAGGGGAACTGGACATAGGAGCAACTGGGATGCAAAGTGAGGGTTACATCAGGGGAGGCAGAATAGATACCTAGAGTGTTGGGCGGAGGAATCCTCCTGTCCATAGGCACCGGAAGCAACCATCAATGGTACAAGATTGATGTGTGCTTTCTAGTGAAGTGTTCTCTGAATTGACACAGATGTATGCAAAGGTTCATGAGTTAGGCATTAGTGTGGCTACCAGAACCTTTGAAAAAGAAGAGTTTTCTACCATTTTACAACATTGCAAAGACACTTCCCCCGATGCGCCCAGTCATGTATTTACAACCTTTGTGAACGCCATAAATGACTCAATAAACTGCAACATCTACCTCAGCCTTAGACACACACCTCACAAAATAACAATATGGTTGCAAGACCTTTCTGAAAGGTCCCATGGAAGTACTGCAACACCAATACATTCATCAATGCCATCCTGTTTTGTGCCATCTCAGTAGGGTTTTGTTTCACAGTCCCCGCCACCCAACTTCAACAACACACAAAGTACAACATCCATGTGGTATACTCGACCCAATGATGCTGGCCCTTCGGAATCATAAGTGGGAACTTTATTTTTTCCATTATGTTTGCTATATTTGAGGACATCAACTTCATTTTTTTTAATTGTTGTAATAATTGCTTTCACGTACATATATTTGTTTTCAATTATGTTTGCTATGTTTGAGTACATCAATTTCAATTTGCTTAATTTTTGTAATAATTGCTTTCCTGTACAGATATTTGTTTTCCATTATGTTTTCCATGTTTGAGGACATCAATTTCAATTTTTTCAATTGTTGTAATAATAGATTTCTCATTCTGACATTTATTTTCCATACAATCTAATTAGTTTGTAATGTTGAAGCTGTTAGTTTTCCATGTCAATTGTTTCATATTCTGTTCAAGTAGTTATTCTCTTTTTGTAGTCACCATGTCAACATTGTTATCATTTTAATTGTAGGCATCATGTCTACCAGTGACCAAACACAAGCAACTGACCTCCTCACACACATTTTAGATACCTTGTCTGGTCCAGCAAATCACATTGTTGATGCAATATCTAAGTCAATAGCGAACTCCATCATGGACGACATTTCATGTTGATGTCGACATACCACCTACAATACCTAGGTAAGTTAGCATCAGGGGTGACCACAAAAAGGTGTTAGAAATCATAATTGGGCATGAACAAAGGGTTTATGACCTATACCGAATGTGATCACATACTATAATGGGCCTTGTGGACAAGCTTGAGAGTCGTGTCTTGTTATGAAGTACTAGAGAGTGTCTCATCAGTTGAGGTTGTATGCTACTTCCTACAAATGGTTGGCCATGGACATACAAATCTTGCATTGGCTGAGGACTACATTCACTTTGGGGAGACCATAAGTAGAAAGTTCAATGAAGTGTTGGACCCTATGTGTGCATTGTCCCATGACTATATTGTCATACAAACCACATCAACATGCACAACAACACATTCTCGTATATTAGACAGCCCAAGGTTCTACCCTTACTTCAAGGTAATAGTTATCCCCTACAATTTATAATCATTTTCAAATATTTTGTATCTTTACAACCAATTTTTGTGTTATAGAATGCCATTGGGACAGTTGACAGAACACACATCCCAGTCTTGGTCAAACGCAATAAGCAAAATCGCTACTGAGACAGAAAAGGGAATGTCTCTCTAAATGTCATGGTTGTAGTAGACTTCTCGATGGAGTTTACATATCTCCTAACTGGGTGGGAGGGCTCGACTGCTGACCAAAGGGTCCTACAAACAGCAACAACCATAGTTGGGTTTAAAGTTCTACTAGAAAAGTTTTATCTAGTTGATGTAGGGTATGCCAACACTCATCAATTTCTTGCACTATATCGCAACACAACTTACCATATTTCTGAGTACAGAGGAAACAAACATTCATACAACAACAAGAAGGACATGTTCAACCACCTCCATGCTCAATTATGTAATGTTGTAGAAAGAGCATTCGGTGTGTTGGAGAGGCGGTTTGTCTACTTTAAAAAAGGGGCTACATATCCTATACATTCGCAGTGCCACCTCGTAATGGCTTGTTGTATCCTCCACAATTTTATATGTCACTAGCATGATGGCGACACTATGATGGATGAACTCACAGTTGACAGTTCAATGTCTACCGTCCCACATACTCGGGTCGACCTGAGTTCCCTATAAGAAACAATTCTGACAGATGCAAGGGAGGGTGATGTATTATGTGAAACCATTTCTAATTTCCTTTGGGATACTCATTGACCTTACTTTGTACTTGTAATATTTATTAAAGTACCGACACTGAATAAAAGTGATACCCGTGTATGGTCGCCCTTCATAGATTGATTTTGGTTTATTTTATAAACCGACGCTGTATTGTTTAGGTGTTGGTGTATTATTACAACCGAAACCTTTAAAAGTGACGTTATAAGCCATTTCTGTAGTAGTGCAAATAATGGTAGTGGACACCTGCAAATATGTAATGGTGCCCAAAAGTGATTGACTGACACCACAAAACACTAGCTGGCACTTGTTTGTGTATTTGACACCCCCAAACCCTTTAATGCGCCCAAACAATGGCCTTTGACACCTGCAAATAGGTTATGGTGCCCAAAAATGATTGACTAACACCCCAAAACACTAGCTGGCACATGTATGTGTATTTTACACCTCCAAACCCTTTATGGCACCCAAACATTGGTATTTGATGCCCATACATTACTTAGTGACACCCTACAATACTAGGTCACACATGAATGGGTATTTGACACCTCCAAACCCTTTATGGAGCCACTCCAATCAATATGTCCAACACCTTGAACATTATGACATTGATCTATCAATTAATTGAGTGTTTAATTGAACTACTAAACTCTTTTAGTAATCAATCTAAACATTGTTTGTGGGCAAAACTCCTCTTCCAAGTTAAATCCTATGTGTGACCCTACATGTCCTTTTCACGTTGGCTGTGAAAGTCCATAACACTTATGACTTCACAAGAAAAGAGCGGTGCCTAGTCACACATCAGTGCTACCCAAGTGAAATAGAAAGTTAGAGACCAACTTTAAATCCTACAATCCATGAATGGTGTTACAGTGAATGTATAATTCCTTTGTCACTGATATCCCGAATGAACTCGAGGCATGGAACACATCCTGTCAACGTTCATTCACTTTTTTGATCTCAGAGTAGATTGGAAGAGATATGTATGACATCAATATCACATACTGATTCACACATGCGTGCGCACACCTATTTCAATCCTACTCATCAAGTGGCCTTGGATATCAAACTCCCTCAGGAGGGACAAATCCCATATCTATCACTCACCCCTCAAAAACCCCATGTGTCAAAGCCACCCAATCATCACCTTTATAACAACCCATGTTTTAGGACTTCCTTTGATTATGTCAAAGTGTGCCCAACGACATGTGTTGAGTGTAGTGATTTTAGGTCAAAGAATCACACTCACCACCATCACTGTGAGTACTGACTGTGACTACCATGTCATCGTTCCATGTGTCAAACTCACAGTGGGTCTGTCCCGTACAATTGTTCTCTAACAAGTACCTATGTGTTTGGTTTGATATCTCTATATCATGACTAATGAGATTCTGTCATCAACCAACACCACAATCTAGTCTTGTGTGTCATTGCTGTCTATCTACCTTCCACAATGACATCTGACTAGAGACATAACAAGAATGTACAACCTTTGCATCCGTATGATCTCATCGTTCAGGTCCTGAACCTGAAGGCATACATCATTGAGTACTGTCATTCTCTAGACATTCAATATGTTCTATCATTATCTCATATGACTCAACCAGAAAGAATTGGAAGCTTGCCTTTGATGTTTATCAAATCAATCTTAATGTATCCCACCAATCATCCCATGATTGGCTCTCAGGGCATACATTCCAACACTCTTTATACATTTTGAATAAAGTCAAGTTTTATTTCTTCAGTTGCCACACATTTGATGTATTTGTTTAACATGTACAATAGTAGAGACTTGGTCTTTATAGCATGGTATCAGAACATCAAGGTAGTCAGATTCTTGACTAATTCAATTGTCTCCTAGATAGAACCCTAATCTTATATAGTTTCCCTATAGTAAGTTCTTCACCTTAGAGTTGACCTAGCATGAAAGTTTGATTTAGGATCATAATAATTTCATATTAAAAATAACATTTGTCAACTTTTTGGTTAATTGTCTATTGAGAAGCTACTAGAGCAAGAAGTTGAAAGTGATGGTGTCTAGAAAGGGTCAGAGCTTGGGGGCTGGCAATATTTTCCTCCACCCCGCTAGCTTGGTAACGAGGACTCCTGAGCTCATATGACCTGGCCTAACCTGATTTTGATACAGACAGCTCGAAATAGTCTATCTTTGAGAATGTTGCCTAATTGTTGAATACCTTAGTAAAACCATAAGTGATGATTTGATCTCTTACAAAAAAATCATCCTTAAATACCTTATACTCCTATGTTTAGGGTTTAGTGTACCCTATGTTACACCCTGAAGCTGGGTTAGTAAATCCTTTTAGTGTTGAGTTTTATGTACCCTTTTACCCTTATCTTAGTTTGACTTAGTTGACCCTTTTAAGGGGTGGAGTGAGGGTAATGGTGTTAGTACCCTATTTGGTTTTGCAAATCTGATTTCAAGTATGAAATTCCTTTTTAGGGGGATGGAATCCCAATTAAAAGAAAAATCAAATACCTTTAGAGTTAGAAACCCTATCTATGTGGACTTATGTACATAATAACTTATGTGAACAAGAATTTACCAAACACATTATACTTGTAATTCAACTTGTTTGTTTATACACACATGCATTCATAATAATTCATATAGAGATAGTTCATATGCTTGAACCTTCACATATTATTGATGCACATAATTATGAGTGACTCATTACTAATGGTGAATATACATAACGTTGACTATGCCACCCTAATGGTAAAATGTGTATGGATAATGCGCCCTAAGGATGCTTTAACATGTAATGATCATGTTGACCTAAACCCTAATATGTAATCATCTAGCTTTGACAACATATACACATATATATATATACCCTTAATGCCTTTCATGATACATTAGTGACATTAGGTGTCATCATCACATAATATACCTTGATACATATAAATAGATTATAGTCACTAAGTTATCAATATATGTAAGGTTTATCACCTTGTTCTCTAATAAACACCTCATCATAACTTGATAAATGAATTAATTCATTAATATTTAATGTGTTGCATCCTATTCACTAAAATGAGTATAATGACTCAAACATGATAATGAATAATTGGATTCACATAAATATTCATAAAATGCCTAATGTGAAGTAAAATATGTATAATTTATAATATGAAGTGTAATGGATGACAATGATTAATGATGTCATTAATATGAGTATGAAAGATGATAGGAAAATGTGCAATATGGACATTATTTGGAATTATTATAGGCTTAATAACTTGTTGTATAATATTAACTTTTTCTACAAAATAATTTGTGATAATTCTACGTGATAGTTTTAAGAGGATAATGGAAAATAAATTCATGTTATTAAGGTTTTTGACCTAATACATTAATTAATGTTGAAATGGCTTAGTAAACCCTAATTGTGCTTAAAACCCTTGATGAGGGAAATACACATGATATAATATTGAGATGTAATTGTTTTGAATAAAATGTGGCACAAGTGATAGTATAATAGATATGATACATCTTCATGATGGAGATTATGCTAATAAGGCAAAAATGTTAATTAGGTTGAGTTTGATAAAAGGCTATAGGTTTTGTGGAAACCTTAGTAAGACTTGGCTTATGTGTAGAGCTTTTAATACCCACCTAGTTGTTTAGGGTTGGGATGTTGCACACTCACCCTCTCTTCCCTCTTGTTGTGATTTCGGGGACGAAATCCTCTTGAAGGGGTGGAGTGTTGTAACATACTGAAATACAGGGTCTTCCTTGCAATTTACCCAATTTTGAGCTTTTCTTTTCCTTCTTGTCCATTTGGACCTTTTTCAAAAATTTCCCATCCTTTTGGATCATTTTTGGACTCCTTGTGCAATTTGAGCACAATTCAAGGTTGAAATTACCTTTTTCCCTCATTTTTATAAATGGAGGGGTGTTTGCACAAATAACCCACACAATGAAATAATTGGGGTCATAATATGCAAAATGTACACTTAAGAGAGCAAATAAGTCGATAATGTGTTTTTAGAGATCTTATATCGTTTTGGGCTAAGATATGAATATTAATGTGTATTTGAGTGTTTAATGGGAGTATTTCTCCTTTTTCCTTCTCTCTCATAAAAAATGATAATAATATATAAAAATAGAATATAATGATGAGTCTTTGTTCTTAAAATTAATAATGGATGGATATCTCGAAATTCCCTCATGTAATTCATTAAAAGAAGTCTTTTAATATAACTCATTCATTCTAATATATTAATATACACTTTAATGAGAAATATATTAATTAAGGGCTAAATAATGAGTAATATGAGAATATAATTATATATCATAGTTCTAAATGCTAATATAAACCTATGGCCCAAATTTGGTGGCTTTTGGAGTTGGTTTGACCCCTCAAAACTATTTTATACGCTTTTAATATAATATAAATTAAAATGGTGAATAATAACCCACCTTCATACCTCACTCTTTATATGGGCTAATAAAACTTGCAAATGCATGCTATTAGTGAGTGGTGAACTCTTGGACTCCAAATCTCGGATTTGGGAACCAAGGATTTCTTTTAAAAGCAATGCATAATTATTTGCTCAAGCATTATATTAATATATGCTTTAACAATAAAAATACTTATTAGAGGCCAAAGGTTGGGTCAAACGAAAATCTAATTATATAGCATAAATCTAGACGTCATTAGAAACCTAGGGTTAAAATTTGAGGTCATTTGGAGTTCATTTGACCTTGAAAATGCATTTAACAAGTTTTTAATATAGTGTGACTTAATAGCCATCGATATATCATTGATTTGCATCATTTAAGCCTAAGTTCGGCCTTTAAATGATTGTCACACGCACTTGGCCTACCATGGGTCGCCATCCAACAGTCCAGGTTGGATGAGGATCCCATCCAATGGTAGGCGCTTTCTCTCCTATCTTGGATTAACCGAAACAGTAGCCGGGAAGATGGGCTCACTTCCTCTCCACCGTTCTCCCTCGTCTCTTCACCTTTTTCAGAGATTTCTTCACCCACGAGTTCGTGAGGACCTCCCGCATCGAACGAGCCAAGTCTCTTCGCATCCCGTGCATTGTAGGAAAAATGCCATTCGTGTCCGACCATAGCTCCTCACCTCCACCTTCTCTTTGACTACTCTGACTTTCCCATCTATATATGACCACATACACACATTCGTCGGCCCCTTAGAAACCTGCACAAACCATCAATTTCATCCAAGATCGCGTATGTAGCCGGTGATGTGGAGTTTTTCCAGTTGTGCTTGTGGCACCTCTCCCCGGAGATAGAGTACTCATGCGTCGAAATTTATTGGTCTTGTGAGTTCGTTTTTCGATTCTCTTCGTTTCGAGTACCTGCACGACGATTTTGGTGGACCAACGCAAAAATGCCCAAACTACCTAGCTACACCCACGGGGCCATGGTTGTGCCCCGAGCCGGAAGAAGCTCGGTTGCTTTTTACCATTTTGCCCTCGTGCACCCTTCCTTCCTGATCCTCTGACCAAGGGCAGTTTTGTCATCTGAAACCTTATTTTTTTGACCCATTTAACAATTAATTGGTTAATTTTGTTTAATTCGTAGTAAATCGCTCGGTTATCGGAAAAATATAAATAGATATTCGTTGGAAATCTACAATCATGTAGAATCAGAATTTTCAAGTTTTGAACCCGGTTTTATATCCTAAACTCAGGTAATTAATTCAAACCCCAATTTAAATGTATAAAGTGTTATAAAATGAGTATAATAGTGTTTTAACTTTTTTTTGAAAAGAAAATATGTTTTCTCGAGTAGAAAAATATTAGGAATCATTTGGCCCTGTTTCCAAACCCAAAATCAAAAATTTTAATCCATGGTTTATAAATGTGGACATTTTACACTTAAAGTACCTTTAAGTAACCTAATACATGTGTAATGTTTGCAACTAGGGAAATATGGAATTGGATACAATCAGACTGGTGAAAATGATGGTAATGAATTGAAACTAAGGTATGTGAATCATATTTATGTATGTGACACCTATTTATGTATGTGGACCCTATGTGTGTGGATCCTATTTTAGTATGTGGAACCTATTTATGTGAACATCAATGATGAATGTGAGATCTATGTGGAATGTATATGTGCAAATTACCTGTCCTTCAATTGGGTCTTATCCAACCCTACAAACATTATGTGGTAGCCTTGATCTCCTCATAAAATGCCTTTTATTTGGCTCTTTACTTATTTGATGCTTTTGTTTCCATTATGACTCATCTATTTGAATTATGTGAATCTTGCTATTGCCTATGTTGGCTCATCTTTTTGAAATACTTGGATAATGTTGTTGCCTATGATGGCCTATTTATTGAGATTGATCCTTGGGTTTTATTTCCAAATGCTATGATGAAAATGTTACTTTTATATTTCTCAATACTGCCAAGTGACTATTAAGCATGATGTATTTTAGGCCAAATGACAATGTAGTGTACATGAGTACAAACCACCCATAGGGCATTGTATTTTTAGTCCTCCTACCGGGCACTGGGGTTTTAGTCCCCCTACCATTTTATATTAGGAACTGGGGTTTTAGTCCCCCTGCCACTTTATAGGCACTCGGGTTTTAGTCCCCCTGCCATTGGTGAGGTCCGGTAGGTGCCTCACCCTACATTGAGATGACTTTGTGTCTTAATATATTCATGCTATGTGATTATTATTGTGGTGATTGATTATGGCAGTTCTCTATTTATTATTTAAATATTTGTTTGATTCTCTTAAAATCTTATAGCATAGAGAATCTTTTATTATGCAATGTTGTTGGCTATTACTTGTCCTATTCCTTTTGATTGACACATACTTTTATCTTTCTCTTGCTGGATGACCCCAACCATCCAGGCTAGGATCAGAGTGTGCATGGAAGCTTGGTGAACCTAAGGCTAAGGATAGGATAAGAAGAAAAGGAACATATAGCTTGCATGTTCATAGTTGCTTTTATATTTTAAGTTGTTTTGTTTGGAGACAATATTGGCTTAGTCTAAGTCTTCCTCAACCTAGATCCTATGTTTTGTATAAAGTTGTACTTCCTTAATGGAAATTTTGTAATGTACTCTTTATATATTTTGAATAAAGTCAAGTTTTATTTCTTCCGTTGCCACACATTTGATGTATTTGCTTATCATGTACAATAATAGAGACTTGGTCTTTACAGTTCGGTATCAGAGCATCAAGGTAGTCAGATTCTTGACTAATTCAATTGTCTCCTAGATAGAACCCTAATCTTATATAGTTTCCCTATAGTAAGTTCTTCACCTTAGAGTTGACCTAGCATGAAAGTTTGATTTAGGATCATAATAATTTCATATTAAAAATAAAATTTGTCAACTTTTTGGTGAATTGTCTATTGAGAAGCAACTAGAGCAAGAAGTTGAAAGTGATGGTGTCTAGAAAGGGTCAGAGCTTGGGGGCTAGCAATATTTTCCTCCGCCCCACTAGCATGGTAACAAGGACTCCTGAGCTCATATGACCTGGTCTGGCCTGATCTGATACAAACAGCTCGAAATAGTCTATCTTTGGGCGTGTTGCCTAATTGTTGAATACCTTAGGAAAATCATAAGTGATGATTTTATCTCTTACACAAAAATCATCCTTAAATACCTTATAATCCTATGTTTAGAGTTTAGTGTACCCTATGTTACACCCTGAAGCTTGGTTAGTAAATCCTTTTAGTGTTGAGTTTTATGTACCCTTTTACACTTAGCTTAGTTTGACTTAGTTGACCCTTTTAAGGGGTGGAGTGAGGGTAATGGTGTTAGTACCCTATTTGGTTTTGCAAATCTAATTTCGAGGAAGAAATACCTTTTTAGGGGGATGGAAACCCAATTAAAAGCAAAATCAAATACCTTTAGAGTTAGAAACCCTATCTATGTGGACTTATGTACATAATAACTTATGTGAACAAGAATTTACCAAACACATTATACTTGTAATTCAACTTGTTTGTTTATACACACATGCATTCATAATAAGTCATATAGAGATAGTTCATATGCTTGAACATTCACATATTATTGATGCACATAATTATGTTCTAATGGTGAATATACATAACGTTGACTATGCCACCCTAATGGTAAAATGTGTATGGATAATTCACCCTAAGGATGCTTTAACATGTAATGATCATGTTGACCTAAACCCTAATATGTAATCATCTATCTTTGACAACATATACATACATATATATACCCTTAATGCCTTTCATGATACATTAGTGACATTAGGTGTCATCATCACATAATATACCTTGATACATATAAATGGATTATAGTCACTATGTTATCAATATATGTATGGTATATCACCTTGTTCTCTAATGAACACCTCATCATAACTTGATATATGAATTAACTAATTAATATTTAATGTGTTGCATCCTATTTACTAAAATGAGTATAATGACTCAAACATGATAATGAATAATTGGATTCACATAAATATTCATAAAATTCCTAATGTGAAGTAAAATATGTATAATTTATAATATGAAGTGTAATGGACGACAATGATTAATGATGTCATTAATATGAGTACGAAAGATGATAGGAAAATGTGCAATATGGACATTATTTGGAATTATTATAGGCTTAATAACTTGTTGGATAATATTAACTTTTTCTACAAAATAATTTGGGATAATTCTACGTGATAGTTTTAAGAGGATAATGGAAAATGAATTCATGTTATTAAGGTTTTTGACCTAATACATTAATTAATGTTGAAATGGCTTAGTAAACCCTAATTTTGCGTAAAACCCTTGATGAGGGAAATACACATGATATAATATTGAGATGTAATTGTTTCGAATAAAATGTGGCACAAGTGATAGTATAATAGATATGATACCTCTTCATGATGGAGATTATGCTAATAAGGCAAAAATGTTAATTAGGTTGAGTTTGATAAAAGGCTATAGGTTTTGTGGAAACCTTAGTAAGACTTGGCTTATGTGTAGAGATTTTAATACCCACCTAGCTGTTTATGGTTGGGATTTTGCACACTCACCCTCTCTTCCCTCTTGTTTTGATTTTGGGGACGAAATCCTGTTTAAGGGGTGGAGTGTTGTAACATACTGAAATACAGGGTCTTCCTTGCAATTTACCCACTTTTGAGCTTTTCTTTGCCTTCTAGTCCATTTGGACATTTTTCATAAATTTCCCATCCTTTGGGATCATTTTTGGACTCCTTGTGCAATTTGAGCACAATTCAAGGTTGAAATTACCTTTTCCCTCATTTATATAAATGGAGGGGTGTTTGCACAAATAACCCACACAATGAAATAATTGGGGTCTTAATATGCAAAATGTACACTTAAGAGAGAAAATATGTGGATAATGTGTTTATAGAGATCTTATATCTTTTTGGGCCAAGATATGAATATTAATGTGTATTTGAGTGTTTAATGAGAGTATTTCTCCTTTTTCCTTCTCTCTCCTAAAAAAATGATAATAATATATCAAAATAGAATATAATGATGAGTCTTTGTTCTTAAAATTAATAATGGATGGATATCTCGAAATTCCCTCATGTAATTCATTAAAAGAAGTCTTCTCATATAACTCATTCATTCTAATATATTAATATACACTTTAATGAGAAATATATTTATTAAGGGCCAAATAATGAATAATACGAGAATATAATTATATAGCACAGTTCTAAATGCTAATATGAACCTATGGTCCAAATTTGGTGGCTTTTGGAGTTGGTTTGACCCCTCAAAACTATTTTATACGCTTTTAATATAATGTAAATTAAAATGGTGAATAATAACCCACCTTCATGCCTCACTTTTATATGGGCTAATAAAACTTGCAAATGCATGCTATCAGTGAGTGGTGAACTCTTGGACTCCAAATCTCGTATTTGGGAACCAAGCGTTGCTTTTAAAAGCAATGCATATTTATTTGCTCAAGCTTTATATTAATATATGCTTTAATAATCAAAATAATTATTGGAGGCTAAAGGTTTGGTGAAATGAAAATCTAATTAAATAGCATGAATCTAGACGTCATTATCAACCTAGGGTTAAAATTTAAGGTCATTTGGAGTTCATTTGACCTTCAAAATGCATTTAATAAGTTTTTAATATAGTGTGACTTAATAGCCATCGATATATCATTGATTTGTATCATTTAAGCCTAAGTTCGGACTTTAAATGACTATCACGCACGCTTGGCCTACCATGGGTCACCATCCAACAGTCCAGGTTGGATGAGGATCCCATCCAATGGTAGGTGCTTTTTCTCCTACCTTGGATTAACCGAAACAGTAGTCAGGAAGACGCGGCTCGCTTCCTCTCCACCGTTCTCCCTCGTCTCTTCACCTTTTCTAGAGATTTCTTCACCCACGAGTTCGTGAGGACCTCCCGCATCGAATGATCCAAGTCTCTTCACATCCTGTGCACTGTAGAAAAAATGCCATTCGTGGCCGGCCATATCTCCTCATCTCCACCTTCTCTTCGACTCCTCTAACTTTCCCATCTATATATGACCACCTACACACATCCGTCAGCCCCTTAGAAACTTGCACAAACCATCAATTTCATCCGAGATCGCGTGTGTAGTCGGTGACGTGGAGTTTTTCTAGCTGTGCTTGCGGTACCTCTCCCCGGAGCTAGAGTGCTCGTGCGTCGAAATTTATTGGTCTGGTGAGTTCGTTTTTCGATTCTCTTCGTTTTGAGTACCTGCACGACGGTTTTGATGGAGCAACGCAAAAATGCCCAAACTACCTAGCTACACCCACGGCGCCATGGCTGCACCCCAAGCTTGAAGAAGCTCGGGTGCTTTTTACCATTTTTCCCTCGCGCGCCCTTCCTTCCTGATCTTTTCACCAAGGGCAGTTCCGTCATCAGAAACCTAGTTTTTTGACCCATTTAGCAATTAATTGGTCAGTTTTGTTTAATTCGTAGTAAATCGCTCGGTTATCGGAAAAATATAAATAGATACTGGTTGGAAAGCTAAAATCATGTAGAATCCGAATTTTCAAGTTTTGTACCCTGTTTTCCATCCTAAACTCCGATAATTAATTCAAACCCCAATTTAAATGTATAAAGTGTTATAAAATGATTATAATAGTGTTTTAACTCTATTTTTGAAAAGAAAATATGTTTTCTCTAGTACATAAATATTAGGAATCATTTGGCCCTATTTCCAGACCCAAAATCCAAAATTTTAATCCATGGTTTATAAATGTGGACATTTTACACTTAAAGTACCTTTAAGTAACCTAATACATGTGTAATGTTTGAACCTAGGGAAATATGGAATTGGATACAATCATACTGGTGAATGTGATGGTAATGAATTGAAACTAAGGTATGTGAATCATATTTATGTATGTGACACCTATTTATGTATGTGGACCCTATGTGTGTGGATCCTGTTTTAGTATGTGGAACCTATTTATGTGAACATCTATGATGAATGTGAGATCTATGTGGAATGTATATGTGAAATTTATCTATCCTTCAGTTGGGTCTTATCCAACCCTACAAACATTATGTGCTATCCTTGATCTCCTCCTAAAATACCTTTTATTTGTCTCTTTACTTATTTGATACTTTTGTTGCCATTATGACTCATCTATTTGAATTATGTGAATCTTGCTATTGCCTATGTTGGCTCATCTTTTTGAAATACTTGGATAATGTTGTTGCCTATGATGGCCTATTTATTGAGATTGATCATTGGGTTTTATTTCCAAATGCTATGATGAAAATGTTACTTTTATATTTCTCAATACTGCCAAGTATCTATTAAGCATGATGTATTTTAGGCCAAATGACAATGTAGTGTACATGAGTACAAATCACCCATAGGGCAGTGAGGTTTTAGTCCTCCTGTCGGGCACTGGGGTTTTAGTCCCCCTGCCATTGTATATTAGGCACTGGGGTTTTAGTCCCCCTACCACTTTATAGGCACTGGGGTTTTAGTCCCCCTGCTATTGGTGAGGTCCGATAGGTGCCTCACCCTACATTGAGATGACTTTGTGTCTTAATATATTCATGCTATGTGATTATTATTGTGGTGATTGATTATGGTAGTTCTCTATTTCTTATTTGAATATTTGTCTCATTCTCTTAAAATCTTATAGCATAGAGAATCTTTTATTATGCAATGTTGTTGGCTATTACTTGTCCAATTCCTTTTAATTGATACATACTTTTGTCTTTCTCTTGCTAGATGACCCCAACCATACAGGCTAGGATCAGAGTGCGCATGGAAGCTTGGTGAACCTAAGGCTAAGCATAGGACAAGAAGAAAAGGAACATATAGCTTGCATGTTCATAGTTGCTTTTATATTTTAAGTTGTTTTGTTTGGAGACAATATTGGCTTAGTCTAAGTCTTCCTCTACCTAGATCCTATGTTTTGTATAAAGTTGTACTTCCTTTATGGAAATTTTGTAATGTACTCTTTATACATTTTGAATAAAGTCAAGTTTTATTTCTTCCGCTGCCACACATTTGATGTATTTGTTTATCATGTACACTAGTAGAGACTTGGTCTTTACAACATGGTATTAGAGAATCAAGGTAGTCAGATTCTTGACTAATTCAATTGTCTCCTAGATAGAACCCTAATCTTATATAGTTTCCCTATAGTAAGTTCTTCACCTTAGAGTTGACCTAGCATGAAAGTTTGATATAGGATCATAATAATTTCATATTGAAAATAAAATTTGTCAACTTTTTGGTGAATTGTCTATTGAGAAGCTACTAGAGCAAGAAGTTGAAAGTGATGGTGTCTAGAAAGGGTCAGAGCTTGGGGGCTGGAAATATTTTCCTCCACCCCACTAACTTGGTAACAAGGATTCCTGAGCTCATATGACTGGGCCTGGACTGATCCGATACAGACAACTCGAAATAGTCTATCTTTGGGCATGTTGCCTAATTGTTGAATACCTTAGGAAAACCATAAGTGATGATTTTATCTCTTACACAAAAATCATCCTTAAATACCTTATACTCCTACATTTAGGGTTTAGTGTACCCTATGTTACACCCTGAAGCTTGGTTAGTAAATCCTTTTCGTGTTGAGTTTTATGTACCCTTTTACCCTTAGCTTAGTTTGACTTAGTTGACCCTTTTAAGGGGTGGAGTGAGGGTAATGGTGTTAGTACCCTATTTGGTTTTGCAAATCTGATTTTGAGGACGAAATCCCTTTTTAGGGGGATGGAATCCCAATTAAAAGCAAAATCAAATACCTTTAAAGTTAGAAACCCTATCTATGTGGACTTATGTACATAATAACTTATGTGAACAAGAATTTACCAAACACATTATACTTGTAATTCAACTTGTTTGTTTATACACATATGCATTCATAATAAGTCATATAGAGATAGTTCATATGCTTGAACCTTCACATATTATTGATGCACATAATTATGTACTAATGGTGAATATGCATAACGTTGACTATGCCACCCTAATGGTAAAATGTGTATGGATAATGCACCCTAAGGATGCTTTAACATGTAATGATCATGTTGACCTAAACCCTAATATGTAATCATATATCTTTGACAACATATACATACATATATATACACTTAATGTTTTTCATGATACATTAGTGACATTAGGTGTCATCATCACATAATATACCTTGATACATATAAATGGATTATAGTCACTATGTTATCAATATATGTAAGGTATATCACCTTGTTCTCTAATGAACACCTCATCATAACTTGATATATGAATTAATTAATTAATATTTAATGTGTTGCATCCTATTTACAAAAATGAGTATAATGACTCAAACATGATAATGAATAATTGGATTCACATAAATATTCATAAAATTCCTAATGTGAAGTAAAATATGTATAATTTATAATATGAAGTGTAATGGACGACAATGATTAATTATGTCATTAATATGAGTACGAAAGATGATAGGAAAATGTGCAATATGGACATTATTTGGAATTATTATAGGCTTAATAACTTGTTGGATAATATTAACTTTTTCTACAAAATAATTTGTGATAATTCTACGTGATAGTTTTAAGAGGATAATGGAAAATGAATTCATGTTATTAAGGTTTTTGACCTAATACATTAATTAATGTTGAAATGGCTTAGTAAACCCTAATTTTGCTTAAAACCCTTGATGAGGGAAATACACATGATATAATATTGAGATGTAATTGTTTTGAATAAAATGTGGCACAAGTGATAGTATAATAGATATGATACCTCTTCATGACGGAGATTATGCTAATAAGGCAAAAATGTTAATTAGGTTGAGTTTGATAAAAGGCTATAGGTTTTGTGGAAACCTTAGTAAGACTTGGCTTATGTGTAGAGATTTTAATACCCACCTAGCTGTTTATGGTTGGGATTTTGCACACTCACCCTCTCTTCCCTCTTGTTTTGATTTTGGGGACGAAATCCTCTTTAAGGGGTGGAGTGTTGTAACATACAGAAATACATGGTCTTCCTTGCAATTTACCCACTTTTGAGCTTTTCTTTGCCTTCTAGTCCATTTGGACCTTTTTCATAAATTTCCCATCCTTTGGGATCATTTTTGGACTCCTTGTGCAATTTGAGCACAATTCAAGGTTGAAATTACCTTTTCCCTCATTTATATAAATGGAGGGGTGTTTGCACAAATAACCCACACAATGAAATAATTGGGATCTTAATATGCAAAATGTACACTTAAGAGAGCAAATATGTGGATAATGTGTTTTTAGAGATCTTATATCTTTTTGGGCCAAGATATGAATAGTAATGTGTATTTGAGTGTTTAATGAGAGTATTTCTCCTTTTTCCTTCTCTCTCCTAAAAAAATGATAATAATATATCAAAATAGAATATAATGATGAGTCTTTTTTCTTAAAATTAATAATGGATGGATATCTCGAAATTCCCTCATGTAATTCATTAAAAGAAGTCTTTTCATATAACTCATTCATTCTAATATATTAATATACACTTTAATGAGAAATATATTTATTAAGGGCCAAATAATTAATAATACGAGAATATAATTATATAACACAGTTCTAAAAGCTAATATGAACCTATGGTCCAAATTTGGTGGCGTTTGGAGTTGGTTTGACCCCTCAAAACTATTTTATACGCTTTTAATATAATGTAAATTAAAATGGTGAATAATAACCCACCTTCATGCCTCACTTTTATATGGGCTAATAAAACTTGCAAATGCATGCTATCAGTGAGTGGTGAACTCTTGGACTCCAAATCTCGGATTTGGGAACCAAGCGTTGCTTTTAAAAGCAATGCATAATTATTTGCTCAAGCATTATATTAATATATGCTTTAATAATCAAAATAATTATTGGAGGCTAAAGGTTTGGTGAAATGAAAATCTAATTAAATAGCATGAATCTAGACGTCATTATCAACCTAGGGTTAAAATTTGAGGTCATTTGGAGTTCATTTGACCTTCAAAATGCATTTAATAAGTTTTTAATATAGTGTGACTTAATAGCCATCGATATATCATTGATTTGTATCATTTAAGCCTAAGTTCGGACTTTAAATGACTATCACGTACGCTTGGCCTACCATGGGTCGCCATCCAACGGTCCAGGTTGGATGAGGATCCCATCCAACGGTAGGCGCGTTTTCTCCTACCTTTGATTAACTGAAACAGTAGTCAGGAAGACGCGGCTCACTTCCTCTCCTCCGTTCTCCCTCGTCTCTTCACCTTTTCTAGAGATTTCTTCACCCACGAGTTCGTGAGGACCTCCCGCATCGAATGATCCAAGTCTCTTCGCATCCCGTGCACTGTAGGAAAAATGCCATTCATGGCCGGCCATAGCTCCTCACCTCCACCTTCTCTTCGACTCCTCTAACTTTGCCATCTATATATGACCACCTACACACATCCGTCAGCCCCTTAGAAACTTGGACAAACCATCAATTTCATTCGAGATCGCGTGTGTAGTCGGCGACGTGGAGTTTTTCCAGCTGTGCTTGCGGTACCTCTCCCCGGAGCTAGAGTGCTCGTGCGTCGAAATTTATTAGTCTGGTGAGTTCGTCTTTTGATTCTCTTCGTTTCGAGTACCTGCACGATGATTTTGATGGAGCAATGCAAAAACACCCAAACTACCTAGCTACACCCACGGCGCCATGGCTGCACCCCAAGCTTGAAGAAGCTCGGGTGCTTTTTACCATTTTTCCCTCGTGCACCCTTCCTTCCTGATCCTCTCACCAAGGGCAGTTTCGTCATCCGAAACCTAGTTTTTTTGAACCATTTAGCAATTAATTGGTCATTTTTGTTTAATTCGTAGTAAATTGCTCGGTTATCAGAAAAATATAAATAGATACTGGTTGGAAAGCTAAAATCATGTAGAATCTGAATTTTCAAGGTTTGCACCCTGTTTTCCATCCTAAACTCCGATAATTAGTTCAAACCACAATTTAAATGTATAAAGTGTTATAAAATGATTATAATAGTGTTTTAACTCTATTTTTGAAAAGAAAATATGTTTTCTCTAGTACATAAATATTAGGAATCATTTGGCCCTATTTCCAGACCCAAAATCCAAAATTTTAATCCATGGTTTATAAATGTGGACATTTTACACTTAAAGTACCTTTAAGTAACCTAATACATGTGTAATGTTTGCAACTAGGGAAATATGGAATTGGATACAATCATACTGGTGAATGTGATGGTAATGAATTGAAACTAAGGTATGTGAATCATATTTATGTATGTGACACCTATTTATGTATGTGGACCCTATGTGTGTGGATCCTATTTTAGTATGTGGAACCTATTTATGTGAATATCTATGATGAATGTGAGATCTATGTGGAATGTATATGTGCAATTTATCTATCCTTTAGTTGGGTCTTATCCAACCCTACAAACATTATGTGCTAGCCTTGATCATCTCCTAAAATACCTTTTATATGGCTCTTTACTTATTTGATGCTTTTGTTGCCATTATGACTCATCTATTTGAATTATGTGAAGCTTTCTATTGCCTATGTTGGCTCATCTTTTTGAAATACTTGGATAATGTTGTTGCCTATGATGGCCTATTTATTGAGATTGATCATTGGGTTTTATTTCCAAATGCTATGATGCAAATGTTACTTTTATATTTCTCAATACTGCCAAGTGTCTATTAAGCATGATGTATTTTAGGCCAAATGACAATGTAGTGTACATGAGTACAAATCACCCATAGGGCAGTGAGGTTTTAGTCCTCCTGTCGGGCAGTGGGGTTTTAGTCCCCCTGCCATTTTATATTAGGCACTGGGGTTTTAGTCCCACTACCACTTATAGGCACTGGGGTTTTAGTCCCCCTGCCATTGGTGAGGTCCGGTAAGTTCCTCACCCTACATTCAGATGACTTTGTGTCTTAATATATTCATGCTATGTGATTATTATTGTGGTGATTGATTATGATAGTTCTCTATTTCTTATTTGAATATTTGTCTCATTCTCTTAAAATCTTATAGCATAGAGAATCTTGTATTATGCAATGTTGTTGGCTATTACTTATCCTATTCCTTTTAATTGATACATACTTTTATCTTTCTCTTACTAGATGACCCCAACCATACAGGCTAGGATCAGAGTGCGCATGGAAGCTTGGTGAACCTAAGGCTAAGGATAGGACATGAAGAAAAGGAACATATAGCTTGCATGTTCATAGTTGCTTTTATATTTTAAGTTGTTTTGTTTGGAGACAATATTGGCTTAGTCTAAGTCTTCCTCTACCTAGATCCTATGTTTTGTATAAAGTTGTACTTCCTTTATGGAAATTTTGTAATGTACTCTTTATACATTTTGAATAAAGTCAAGTTTTATTTCATCCTCTGCCACACATTTGATGTATTGGTTTATCATGTACAATAGTAGAGACTTGGTCTTTATAGCATGGTATCAGAGCATCGAGGTAGTCGGATTCTTGACTAATTCAATTGTCTCCTAGATAGAACCCTAATCTTATATAGTTTCCCTATAGTAAGTTCTTCACCTTAGAGTTGACCTTGCATGAAAGTTTGATATAGGATCATAATAATTTCATATTAAAAATAAAATTTGTCAACTTTTTGGTGAATTGTCTATTGAGAAGCTACTAGAGCAAGAAGTTGAAAGTGATGGTGTCTAGAAAGGGTCAGAGCTTGGGGGCTGGCAATATTTTCCTCCACCCCACTAACTTGGTAACGAGGACTCCTGAGCTCATATGACTTGGCCTGGACTGATCCGATACAGACAGCTCGAAATAGTCTATCTTTGGGCATGTTGCCTAATTGTTGAATACCTTAGGAAAACCATAAGTGATGATTTTATCTCTTACACAAAAATCATCCTTAACTACCTTATACTAATACATTTAGGGTTTAGTGTACCTTATGTTACACCCTGAAGATTGGTTAGTAAATCCTTTTAGTGTTGAGTTTTATGTACCCTTTTACCCTTAGCTTAGTTTGACTTAGTTGACCCTTTTAAGGGGTGGAGTGAGGGTAATGGTGTTAGTACCCTATATGGTTTTGCAAATCTTATTTTGAGGACGAAATCCCTTTCTAGGGGGATGGAATCCCAATTAAAAGCAAAATCAAATACCTTTAGAGTTAGAAACCCTATCTATGTGGACTTATGTACATAATAACTTATGTGAACAAGAATTTACCAAACACATTATACTTGTAATTCAACTTGTTTGTTTATACACACATGCATTCATAATAAGTCATATAGAGATAGTTCATATGCTTGAACCTTCACATATTATTGATGCACATAATTATGAGTGACTCATTACTAATGGTTAATATACATAACATTGACTATGCCACCCTAATGGTAAAATGTGTATGGATAATGCACCCTAAGGATGCTTTAACATGTAATGATCATGTTGACCTAAACCCTAATATGTAATTATCTAGCTTTGACAACATATACATATATATACCCTTAATGCCTTTCATGATACATTAGTGACATTAGGTGTCATCATCACATAATATACCTTGATACATATAAATCGATTATAGTCACTAAGTTATCAATTTATGTAAGGTGTATCACCTTGTTCTCTAATGAACACCTCATCATAACTTGATATATGAATTAATTCATTAATATTTAATGTGTTGCATCCTATTCACTAAAATGAGTATAATGACTCAAACATGATAATGAATAATTGGATTCACATAAATATTCATAAAATGCCTAATGTGAAGTAAAATATGCATAATTTATAATATGAAGTGTAATGGGCGACAATGATTAATGATGTCATTAATATGAGTATGAAAGATGATAGGAAAATGTGCAATATGGACATTATTTGGAATTATTATAGGCTTAATAACTTGTTGGATAATATTATTTTTTTCTACAAAATAATTTTTGATAATTCTACGTGATAGTTTTAAGAGGATAATGGAAAATGAATTCATGTTATTAAGGTTTTTGACCTAATAAATTAATTAATGTTGAAATGGCTTAGTAAACCCTAATTGTGCTTAAAACCCTTTATGAGGGAAATACACATGATATAATATTGAGATGTAATTGTTTTGAATAAAATGTGGCACAAGTGATAGTATAATAGATATGATACCTCTTCACGATCGAGATTATGATAATAAGGCAAAAATGTTAATTAGGTTGATTTTGATAAAAGGCTATAGGTTTTGTGGAAACCTTAGTAAGAGTTGGCTTATGCGTAGATCTTTTAATACCCACCTAGCTGTTTATGGTTGGGATGTTGCACTCTCACCCTCTCTTCCCTCTTGTTGTGATTTCGGGGACGAAATCCTCTTTAAGGGGTGGAGTGTTGTAACATACTAAAACACAGAGGCTTCCTTGCAAATTACCCACTTTTGAGATTTTCTTATCCTTCTAGTCCATTTGGACCTTTTTCATAAATTTCCCATCCTTTTGGATCATTTTTGGACTCCTTGTGCAATTTGAGCACAATTCAAGGTTGAAATTACCTTTTTCCCTGATTTATATAAATGGAGGGGTGTTTACACAAATAACCCTCACAATGAAATAATTGGGGTCTTAATATGCAAAATGTACACTTAAGAGAGAAAATAAGTGGATAATGTGTTTTTAGAGATCTTATATCTTTTTGGGCTAAGATATGAATATTAATGTGTATTTCAGTTTTTAATGAGAGTATTTCTCCTTTTTCCTTCTCTCTCCTAAAAAATGATAATAATATATCAAACTAGAATATAATGATGAGTCTTTAGTCTTAAAATTAATAATGGATGGATATCTCGAAATTCCCTCATGTAATTCATTAAAAGAAGTCTTTTCATATAACTCATTCATTCTAATATATTAATATACACTTTAATGAGAAATATATTTATTAAGGGCCAAATAATGAGTAATACAAGAATATAATTATATAGCACAGTTCTAAATGCTAATATGAACCTATGGTCCTAATTTGGTGGCTTTTGAAGTTGGTTTGACCCCTCAAAACTATTTTATACGCTTTTAATATAATGTAAATTAAAATGGTGAATAATAACCCACTTTCATACCTCACTCTTTATATGGGCTAATAAAACTTTCAAATGTATTCTATTTGTGAGTGGTGAACTCTTGGACTCCAAATCTCAGATTTGGGAACCAAGGGTTGCTTTTAAAAGCAATGCATAATTATTTGCTCAAGCGTTATATTAATATATGCTTTAATAATCAAAATAATTATTGGAGGCCAAAGGTTGGGTGAAACGCAAATCTAATTGTATAACATGAATCTAGACGTCATTAGAAACCTAGGGTTGAAATTTTAGGTCATTTGGAGTTCATTTGACCTTCCAAATGCATATAATAATTTTTTAATAAAGTTTGACTTAATAGCCATCGATATATCACTGATTTGCATCATTTAAGCCTAAGTTCGGCCTTTAAATGACTGTCAAGCGCGCTTTGTGTACCATGGGTCACCATCCAACGGTCCAGGTTAGATGAGGATCCCATCCAACGGTTGGCGCTTTGTCTCCTACCTTGGATTAACCGAAACAGTAGCCGGGAAGACGCGACTTGCTTCCTCTCCACCGTTCTCCCTCGTCTCTTCACCTTTTCTGGAGATTTCTTCACCCACGAGTTGATGAGGACCTCCTGCATCGAACGAGCCAAGTCTCTTCGTATCCCGTGCACTGTAGGAAAAATGCCATTTGTGGCCAACCGTAGCTCCTCACCTCCACCTTCTCTTCGACTCCTCTAACTTTCCCATCTATATATGACCACCTACACACATCCTTCGGCCCCTTAGAAACTTGCACAAACCATCAATTTCATCAGAGATCATGTGTGTAGCCGGCGACGTGGAGTTTTTACAGCTATGCTTGTGGCACCTCTCCCCGAAGCTAGAGTGCTCGTGCGTCGAACTTTATTGGTCTGGTGAGTTCGTCTTTCGATTCTCTTCGTTTCGAGTACCTGCACGACGATTTTGGTGGAGCAACGCAAAAACGCCCAAACTACCTAGCTACATCGATGGCGGCATGGCTGCACCCCAAGCCCTCACGCGCCCTTCCTTCCTGATGCTCTCACCAAGGGCAGTTTCGTCATCCGAAACCTTGTTTTTTAACCCATTTAGCAATTAATTGATCAGTTTTGTTTAATTCGTAGTAAATCGCTCGGTTATCGGAAAAATATAAATAGATACTCGTTGGAAAGCTAAAATCATGTAGAATACAAAGTTTCGAGTTTTGAACCATGTTTTCCATCCTAAACTCTGATAATTAATTCAAACCCAAATTTAAATGTATAAAGTGTTATAAAATGATTATAATAGTGTTTTAACTCTGTTTTTGAAAAGAAAATATGTTTTCTCAAGTAGAAAAATATTAGGAATTTTTTGGTCCTGTTTCCAGACCCAAAATACAAAGTTTTAATCCATGGTTTATAAATGTGGACATTTTACACTTAAAGTATCTTTAAGTAACCTAATACATGTGTAATGTTTGCAACTAGGAAAATATGGAATTGGATACAATCAAACTGGTGAATGTGATGGTAATGAATAGAAACTAAGGTATGTGAATCATATTTATGTATGTGACACCTATTTATGTATGTGGACCCTATGTGTTTGGATCCTATTTTAGTATGTGGAACCTATTTATGTGAACATCTATGATGAATGTGAGATCTATGTGGAATGTATATGTGCAAATTACCTATCCTTCAGTTGTGTCTTATCCAACCCTACAAACATTATGTGCTAGCCTTGATCTCCTCCTAAAATACCTTTTATTTGGCTCTTTACTTATTTGATGCTTTTGTTGCCATTATGACTCATCTATTTGAATTATGTGAATCTTGCTATTGCCTATGTTGGCTCATCGTTTTGAAATACTTGGATAATGTTGTTGCCTATGATGGGCTATTTATTGAGATTGATCCTTGGGTTTTATTTACAAATGCTATGATGCAAATGTTACTTTTATATTTCTCAATACTGCCAAGTGACTATTAAGCATGATGTATTTTAGGCCAAATGACAATGTAGTGTACATGAGTACAAACCAACCATAGGGCACTGAGGTTTTAGTCCTCCTGCCAGGCACTGGGGTTTTCGTCCCCCTGCCATTTTATATTAGTCACTGGGGTTTTAGTCCCTCTGCCACTTTATAGGCACTTGGGTTTAGTCCCCCTACCATTGGTGAGGTCTGGTAGGTGTCTCACCCTACATTGAGATGACTTTGTGTCTTAATATATTCATGGTATGTGATTATTATTGTGGTGATTGATTATGACAATTCTCTATTTCTTATTTGAATATTTTTCTCATTCTCATAAAATCCTGTAGCATAGAGAATCTTTTATTATGCAATGTTGTTGGCTATTACTTGTCCTATTCCTTTTGATTGACACATACTTTTATCTTTCTCTTGCTGGATGACCCCAACCATCCAGGCTAGGATCAGAGTGCGCATGGAAGCTTGGTGAACCTAAGGCTAAGGATAGGACAAGAAGGAAAGGAACATATAGCTTGCATGTTCATAGTTGCTTTTATATTTGAAGTTGTTTTGTTTGGAGACAATATTGGCTTAGTCTAAGTCTTCCGCTACCTAGATCCTATGTTTTGTATAAAGTTGTACTTCCTTTATGGAAATTTTGTAATGTAATCTTTATACATTTTGAATAAAGTCAAGTTTTATTTCTTCCGCTGCCACACATTTGATGTATTTGTTTATCATGTACAATAGTAGAGACTTGGTCTTTACAATGGCATGACAGGTCATATCTACTATAATAAGCTATGTGGAAGAACTTTGTATCGATCAAAGTTCAATGGTATCTTCATGACTTTGAGATGTTATGTGAAGACTTGATGAGATGATAAATGAATAATATCTGCTTCCCTTTTATCTGGGATTTCGGGGATGAAATCCTTGTTAGGGGTTTATAATTGTAATATCCATGACCTGGGTTATGCCTTAACCCTGGGAGTTTTGCTTAAGCAAGTTAATTAGATCCTAAATTTTATTTTGTGAAAAGTAATTAAGGCCCAAGAGGAACTTATGTTTCAATTTTTGTCCTATTTGAATAATGTTGAAACAATGTTTGCTTATTTTAGACTAAAGTGCAATTTATCCAATCTGAGGGGTTAACTTGCAAAATTTTATATGATAAAATGTTCCTCAAATTTTGAAGCATCATAATAATGAGAATGATGTTGTGGTATGGCTTGTGGTAGCCTGAGTACTAAGTCATAGCTTGTTAAACAATGTTTGTGCATTAAAAACTAGTTTTGGTGTAATGTGCAATTTACCCAAAACCCAGGGTTCAATATGCAAAATACCACTTCTAGAGGGTCCCTCATGTTTCTTGGCATCATGTATAGAAAATAAAATGAGAGGGGCACCTCATTTGAATCACTTTTGAAGAGAGAGAATCATGATATTAAAATAATCAAGATTTAAGCATAATTGGAACCCTAATTCAATTTAATGCAAAAATAAAAATATTAATTGAAGTGCCTTCAACCAAAACTGAGATGGTTGAATTTGCTTAAGAGTGTAAGTCCTTGAGCCTTGTAAAGGCACTCAAAAATATCTAAGTGAGTGGAGAGCCCACTCGCATTAGTTAAAGGAAAAAGTAATATCCACTAACTTATGGATATTATTATTATATGATTAAGGTGCTATATTTCTTTTCCTTTAAATCATGGATAATTGAAGGGAATGAAAGGCAAGGTAGGAGGCTCCGTATGTAAGGAATAAGAGGGGGCAAGTGGCAAGGAAATGTAGGAATTATCGCGTACATTCTCTCTCTTAAAAAGAAATTCAATAATACACATATATACTCACATATCCATAACTTGAAAGGGTTATTTCGAAACCACTTTCACTCTTTGCTTTCAAAACGACCAAGGGAGCTCAGGAGCAGGAGGAGGATGATCCCCAACCTGTAGGTAAGCTCCATGGTCCTCTTTCACCTTGATTTCATGGTGGAAATTACAAATCAATGCTTGATTTCTTCTTTTCTCCCTTCAAACTTCAACCCTAGCCATTCTTTTCACTCAAAGACTTGAGGACGAGCTTTGGATAGTTCAAGGAGTTGCTTTCACCATTGAAGACGTGGAGTTTGAAGCTTTGAAGCTTCTTTGGAGGTGGTTTTTATAACTTTAATCCTTAATATAATTATTGCATTCAATTCTTCATCAATTGTTGATCATTTTGTTCCTATTGAAATTCATTTGATCAAATCAATGGAACCACTATGAGAATTATAGAAAAATATGAAGGATCATAGCTTGATGATTATGACATCATCCTAAGCACACATCTCAATAATATCTAAAGAAAACGGTTTCAAAGGACTTGAGACCAAACAGTCTCAAGATCGTTTGAGACCAAACAGTCTCAAGACTATTTGGGATCAAATAGTCCCAGACCGTTTGCAGGACAAGTGAAGATATATTTGCAGGTTGATTCAATTGGTTATAATTGATTTGATCTTAAAGGCTCCAATTCTGAATGATCCACCAATTGCAAACCCTAATCGGGTTGAGTGTTGAATCCTTAAGTGAATTGAATCAATTTAAGGGTTGATTGACCCAAACGGTCGCAAAACCGTTTAGAGGTCAACTAAATGGTCTCAAGACCATTTGAAGGTCTCGGGTTGAGTATGATTGGATGGTTTAAGATCCAATGGTTTCCAACTGATGAACAATTAATAATCCAATTGATGATCGATTCAATGGAGTAAACCCTAATCAATTTGGTTGGATCAAACCCTAATTGCTCCTTTTGGATTCATGGTGGTTTGGACTCAAACGGTCTCAAGACCATTTGTAGGTCCTTTTGGTTTCAAGATAAAATCATCTAAACGGTTTCAAGGGCTAGATGCCCAAACGGTTTCAAACCGTTTAAAGACCAAACGGTCTCAGATCTAGGATGCCCAAACGGTTTCAAAATCGTTTGGAGGGTAAACCGTTTCAAAACCATTTGAAGGTTAAAAAGGGGCAAAACGGTTTGGAGGTTCAAGGTACCCAAAACCATTTGGATACTCAAGGTTATAAAAGATCAATTGATTCCATGATTGATAATGATGATTACCAAAGACAAGTACAATGGTTGAATCCCTAAAGTACTTAGGTGATTTGTACATTTAAAGTGGTTAACCTTTGATGCTTATGGAAGAAATAACTCAAATACACTATATTAACCCTTCATGCAAGATAACCTAATCTAATCAAGCTTGAAGTAATCAACATTATAGAGAGGATGAGAAAGAGAGGAATTCCTACATGTGTAATAATCATGTAGTGGATACGTTTCAACACTTTCAACATGAATAAAATATGTAATTAGGGTATCATCCTTGATAAAGAGATCATGAAACCCTAATTGAGAAGGTTGATGAGTCCTAACCCTAATTAATGGTGATGCCATGTGAAACCCTAATTGAGGGTGATGTCATGGGAAACCCTAATATAGGGTGATGTTATGAGAAACCCCAATATAGGGTGATGCCATGTGAAACCTTAATATAGGGTGATGATATCTAAAACCCTAATTGATAAAGAGGGGAAACTTATTCCTAATAATGGAGTAGTGAATTATATATTGGTAGGTAAAATACCTAAAGTGGTTGATAATGGATAATCTTATATCAATAATGCTTTAACTCGAGATGAGTCCATATTATTGTTAATGGTTGAATAATTCAAATGAGTGATTTATGACCAATACATTACATGATAAATGTGATAAACTAGGGCATAAAGTATTAGAATGGAGAGTACCCTAATACAATATAAGCGGATATACTTAAGTAAATTACAAGTGATGAGGGAAGTGATACATAAAGACATGATATCATATTCAACACCTTAGGGTTGATACACCTTGATGTACCCTAAATCAAATATATTTGGATGAGTAACACATAAAGTGTATCATGATAATTGTTACATTGAGATGTATTGAGCTTAATGCATATCGATGAGTGTAGGCTAATATACCTTGAGAAAGGGGTAAGCCAAGTTAATAAAGTATGATGTACTCCTCTGGTAAGGAAGAGAGAGAATCTCATACCTTGTGTTGATATTTATTTAATAATATATGATAAGAATAGTTGCTGTCTAGTGAAAGGTGACAAGATGTTTAATAGCCTTGTGAGCCATGAGAGTTGTTTTTGCCTAGTGAGAGGTGACAAGATGTTTAATGGCCTTGTAAGCCATGAGAGTTGTTGTTCCCTAGTGAGAGGTGACAAGATGTTTAATGGTCTTGTGAGCCATGAGAGTTGTTGTTGCAAGATGTTGATAAAGGTCTCTTGTAAGAGATGATAATGTTCATAATAAACCAAGAAATGGAAACTCAGTAATATGAATATAATAACAAAAGGATACAATAATAATAATGAAATCATGATCATACATGTTTTTGAATATGCTGAATGGGGAAGAGAGGAATACTTGTATTACATAAAGAATGTGATTAAGTATGATGGCATGACCAAAGTTTAATGCTAGTAAAAGGATGTGGTACTTAGAGTTGCGTAATCAGGATTGGTTAGAGTCCAATGCCTGGCTGTGTAATCAGGGTTGTTTAAAGTCCAATACCTAGAAGAGGAATGAAGCCTGTAATCAGGATCGGTTAGAGTCCAATGCATGGCTGTGTAATCAGGATTGGTAAAGACCAATGCCTGGCTGTGTAATCAGGATTGGTAGAGTCCAATGTCTTGTTGTGTAATCAGGATTGGTTAAAGTCCAATAATTGGCAGACGCATGAAGCCTTTAATCAGGAGTGGTTAAAGTCAAATACCTGGCAGAGGCATGAAGCCTGTAATCAGGATTGGTTAGAGTCCAATGCCTGGCTGTGTAATCCAGATTGGTAAAGACCAATGACTGGCTATGTAATCAGGATTGGTAAAGACCAATGCCTGGATGTGTAATCAGGATTGGTAGAGTCCAATGCTTGGTTGTATAATCAGGATTGGTCAGAGTCCAATACCTGGCAGAGGCATGAAGCCTATAACCAAAGGATTGTCATAGTCCAATTCCTAGATAGAATACGATGAGGTATACTTTTTTGTCTGGTATAATTCATTATCTATTTAGCAGATTGGCTAAGGCCAACAAGTGGAAACAAGAATGAATCATGGGTGACATATTAGGATAATAAGAAAAATCTTGAGATGTTGAAATGATATGATACACAAATGATATACATATTCTTCCTATTCCTTATAATGAGAAAAGATGATTTACTGTTATATCATAGACAATTGTAGTACTTTACAAGATGAGAATGATCTAAACTGCTTATCCTCTGCTCAATTTTATATTATTAAACTGTAATAATAATGTTCTTGGTAGAGAGTTATATCTCTCACTGGGGCAATTTTCAATTGTCTCACCCCCGTGGGATTCAACATTTTTAGGTAGGCGAGCACGGAGGAGTTTGAGAACATCTTATGGAGGAAGAACATCAGCAGTACTAAGGATTGTAGTGACATCTCAGGTTGAGTGTACTATCTGTCGTGTCTTGTAGATAGAATTCCTATGTGTCGTCTCTGTACTTTAATGAATCAATATGAGATTTTGGCTTAATGCCTCGAGGTTTTTATGCTGCCTGTGTGTAGTTTTAATAGAGCAGTTGATTGTTTGTAACCCTCAAGAAGGGATGGTACATGATATGTACTTATGAACCAAAATGTAAATAAAATACATTCATTCTTATTCAAAGAGTTTTCCCTGTGTATGGATATCTTTGTAAATGGTTTTAATTTTTAGTGATTTTCAGTAATCCGATGTTAATAATCGCTTCTGCTTAGTTAATATTGATGTGGATGCCACAATCTACCTTGCTATAGGGCGAACCAGCCGGGAAGAAGACAAAGTCATGCGTGAAGTGGGAATGCAAGAAGTGCGGCACGAACGCTGTAGCTAGAAGTGTGTGGTGGCATGGGAGCAAGGGAGAGAAGACAAGGTCACACGGGAACAAGAAGGAGGGAGCAGTGTTGTGTGGGAGAGATTCGTGAATCGAAGAAAACAATAGGGAGGATTTAAGGTTGTATTTATAGATATGGGGGGGAACTGTTCATATTCCCTTTAGGGTAAACGGTCTCGGGAGTGCTTGGGTCCAAATGGTTTTGAGACTGTGAGGACCACACAGTTTCAAGACCGTTTGGGTCCAAATGGTTTTGACACTGTAAGGACTAAATGGTTTTAAGACCATTTCGGTGCAAACGGTTTTGAGACCGTGAGGTCCAAATGGTTTCAAGACCGTTTGGGTCCAAACAGTTTTGAGACCATGAGGACCAAACGGTTTCAAGACCGTTTGGATCCAAAAGGTTATTGAATTTTTATATTTTTATGTTTGTTTGGTTGCTTATATTAATTTTTATATTTTCTTAATGAGATTAATAGGTCTAAGGAAATAATCAAATAAGAGACTAGAAGATTGTCAAAACTAAGCAAGGAAGAACTTAAACGAAAAAGAAAGGTGATACTCAGTTATTGGGTTGTTTCCTAAGTAGAACTTTGGTTTTACGTCACTAGCTCAATGAGATTCTGGCTTGATCAGGTTGATGCAGTGGGGTCATGAATGTCAATGGTTTGTCTTAGAGTTTTATCAACTGGACTATAGTATCTTTTCAGTCTGTGGCTATTAACTGTCCTTTCTCCTCCATTGTCATCAAGGATGATGAACGCTCCACTTGGGTAGATACGCTTGATAGTGAAGGGTCTGGACCACTTTGTGCGGAGTTTCCCGAGAAACATTTTGAGTCTGGAAATCAAAAGAAGGACCTTGTCTCCGATGATGATATCGTTTATTTTAAGATGGCCATCATGCCACATCTTAGTTTGCTCTTTGTAAATCATGGCATTCTGGTAAGCAGACATTCTTAGTTCTTCAAGTTCTTGTAATTGAAGTTTTCTATGTTTGCCATCATTTTTGAAATTGAAATTCAACTATTTAATAGCCCACCAAGCATTGTGTTTTAGTTTCACTAGAAGATGGCATGACTTTCCATACACCAAACGAAATGGAGTTGTTCCTATTGGTGTCTTGTAAGCAGTGCAATATGCCCAGAGAGAAGCTTGGCGGACCAATCTGTGCGGTTCTTGTTGACAGTCTTCTCTAAAATAGCTTTTAGTTGTCTGTTTGAGACTTCAACTTGGCCGCTTGTTTGTTGATGATAAGGCATGGAGACCTTGTGTTTTACTCCATATTTTCTCATAAGGGCTTTGAAGCTTTGTTCCAAAAAATGTGACCCTCTGTCGGATATGACAGTTCTAGGAACTCCGAATCTAGGAAAGATAATGTCTTTGAACAACTTAATAACCGGTTTAGAATCACAAGATACAGTGGGTATAGCTTCTACCCATTTGGATACGTAATCCACAATGACTAATATATAGGAGAATCCATATGATGAGGGAAATGGACCCATATAGTCCACTCCCCATACATGGAAGAGTTCAATCTCCTACTACAGAGTTAGTGGCAATTCATTCCATTTAGATATCCCTCCAGAGAGCTGACATTTACTACATGATTGTACAAATTCATGTGCATCTTTTGCTATTGTCATCCAGAAGAAACATGTGTGAAAGACTTTAAGAGCAGTCTTCTTTGAACTCATGTGCCCTCCAGTGGGGCCAGAATGATAGTGTTCGAAGACTCGGGTGATTTCTTCTTCAGAGAGGGCAATAGTGGAATAATCCGTTTGCACATAAGCAGAAAAGGTATGGTTCATCCCAGACGTATTGCTTGACGTCATGGAAAAATTTCTTCATGTCATGATAGGAAGCAGAAGGATGGACAATTCCCATAGCCAGATTGTTACAACCCCAATTTTTGGGTTCATCTAGTGAGAAATGTAATTTCTCATATTAAAGATATTGGAACAAATAATGATATAATTTTTTTTGAATAAATGGATTTCGTTTACAATAGCCTTGATGATTGTGTTGTGGGCTTCATTGGCTATTGGGCCCAATAACAAGGAAATTAAATTAATAAATGAATAATTGAGTTTTTGAGAAAAGAAAGATGAGGAAACCTTTGGAAGGAAAAAGAGTATAATCCAAAGTTGAATTTCGTGCCACTTGGGTTCCTTGGGTTCCAAGGAGTCCAAAGTTGCAAAGAAAAGGCAATAAGAAAAGAAAAGATTAATTAAGTATTTCTTTATTAAGAAAGAAATTGAAAACAATGATAAAATGTGGAAAAGAAATGGAAAAGAGTATTTTAGGGTTTGTTAACCTAAAAGGGATAAAGTTTGAGAAATTGATCTAAGAAACCCTAATGAATATTAATGAAACCTTAATGCGTATTAGAAACCCTAGAAAGTGAATCCAAGTCAATAAAGTAGATTCTTGATAAAGTGTGTAATAAATAGAGTGCATATTCTTTTCAGGAATTATGTGATGATTGAATTACTTGCTTGGATCTGTTGATTGGCTTGATTGTATATACATGAAGTATATGTTGAATAATCTGCATGACTCATCAAATTAGGTATGTGGTTACGCTTATGAATAATCACTCTAATTTCACGGCGATTCCCGAAGTTTTAATCGGTTGCTTGAAAATAACTATTGGATGTTTATTTATTTCATGCAACTATAAAGTGACTATGATTATCACTATAAATGTGCGTATATAACTGACTAGATCCGGGTCCACCTCTATTGCTTTGAAAAGTCTAAGAAAAAAGGGGTAATCCTAGAGCAAGGTCTAGGTTATTAAGAGTTAGAAATTGGGCTACCTACGTGTAGTGCCATGAGACTCATTAGCCTGCCATGAGTTAAGGAGTGGGCTACTTACGAGTAGTGCCATGTGACTCAACCCTAGAAATTTGTTCACTTATACGTGGATCATGAGGGGTTTAATGGGGACAACATAGAGGATAGGGTACTCTTGGATCGCGGAGTTATATCTAAAATGTAATCTTGGTTGTTAAATGATTAATTGAATGATTACATTATTAACGTATTTACATAATTATTGTTTCCCCCACATACCAGCTTCGGCTGACCGACGATTTTTTTGTCAGCGTTTTAGGTACAAGCCAAAAGGACAAACAGTAAATCATCACATTGTGAAATACATGAAGTAAAATACAAGGATGATTAGTTAGAGTAGAATCCTTAAGTGGATAGAAGTTTAGAGATCCAAGTTTTCAAAAAGGTATGTAAAAATTTATTTTCTTACAACTTTTCAGTATAGTAGGTTAAAATATGATAATTATTCTTGGTTAATTGCCGAACCTTTGATCCGAAAGTTATGGGTACGGCTTTGACCTCTCGGTCTCCCTTAATTGGGTGTTATCGGGAGGTGGGGTCGTAAAATTTGGTATCAGAGCCAGGTTGTAAAGTAGTAATGGATGCTCTGGTTGAGATATATCTGACATGTTTGACTAGAAGCTAGAAGATGTTGTTTGGCTAAACCTAAGTTTGAAAAGGAGAGGTGTTTGGATAACACTCAGATGTAACAAGATTCGTTGAAAAGTTAATGGTTGTTTGGTTAGCCAGTTTAGTCCTTGATGTAGTGAAAGGATGGTGATAGAACCTCAGATACACTTCTTTGGATAGGAAGGTAAGAAAACCATGGTGAGAGTAGTTTAGGGTTTTTGAGGAATCGATCTTGAGGAATCATGACATACATGAGATCATGGTTTAAGATCCCAAACAATGTGATACTACAAAGATAGTAAGTGATAGTAGTACTTGGGATGCTTAATATGATATTGCATGTAGCATGTGACCATGCAAGTCAGGAGGTGAAGGACAAACACCAGTAACCCGGTGCATGGATATAAAAGTATAAAGAGTTCCGAGAGGGAATGGGAGTTCATCACTGTGGATGTTGTGAGTCTCCCTTAGACCAAGGAAGGTCAATTTACAAAATGGGTTATGGTAGATCGCCTTACCTAGATAACATGGGAAAGAAAGGAGTACTGTCAAGAGACAAATTCTGTTGAACTACATAAGAGAGAGAGATGGTTCAACTACACCATGATGCGAGTTCAAAAGTTCATGAGTATGACTTAAAGGTTCACTTCCATAAGGTGAAAGTAGGTACATGAAGAACTCGATGTTAGTACAATTTATCACCCCTAACTAATGGTTAGTATGATCCAGACTAAAGGGTCTGATGAGAGCATATGTGCTCATTCAGGGTGATAGCTAGAGACAGTTCTTGTCCTATGCAAGATGTGAAGTTAACCACCATAGCCAATATCAGGATTCAAAGAAGCTCCTATGAGAGGTTTTGTCGGTCACCACTTCAGTAAGGTGATGTTAGTGAAAGGACCACATGATGGTTAGAAAAGGACCACAATGTGTGTAGATGAAGTCACTTTGATCGTGTAATGGCTGAAACGAGCCTAGAGATGACGAGAGTCATGAGAAGATGCAAGGTAGACTGACTAGCAGTCCACTGTGGGAGAATATGTGACATGAAAATCCGACCCCTCTAAGTTATAACTAAGAGAGCTGAGTCCCCAATGCATGGGTTCTTTTGACATGGTTTGGTGGAGAAGGTTAAGTTTGACCTTACCCCTCAGGATAAAGTAATGTGTGATGAGTTCCAGGTGTCCAATCTAGAGCACTATGTGAGGTACCCCGACCATGTGCTGAACAATGAACCTAGTGAGCCCCAAGGGAGACTGACATGGCCTGAGTCACCTGTGTAGTTTATAGACGTCGGGATAAAAGAACTCAGAGAAAAGAATATGTGATGATAAAGGTTCTGTGGAAACGTCATGAGTACGGTAAAGCCACATAGGGGCCAATAATGGACATAGAAAAATCTTATCCTGAATTGTTTGTTTGTTTTTTTGATTGTTAGAATTTTGAGGACAAAATTCCTATAAGAGGGGAAGGATGTTACAACCCCAATTTTTGGGTTCATCTGGTGAGAAATGTAATTTCTCATATTAAAGATATTGGAAAAAATAATGATATAATTTGTTTTTAATAAATGGATTTCGTTTACAATAGCCTTGATGATTGTGTTGTGGGCTTTATTGGCTATTGGGCCCAATAACAAGGAAATTCAATTAATAAATGAATAATTTAGTTTTTGAGAAAAGAAAGATGAGAAAACCTTTGGAAGGAAAAAGAGTATAATCCAAAGTTGAATTTCGTGCCTCTTGGGTTCCTTGGGTTCCAAGGAGTCCAAAGTTGCAAAGAAAAGGCAATAAGAAAAGAAAAGATTAATTAAGTATTTCTTTATTAAGAAAGAAATTGAAAACAATGATAAAATGTGGAAAATAAATGGAAAAGAGTATTTTAGGGTTTGTTAACCTAAAAGGGATAAAGTTTGAGAAATTGATCTAAGAAACCCTAATGAATATTAATGAAACCTTAATGCAGATTAGAAACCCTAGAAAATGAATCCAAGTCAATAAAGTAGATTCTTGATAAAGTGTGTAATAAATAGAGTACATATTCTTTTCAGGAATTATGTGATGATTGAATTACTTGCTTGGATCTATTGATTGGCTTGATTGTATATACATGAAGTATATGTTGAATAATCTACATGAATCATCAAACCAGGTATGTGGTTACGCTTATGAATAATCACTCTAGTTTCACGGCGATTCCCGAAGTTTTAATCGGTTGCTTGAAAATAATTATTGGATGTTTATTTATTTCATGCAACTATAAAGTGACTATGATTATCACTATAAATGTGCATATATAACTAACTAGATCCGGGTCCACCTCTATTGCTTTGAAAAGGATAACAAAAAAGGGGTAATCCTAGAGAAAGGTCTAGGTTACTGAGAGTTAGAAACTGGGCTACCTACGTGTAGTGCCATGAGACTCATTAGCCTACCATGAGTTAAGGAGTGGGCTACTTACGAGTAGTACCATGTGACTCAACCCTAGAAATTGGTTCACTTATACGTGGATCATGAGGGGTTTAATGAGGACAACATAGAGGATAGGGTACTCTTGGATCACGGAGTTATATCTAAAATGTAATCTTGGTTGTTAAATGATTAATTGAATGATTATATTGTTAACATATTTACATAATTATTGTTTCCCCCACATACCAGCTTCGGATGACCGACGATTTGTTTGTCGGTGTTTTAGGTACAAGCCAAAAGGACAAACAGTAAATCATCACATTGTGAAATACATGAAGTAAAATACAAGGAGGATTAGTTAGAGTAGAATCCTTAAGTGGATAGAAGTTTAGAGATCCAAGTTTTCAAAAAGGTATGCAAAAATTTATTTTCTTACAGCTTTTCAGTATAGTAGGTTAAAATATGATAATTATTCTTGGTTAATTCCCGAACCTTTGATCCGAAAGTTATGGGTATGGCTTCGACCTCTTGGTCTCCCTTAATTGGGGGTTATCGAGAGGTGGGGTCGTAACACAAATAGTTTACTATGTCGGCGTAATAGGGGAATCCAGTGGTGACCTTCATGAGTTGGTCATCAGGTAGTGAGTCACGGATAGGTATATTATCTTCATCTTGAGCCTCAATGCGACTCAAGTGATCGGAGAGACATTTTCCACCCCACTTTTGTCCTTTATTTCTAGGTCAAACTCTTGAAGCATCAGCACCCAGCGAATAAGTCTATGTTTGACGTCTTTTTTCTGAATTAGATATTTTATTACTGAATGATCTATATAAAATGTAACCTTTGATCCAATCAGGTAAGAGCGGAATTTCTCAGAAGCATAGATGACTGCCAAGAATTCTTTTTTTGTAGTTGTATAGTTCTTTTGGGCCTCATCAAGCATTTTTTATGCATAATATATCACATAAGGCTTCTTATCTATCCTCTACCCCAGTACTGCTCCTATAACATAGTCAATGGAGTCACACATTATCTCAAAGGGTTGTGACCAATCAGGAGCTCTTAGTATAGGTGCAGAGACCAAAGCATTTGTTAGAGTCATGAAACTGTATAAACATTTTTGATCAAAATTGAAGTCCGCATCTTTGGTTAACAAGTGAGTCATGAGCTTTGCTATTTTTGAAAAATCTTGAATGAATCTTCGGTAAAATCCAGCATGGCCCAAGAAAGCTCATACTCCTCTGATGTCTTTTGGTGGTGACAACTTTGAAATGACATCTATTTTTGCTTTGTCTACTTCAATCCCTCATTCACTAACCCGATGCCTGAAGACAACACCTTCTATCACCATAAAATGACATTTTTCCCAATTAAGGATTAGATTTGTTTCCTCACATATTTGCAGTAATTTACTGAGATTAAGCAGATAGTTATCTAAAGAATCTTCATAGACTGAGAAGTCGTCCATGAATACTTCCATGATAGATTCGATTAATCCTGCAAATTTGGCAGACATACATAGCTGGAATGTAGCAGGTGCATTACATAGCCCAAAGGGCATCCTTATGAAGGCATAGGTTCTGAAAGGGTAGGTAAAAGTTGTCTTTTCTTGATCTTCAGGGTGCATCAGAATTTGATAAAACCCTGAGTAGCCATCGAGATAGCAAAAGAATTTCTGGTGAGCTAGACGTTCACGAACTTCGTCAAGAAAAGGTAAAGGAAAGTGATATTTCCTTGTTGCCTTATTCAATTTCCTATAGTCGATACACATCCTCCACCCGGTAACAATCCGGGTGGGTACCATTTTTTTTTCATTCAAAACAACAGTGGTTCCCCCTTTTTAGGGACCACTTGAAACAGACTTACCCATTAAGAGTCGGAAATTGGATAGATGATACCAACTTTTAGCAATTTTAGGACCTCAAGGCAAACTACCTCTTTGAGATTCGGGTTTAGCTTCCTATGGTGCTCCCATGATGGTTTAAATTCTTCCACCATAGGTAATATGTGCATGCACAAAGCTGGATTTATCCCGGTTAGGTCAGTCATCTTATATCCAATGGCTTTCTTGTGCTTACTTAACTCAACAAGGAGTCTTTCTTCCTGGTCATCTATCAAGGAGGATTTGATAATGACCGAACATACTTTTTCTTCATCTAGAAAGATGTGTTTGAGTCCAGCTGGTAGGACTTTCATCTCAGGTGCCTTGAGCACTTCAGTGGTCTCCAGAGTGGTGACAAATTTCAACTCCTAAAAAGTAGCTTCTGGAACTTCTTCGGTTTGTTCTAGGTATTGTAGACATTGTTGAACTAGTTCGTCGGTTGAAAATTCGGCTTCTGGATTCATTAAGACGTCTTCTAGAGCATCAGATTGTTCTGGAGTTTCTTACTTCAGCTGGAACATTTTATCAATTGCCTCAAGAAGAAAGAGTTCTTCGTGAATGCTAGGAATTTTAAGGTTGTCAATGCACATACATAAATATGGATTGCACATACATAAACATTGATTGCATATACCTCTTTTACTGATATCAATTACTAACTTTCACCACTTCAATTGAGTCCAAGTACCACTTTGCCTATTTTCAATATATTAACATGTATTAGAGTACATAATGCATATTAATGTATAGAAACCCTAATTTCAGAACTTTTTAGCAAAACTCAGATTTAGATTTTGAAAATATCACCAATGAACTTATTAGGTTCTCCTGAGGAAGAAAACATATTTTTATGTTAATTTTGGAGTTATGATGATTAAGATGTAATTTTTATAGATTTTATGCATTAAATTCATTTTACAAAAATCACCCTTCGTCAAACCATGAAATCACACCTTGAAAATATTTTTATTATATAGACATTAATTTTCCAATTCCAAAACATATTTATTTGTCAAATTTGGATAAGCGGATTAGAAGATATGAATTTTTCAATATTGACTAATATGAAATTGCCACATCATCAAAACTGAACGAGATAATTGAAGAGAGAGGGAGAGGGAGAGGGAGAGGGAGAGGGAGAAAACACTATTTGACCCAAGATTAGGTTTGAAGTTGTATAGGCAACCGAACTAGAGCTTCTAGAGAAAGTACAACAACAAGAAATCAAAACCCTAGAAGAACATGGTAAAAAGTGATGAAATCGTCGTGAGTTTTAAGCATGTACTAAGCAATATATGAGAAGGGGGTTAACAAAACTTGCCTCTAGGAATATAATAAGATCCAAACAGAAAGGATCCCGAGATTAGAAGGTCAGGTTTCTCCAAGCCAAGCTCCTTTCTGGAGCAAAGATCACCTTCTCCACTTTAGAGGGGCAAACCCTAGCAAAAGAGCATGGAGATGAGATGTTTTAAGGTTCTAGGTGGAGTTTTACCATGGAAGGTCATGGTTCCGACCAGGAAGAAGGTGGGATGAATACTAACAACATGAAAATAGGGAATGAAAGAAGGATTCTTACTAGTTTTGGTCAAAATCACCAAGGAGGGGCTTAAGAAATCCTAAATAGAGAAATTTGGAACCCTAGGAGCCTTCTTCACCAAGGTAGGCACCTTATTTTACCTTGGGATAGAAAATTCATGGCCAAACATAGAAAGGATGATGATCTAATCTGTGGGAAAGAGAAGGAGAGGATTGCTTCTTAGATTGGGAGGTGGGAAGGGGTAGGCATGGCTTTATAAAGAAGGGGGCAAGTATGAGGTGTCTATGGAACTTTCCATGTGTCCTTAGGCTAGGGCTTCATGGCAATGCAAGAGGACAACTGATAGACTCTTCTTGTATACTAAAGGTCGGTCCTAAGAGCCCCCGGAACCTTCTAGACCATCCCCGCCATCCTTCAAACAAAGAAATAACCCCATTGGTTGATAGCTTTCAAAGATAAGCACATTTATAAAGAGGGTAATCCCTATAATGCCCTTGGAGAGAAACACCTTCAAAACAAGATGAAACTAGGTTATCCATGGTTCAAAATCTCGTTAATGGTAAGGGAATATCTAAGGATTAAAATTAAGGTGATAATTTGCAAAGAAAACCTCCTAATTGGGTAAATTATATAAAAGTCTAGAATGTACCTAAAATTGCATAACTTTCACAAACAACATCCAAACCGAACCAAATTTGAAACTTAGGCTCATTTTATGTTTTCAAACCATAACAAAAGTTATATTAAGGTTTAGAGAACTTAATTATGGTAATTAAGCTTTCACTGAGGTATTTATGCATAAACCCTTATATTGGTACAATTAGTGAATAAATGTTCACTAAACCACTATAAATTCCACTAATTAAACATAAATGACATAAAGGATAGAAATGAAAGGGAAACTTGCGAAAAAGGTTTTCATGGAGATTACATCTAAGATTCATTATGTTACAACACTCCACCCCTTTAAAGGATTTCTTCCTTAAAATCTCAAGCAAAAAGAGAAGGGTGAGTATGTAACATTTCATCTCTCAACTCCCAAGTGGTTTCTTCCAGACCATGATATTTCCTCAAAAATTTTATTAGCTCAATCTCTTTGTTCTTTAGTTTCTTTACTCAGGAGTCAAGGATCTTCACAGGTAGCTCTTCATAGGTCAGATTCTCATGTATCTCCAAAGGCTCAACAGTAAGAACATGAGAAGAGTCCTTCACATACTTCTTCAGATGAAAGACATGGAAAACATTATGAATCTTATAATACAAAGGAGGTAAAGCTAAGCGGTATGTACAGTCTACAACCTTATCTAAGATTTCAAATGGTCCAACATAGCAGTGACTCAACTTGCCTTTAAATTTAGATCTAGCAATAGAACATATAGGCTTGATCTTCAGAAATGCATAGTCATCCACTAGGAAGTTAACATCAGACCTTTTCTTGTCAGCATACATCTTCTATCAGTCTTGAGCAACTTTCATGTGTTTCATTATCAACTGCACCTTTTCTGTCATCATTTGCATGTCATCGGCCTTCACTAGAGAACGTTCACCGACATCATCCCAATGCAAAGGTGAACGACATGGTCTACCATCGAGAGCTTCAAAAGGTGGCATACCAATACTAGCTTGGTAGCTATTGTTGTAAGCAGACTCAACTAATGGCAGATACCGATCCCATACACCACCCCAATCCATCACACAAGTATGAAGCAAGTCCTCCAAAATATAAACTGTTCTCTCAGATTAACCATCAATCTGCAGGTGGTAAGCAGTACTGAAATGCAAGTCAATACCCATCTCCTCCTGAATCTGACCCCATAAATGAGAAGTAAACTTTGGGTCACGATCAAAAACTATTACCTCAGGTACTCCATGCAGGCATATGATCCACTCAACGTACACGTGAGCCATATCTACAACTTTGTAATTGGTTTTGAAAGGCAAGAAATGAGCAGATTTTGTAAGCCAATCAATAACCACCCAAACAACATCATAACCTTTCTTGGACTTGGGGAAACTAGTAACGAAGTCAATTTTGATCTTCTCCCACTTCCATTCTAGAATTTCAAGAGGGTGAAGAATACCACCAGGTCATTGATGTTCGATCTTGACTTTCTGACATGTCAAGCACTTCACGACGAACATAGCTATATCATTCCTCATGTTCTTGGACCAGATGCTTTTATGTAAGTCCTTTTACCTTTTTGTTATGCTAGGATGAATAGTGTACTTGGACCCATGTTCTTCACTCAACACCTTCTATCTTAGATTACCTACGGTAGGAATCCACAACCTTTGTCTAAAGTGGACAACACCATCCACTCCAATAGAGAAGTTAGATTGTGGATTCTCGGTCAAGGCCATCATCTTTTCCATCTCAGAGCTTTCCAACTGTACATAAATGACTTCTGAGATCCAAGTTGGTGTAATAGTCAACCTAGCCATATGAACACACAACTTGTCTTCGTCCACTGAATCGACATGTTGAGGTCACCAACTAGTCACATATTTGAGATTTTCCCACACCAAACATCTCATAGCAGCACAAATGGCATCCTTCTTGCGACTTAAAGCATCAGATACGACGCTTGCTTTACCAAGATGATAGGTGATGGTGAAGTCATAATCATTGAGATATTCCATCCACCTTCACTGTCATAGATTCAGATCCTTCTGTGTCAATAGGTACCTCAAGCTATTATGGTCAGAGAAAACTTCAAACTTCACACCATAGAGATAATGTCGCCAGATTTTTAGAGCATGAATGATGGTAGAAAGCTCTAAATCATGTGTAGGCCAATTAACTTCATTCAGTTTCATTTGGTGGGAAGAATAGACGATCACCTTTCCATTTTGCATTAAAACGCATGCTAAGCCTTGTTTAGAAGCACTGAATAGTTTCTTTCCCCAGCCTTAAGGTAATTGTGCCAGCTTCAACATCAATTAGTGCTCTGGCTGTCACAAGGAAAGGTCTTCTGAATATTATTGGATACCTCAGATCTTCTTTTATGTCCATGACAACAAAATCACAAGGGACATAGGAGTCTCTTCCTACTCGCACTGGGATATCTTCAATAATTCCTAAAGGTGCGGTAATGGTAGAATCAGCCAGCTGGATTGTTATTGTTGCAGGTAGCAAGTCAGTAAAGACCAATCTTTTACTCATAGAAAAGGGCATGATAGATATGCTGGCCCACAAATCAGCTAATCCTTTATTGCAAGACGTGTTTCCTATAGAACATTAGAAGCCAATGGAGCCAGCGACCTTTTGTTTTTTTAGTATTTTTTTGAGAATGATGTCAGAAGTGGTCTGAGATAATTTGACTATCTTGTGTTCTCCGGTCATGTATTTCTTTGATAACAAAGTATATAGATATTTAAACCAAGTTGGAATTTTAGAGAGAGTATCAAGGAACATAATATCAACATATAGCTTCTTCATTGATTCCTTGAAATTTTAGAATCTAGACTCCAGTTTAGTCCCTCTCAATCTGCCTGGATAGGGTATCATGGACTTGTATGGTGGGACTTCTGGTTCTTTGGAAACTAGTTCTTGGTCCTTCTCCTTCTTGGCCTCTACATATTTTTCAATTTCTTGATTTATGTTTATATTTGGAATGATTTTAACAATATCTTCGTCTTCCTGAATGACTTTGGTAGCTTCAGTAAGAACATGACCAGATCTTGTGGTAACTACATTCAATTGTTATGGTCTGTGTTGATCATGTCTCAGATTTATTTCCAGCTGACCGGTGAAAGTACCCATCGGAGGTTTCAACTGAGCTGCAATTTGTGCCAATTGGGTCTCTATAGCTTTCTATTGAGCTTGTTGGTTGGCGAGCATGGTCTGTTGAGATTGCAACATTTGCCTTATTAGAAACAACTCATCTTTTGACGGAGGTTGAGCATTCTTTTGTTGATGTTGTGTAATTTGTTGTTGTCCTTGAGGTTGTTGTTGTTGAGGAGTTGTCAATTGAAGTCGTTGAATTTATGGTTGTTGTGACTGAGGTTGGTGCAATTGTGGGTGCAACAGAGGGTGAGTTTATTGATAGTATGAAGAAGAATTTCTTGGGTAGACAAATATTTGAAACCCACCTCTATAGTTTCCTTGGTTTTGGTAATAATTGCTCTGGAATCCAGGTGGTGGTCTATTAGAAAATCCACCTTGTGTTTGGTGCTGCGGATTGGCAGTTCCCGCAGGGTTCCCATACTGAAATCCAGGGTGGTTTCTTGGTTGATCCGGGTTATAGTATGATTGTCTCGGTATGGTGTGGATAGAGTTAACCTGCTCTAGTAGCTGATCCTCGGGTTGTTCAATGATTGGTTCATATTGTGGCTGAGGTGTCTGCAGATTCATCATCACATCGTATAAAAGGCCACATGATAATGTGGGGTGATCCGATGCATGAAAAGCTTCATAAGTATCAGTAGCTACTTTAACTTGTTGAACTTGGGAGGTCTTCTTCCTGTCATTTTCTCCAAATGTTGTTTCAAGGGCTTGCTTCTTATGAACTATGTTTTTAGTGCTTCAGTGATAGCCTTCATTTCTATAGATTCTTCAACTTTATAAACTTTTAGGACTCCTCCTGTAGATGGCCTTCCCCAATTAGATAGGTTCTTGACTCCAAGCGTAACAGTCTTCCTGGCATCCTCATAATTCCGTCTCATGAAATTTCCTACATATGAGGAATCCAAAAACTTCATTATTTCACCATTTACCCCTCTATAGAATGTTTCTATGAGCTGGTTTTGTGAGATTCCGTGATGTGGGCATTTTCTCAAAAGTTCCTTAAATCTTTCCCATGATTCTTCTAGTGATTCTCTAGGATGTTGAAAGAACTGGTTGATCTATCATCTAATCTGGTAGGTCAATGAGGGAGGAAAGAACTTCTCCAAAAAAATTTCTTCCAAGGGAGCCCAGGTGGTGATTGGCTCTCCATCTAAAGAGTTATACCAGCTTAGTACCTTTCTAGATAGAGTGAATTTGAAAAGTCAGAGCATGATTGCATCAAGTGTAGCTCCAGCTTGTGGTACCAATTGGCAAAGTGCCTTGAATTGCTTTAGATGGTCCATGCAATCATATCCAGTGTTTCCAGAGAACGAGATGCCTTGCATGATTTGGATCCATTGTGTTTGAATCTTGAAGTTAGGAACATTAATGAGCGGAGGCTGAACTGGGTGATTATCCTTGGAGTTTTTAGGAACAATGTAGTCTCATAGTTTCTTATTCCTTATCAATAACTGAGCAACTACTGTGGCTACCTCATTTTCAGCTTGGATGTGAACTTGATCTTCAGCTCAAACTTCATCTTGGACTTGAGCACGTGTATCAGCGATGAGTTGTGCTCTCTGAGCTGCTATAGTTGTGTTGACTCTTTCCAGTACAAGGCAGCTTGGCATTGTTCTTGAGCCATCTGTCTGGCTTGTTGGGGGTTGCGTCTGATGCGTCGGTGGAAGTTTCATTCTACCTCAGAGTCGTACTCTGGTTCATGAGAGAATTTGCAGTTTTGCATACACGTTTTCTACCTGAGTAGAAGAAAAATCACACTTTAGATGGTGGAAAGATGATGGAATAAAAAAGATATGAAGTAGTTATCAAGGTAAAATGTAAAATCCTAATCAACTAGCTAGTTGATAAATGAAATTAAAATGTTCCGTTGTCCCCGACAATGATGCCAATTTTTGATGGAGCCTCTACTCGTGTGGAGTTGCGTACACCACTAAAAATCCTAGAGATAGTAAGTCTCTAAGTTTAGCCTTGCGTGTTCTATAATAAGATCTCCACCCATGTATGCTAAGGTACATGGAAGTCTTATCGTAGTACAATTGAGGGTTGAATCCATGAGACAACAGTCTTGTTAAGGATTAACAAGATGGAAAATGCTATAATTCTATTTATCTACTTAAGAGTTGATATCTAGATCAAAGAGTTGATTTGATGATTAAACTAATATGCAACTGTAGATTAAACGGCAGGAGAGTAAAACTTAAGGTTGTAAACAATATTTGGAAACTACTAGAATGTGATCGAGTTTCACCACCACTACACATGGATCATAACATACATCATAATAACATGGCTTACAAAAAATGGTCTAATCAGTTAGTATCTTTGTAGACTTAGCATTCTTTCGAATAGCCAACTATGAGAAATGTGGAAGTATTGCAATGCCAACCATCCCCGAACGAATGGTCAATTACTTTGCATCACTCCCTTCACTAAGTGTGTTCCTCGACCTGTCAATGTTGTACTTCCATAAGTCAACTGATTCCATTTCATAGAATGAAATTACAATGATGGAGATGAGTTTACCCCACTCCTTGAAAAGCATTCCTAGATATCGAAACAAATATATGGAGACTACATATGTAACATCCCTGACCTGGGTTATGAATTAACCCTAGATTGTTTTGCTTAATAAGGTTGAGTAGATTCTTAATCTTATCTTGGGAAAAGTAATTAGGGCTAATGAGAAACTTATATTTCAATTTTGGTCCTGTTTGAACAAGGTTGAAGCAATGTTTGCTTATTTTGGACTAAAGTGCAAATTACCCAAGTTGAGGGGTTAATTTGCAAATGTTGCATGATAATATGTTACTATGATTTTGAGACATCATAAGAATGAATATGATGTAGTGGTATGGTTTTCACAAGCTTGGGCACCAAGATTAAGCTTGTAAAGCAATCCTTGTGCATTAAAACCCAGTTTTGGTGTAATGTGCAATTTACCCAAAACCTAGGGTTCAATATGAAAATTACCACTTTAATAAGGTCCCTAATGTTTCTTGGCATCATGTAGAGCAAAGAAAATTAGAAGGGTGCCTCATTTGAATTAAGTTGGAGGAGAGAGAATCTTGATATTAAAATAATCAAGATTAATGCCTAATTGAAACCCTAATTTGATTTAGGGCAAAAATGAATAAAAAATAATTGAAGGGCTTTCAACCAAAATGTTTTGGGTTGATTTTGAATAAGGATGGACGTTCCTTTGCCAAGATAAGGAACGAAAATATCCTAAGTAGGTGAAATTCCACTCACCTTATTATAAGAAAAAGAAAACCCACTCACATATGGATATTAATATAATAAGCATTAAGGTGCTTAATTTGCTTTCCTTTAAATTGAGGATAATGAAGGAGAATTAAAGGCAAAATAAGGTTCCTCGTCCTTAAGGGATTTGAGGGGGAAGAGGCGGCCATATTTTTGGAATTTAATGCATTTTAATAATGCATTTTCTCTCTCATCAATTTCCTTATAAAAGTGCCTTTTTCAAGCCAAATGAAAGGCTATTTCGGATTTTCTTCTTTCGCTTGCTTGCAAAACCGACCAAGGAGATAGGGAGGAGCAGGAGGATGCCTCCCAACATGTTGGTAAGCTCTTGACCTTCGTTCTCCTTGATTTCATGGTGGAAATCAAAAATAAATCATGGATTCCTTCTTATTTCGATCTCCTCTTCAACCCTAGCCAACTTTTGCAATCAAAAGCTTGAGGACGAGCCTAGGGGGAGTTTCTAGAGCTTCATCCACCATTAATGGCGTGAGCTTGGAGCCTTTGGAGCTCAATTGGAGGCGGGTTTTATAACTCAAACCCTTAATCATTGCTATTGCATCAATCATCTATGCTTTGTTGATTGATTTCTTCAATTTGATACATACTTGATTCTTTGCTGCAATTTCCATCAAGAACGGTTGCTGTTCTTGGGTGCACGAAGGAAGATGATGATGACATCATCATAAGAAAGCACCTCACCAAATATCTAGGGAGCAAATGATCTCATTGGTTGGGACCAAACGGTTTCACCAAAACCGTTTGGTGGAAAACGGTTTCAAAACCGTATGAAAGAGTTGACCAAGCGTGGACCGTTTGAGAATCTCGTTCCTAATTATGTAGGCTAATGACGCTCCAAATTTGAGGGGTTAACTACAAAGTAATCATAGGTTGAAGGCCAATCAATTAGGCAAATCGAACTGAATTAAGTGCTGATTTTCAACCTGATTAACTTGACCTGCTTGGGAAAACGGTTTCAAGACCGTTTGAGTGCGTTGACCAAGCGTTGACCGTATGAGATTTTTTATCCTAATTACGTTTTCTAATGACTCACCAAGTTTTATGGGTTAACTCCCAAGGAATCGTGAGTTGAAGGTTAATCAATTAGGGAAGCCTAATTGGATTAAGTGCTGAATTTCAGCCTGATTAATTTGACCTAGTTGAGAAAACGGTTTCAAGACCGTTTGGTTGAGTTTACCAAGTGTTGACCGTTTGGGATTCCTGTTCATAATGATGTTGGTTAATTACCCTCCAAATTTGAGGGTTTAACGCAAAAGGGATCATGAGTTGAAGGCTAATCAATAAGGCAAACCCTAATTGAAAACAGTGCTGAAATTCCAATGAGTTAAGTTGAGATTTTGGGTTGATTAGCCCAAATGGTCTCAAGACCGTTTGGGGATCACCCAAACGGTCTCGAGATCGTTTGGGGATCACCCCAAGACCGTTTGGAGGTCTGTGGTCAAGTATAGTTGACCAATTGAAGGTCCAAAGGTACCAAATCATACTGTAACTAAATGCTGATTTGTTGATCAACTCGATAGATCAATCCTTGATGATTTTTCACTAAAATCCAAAGGTTGGATAGGAAAACGGTCTCAAGACCGTTTGGAGCTCATCCAAACGGTCTCCAGACCGTTTGAAGATCACCCCAAGACCGTTTGGAGGACTGGGGTCAAGTATAGTTGACCAATTGAAGGTCCAAAGATACTAATCATATTGCAATGTAGTGCTGATTTGTTGATCAACTCGATAGACCAATCCATGATGATTTTTCACTAAAGTCCAAAGGTTGGATGGGCCAAACGGTCTCAAGACCGTTTGGAGCTCATCCATACGGTCTCAAGACCGTTTGGTGGTCAACCAAGACCATTTGGAGGTCTAGGGTTGAGTATAGTTCAGTGGTTGAAGGTCTAAAGATATAAAGTTGATCTGCAATAGATTGCTGATTTGGTGAGCACTTCAATAAACCAAACCCTAATTAGATTGCTTAGATTTGAGTGATATGATGGGAAAACGGTCTCAAGACCGTTTGGAGGTCATCCAAATGACCTCAAGACCGTTTGGGGTCAGGTCATACCCCATTTGAATGGTGGTTCAATAGTTATGAAGTAACTAGTTACACTTTGATGAATATTGAAGGTTCATTGATTCTAAACCCTAATTCAATTGATTCCAACCCCAATTGATGATCAATTGAGGGTCAATTGAGGGTCAAATCAGTTGAAGGTTGACCTATTAAACTCAATTGAAGTATGGGTGAAGGTCCAATTGATGATTGGTTCCATGAATTCAATGATTGAAGGAATCCCTAATTGCTTATAGGATCAATGACTTGATACACTATGTTAATCATAGTTGTATGTACTCGACTGAAGAGTTGATATGACCTAATCAAGTTAAGAAGCTGATAGCATGAATTCATACATGAATATGAATCATGTGGTGTATAAGGGTTATTATCCTTAATCAAAGAGATCATGAAACCCTAAACATGAACATAAACCCTAATTGACAGGGTTATTGAATTCAACCCTTGTTGAGGGTGATTCCATGTGAAACCCTAGTTGAGGGTGATTCAATGTGAAACCCTAGTTGTGGGTGATTTCATGAGAAACCCTAATTGGGAATGTATCCCTAATTGCTTATAGGACCAATGACTTGGTACCCTATGTTAATCATAGTTGTATGCATATGATTGAAGGGTTGATGTGACCTAATCAAGTTGAAAGGATCAAATAATAGAATTCATATATATAAATATGATTCATGTGATGATCCTATGTAGCACGACCGTGCAAGGTAGCATGGCCGTGGTAGCTTCCCTCTGCACGACCGTGGTGGTCTATACTTGACTTAGAGATGAATTGAAAGTGACTAACATGGTCGTTTTGTTAATTCTCAACTTAAGGATGAGAGAGATACTCATACCTTGTGATGATAATCATTTAATGATAATTGGTGAGAATAAATAAGTATGATTGAATACTTATGATATAAATGTTGGCTCCTAGATGTGGGGAGCAATGAACTAGGGTTTGATCATTGATAATATGATCTTGAAAACCTAAATGGTTAATAATGGAAAACCCTATTCTTAATGAAGGGTAATGATATGTGAAAGAGGGCCTAATTGATGGTAAACCCTAACCCTGGTAAGGGAATAGTGGTGTTACCCTGTATTGCATGATGTGTTGTGAACTTGATAAGTCTATTATCATGTGTGACAATCATGCAGGTCTCATGAGGTGATGATCATAGACAGGTATGAGCTATGATGTTTATTTGATAAGAATTGATTGGCCATATGTGCCATTATGTTTTTGTTACTTAGAAAAAAGTAACAAGATGAGTTGGGCTTGTAAGCCTTTGTTTTAAGTTGTTACCTAGTGAGAGGTGACAAGATGTGAATGGCCTTGTGCGCCATGTGAATAAAGTTGTTGCCTAGTGAGAGGTGACAAGATGTGAATTGCCTTGTGCGCCATGTGAATAAAGTTGTTGCCTAGTGAGAGGTGACAAGATGTGAATGGTTTTGTGAGCCATGTGTGATGGAAACCCAAATCCTGGTAAAGGATTAAGGGTAATACCCTTAAATTATTAATACATTGTTTTTGCATGGTATTGATAGATAATTGGTGTACTGTTATTATATGTGCTAACCATGCAGGTATCATGAGATGATGAGCATAGCCAGGTATGAGCTATGATGTGTTATTAGTTTGAATTTGTTTATTGGGCCTTGTGTGCTATAATATACCTTGTTCCTGGTAAGAGGTGGCAAGAGAGTTAATGTGCATCAAGTGCCATGATGGATGCTTGTGTAGCAAGTATCATACTTACCTTGGTCAAATGACCTAAAGGTGTTAGTTACCTGAGAAAGAGGTAACAGTGCTCAAGTGATGAACAAAGGGTTTGAATACCCATGATTTCATGGTTATGGTATTGAAATTGTGAAAGGATGAGAAAAACCCAGTGGTGAAGTGAGGGATTAAGATCTCAACACTTATGAAAAGAGTATGGCTACGGTCCATGACTCCACATTGATAATGCCAGACTTTAGATATATGATCTAAGCCTGAAGAAAGTTAATGCAGTGGTAATGATTCTGTTGTTTGAATAGATGTTATACATGTTCTTCCTATTCATTAAAGGATAAGTGACATGTTAATTCTATCAAGTTATAACTGCAATGTTTCTGATATAGAATAATGTTCTAATCTGTTAGACATCAAAATATCTGCTGCCAAATAAATATGATTCTCATGTTCATATTCATCTTCTCAAATTGCAATAATAATGTTGGTGGAGAGTTATATATCTCGCTGGGGCAATTTTTATAATTGTCTCACCCCCGTGGGAACCACATTTTTAGGTGGACGTGGACGAAGAGACAGGAATCCTTCAGGAGGTGAAGGACAACAACAACAGTAGCAGGGACAACAGTGAAGTCTTGGGTGGAGACATTGACTGTCATGTCATGTTCAGTTGTATATAGAGTCCTATGTGTCGTCTCTGTACTCTCAGGTCCTCGGAGTAGTAGTTAATGATTTCAAGATTTTGGTTTAGTGCCTCGAGGGTTTTATACTACCTGTGCACAGTTAAGACAGAGTAGTTAATGATGTATTCCTAGAGAAGCAAAAGTACATGAGATGTATACATATGAACCAGGATGTAAAGTTTTACCTTAGTTCTGAATGAAAGAGTTTTCCTGTGAATGGATCTCTTTGCAAAAAGTTTTAATTTTTAGTGATTTCCAGTAATTCCGCTGCAAATAATTTGCTTCCGCATTAGTTAATCCTATTTTTGCGAGACGGTCGCCACAATTTAGTGATATCAGAGCTCTAGGTTCGCTGAGTCTACAGAGACATAGGACTAAGTTGTTGAGTCTGTGTTAGTGTCCTCCAGTATACCCTATAATGATTTCTTCTTGTGCAGAGAAAGGGTAAAGTTTGAAAATGACTGGAGAACACAAGGAACACATTGTTAAGGGCAATGTTGTTGCACCAAGAAGTGATGCAAGGGATCATGCAATAATAGAATGAGTGCCTGAGAATCCCCATTAAGACCTGATCAGGATAGAGAATCTTATGATCATGTTCTTGTTGGGCAGATTAGGGTAACAGTAATGTATATAGTGGACTGGATACTAGCCTTACAACCTAGGTTATCAATCCTTAATATAGAAATCTTGAGCTTTAAAAGAGTTCCTAAATGACTCAATCATTTTGGAACAAGGGAAATATGGAAAAGATTAACTTATGGCAAGAAAGTAGACTCTGCCATGAGTTTAGACAGATAATAAATCTGTGATGGCAGTGCCCAAGAAGGGACAATAAGCTGAAAAGTAGGTGATGATCTCTATAATTTTAGAGACATTTGCCTAATGGTTCTAAAAAGCCAAGGTTTTTGGTACTAATAGTACAATAAATGCTTAATGTGCCAGGGCAGTAGCCATTAAGTAAAGGTAAAGATGTTAACCTTTTACCTGTAAGACCATGATGTGAGTACAAGGTATGTTATAAATGTGTACATGTTGAGTACACTAAACCCCTTTTTGTTATAAAAAGGAGGATTGTTGATTTTGTTTTTCCTATTGGTTGTTATATAGGGAAGAAATGATGAGAACTAGAATTTGAATTCTGTTTAGCATTCTTTTAAATGCTCTATATTGATCTCACCTCTATGAAAGAGGAAGAGGTATAGAAGATATGCCTGGATAAAATCTAGGGTGTTAAATCTTATGTTATGGTAATATGAAAAGTGAGGAATATGATAGAAAATAAAGTACATACTACCTAATCTCAATACTTATATACCCTGGCCAGGTATATGATCATTGAAGATAAGGCAAGTATGAAACTCTTAGATTGTTATCTTTTTGATTACTCTGATCAAGTAGTCATTTTGAAACAATCTAGAGAGTATAATGAGACAAAAAGGAAAAGTTATGTGAACATTCCCAATTAAAAGGAAAAGCTATGTGAACATTCCCAACTAAAAGGAAAAGCTATGTGAACATTCCCAATTAAAAGGAAAAGCTATGTGAACATTCCAAATTAAAAGGAAAATCTATGTGAACATTCCCAACAAAAAAGGAAAAGCTATGTGAACATTCCCAACTAAAAGGAAAAGTTATGTGAACATTCCCAATTAAAAGGAAAAGCTATGTGAACATTCCCAACAAAAAGGAAAAGCTATGTGAACATTCCCAATTACATAGAGTTTGCTAAGTGAATTATCTATGTTAGATATATATGTTTTTCCTTTTGATAAGTATTATTGAGTGATTATTGAAGTATGTTCTTTTATGCTTCTTCCTTTCAATGATATGGACATCATATGTTAGGGGTTTATGCTCTGCATAAACATTGATGTGGTTGAACTAATGAAAGGACCTTTGTGTGGAATCACAGAGTTCATGATATCTCCATGATATTAATATGATATGTGGAGACTTGAGGGCAAGATTAATGAACAATCTGTCGCTCCTTTTCTTGGGATTTCGAGGACGAAATCCTTGTTAGGGGTTTATAATTTGTAACATCCCTGACCTGGGTTATGAATTAACCCTAGATTGTTTTTCTTAATAAGGTTGAGTAGATTCTTAATCTTATCTTGGGAAAAGTAATTAGGGCTCATGAGAAACTTATATTTCAATTTTGGTCCTGTTTGAACAATGTTGAAGCAATGTTTGCTTATTTTGGACTAAAGTGCAAATTACCCAAGTTGAGGGGTTAATTTGCAAATGTTGCATGATAAGATGTTCCTATGATTTTGAGACATCATAAGAATGAATATGATGTAGTGGTATGGTTTTCACAAGCTTGAGCACCAAGATTAAGCTTGTAAAGCAATCCTTGTGCATTAAAACCCAGTTTTGGTGTAATGTGCAATATACCCAAAACCTAGGGTTCAATATGCAAATTACCAATTCAATAAGGTCCCTAATGTTTCTTGGCATCATGTAGAGCAAAGAAAATTAGAGGGGTGCCTCATTTGAATTAAGTTGGAGGAGAGAGAATCTTGGTATTAAAATAATAAAGATTAATGCCTAATTGAAACCCTAATTTGATTTAGGGCAAAAATGAATAAAAAATAATTGAAGGGCTTTCAACCAAAATGTTTTGGGTTGATTTTGAATAAGGATGGACGTTCCTTTGCCAAGATAAGGAACGAAAATATCCTAAGTAGGTGAAATTCCACTCACCTTATTATAAGAAAAAGAAAACCCACTCACATATGGATATTAATATAATAAGCATTAAGGTGCTTAATTTGCTTTCCTTTAAATTGAGGATAATGAAGGAGAATTAAAGGCAAAATAAGGTGCCTCGTCCTTAAGGGATTTGAGGGGGAAGAGGCGGCCATATTTTTGGAATTTAATGCATTTTAATAATGCATTTTCTCTCTCATCAATTTCCTTATAAAAGTGCCTTTTTCAAGCCAAATGAAAGTCTATTTCGGATTTTCTTCTTTCCCTTGCTTGAAAAACCGACCAAGGAGATAGGGAGGAGCAGGAGGACGCCTCCCAACCTGTTGTTAAGCTCTTGACCTTCGTTCTCCTTGATTTCATGGTGGAAATCAAAAATAAATCATGGATTCCTTCTTATTTCGATCTCCTCTTCAACCCTAGCCAACTTTTGCAATCAAAAGCTTGAGGACGAGCCTAGGGGGAGTTGATACAGCTTCATCCACCATTAATGGCGTGATCTTGGAGCTTTGGAGCTCAATTGGAGGCAGGTTTTATAACTCAAACCCTTAATCATTGCTATTGCATCAATCATCTATGCTTTGTTGATTGATTTCTTCAATTTGATACATACTTGATTGTTTTCTGAAATTTCCATCAAGAACGGTTGCTGTTCTTGGGTGCACGAAGGCAGATGATGATGACATCATAATAAGCAAGCACCTCACCAAATATCTAGGGAGCAAATGATCTCATTGGTTGGGACCAAACGGTTTCACCAAAACCGTTTGGTGACCAAACAGTTTGCAAACCGTCTGGTGGAAAACGGTTTCAAAACCGTATGAAAGAGTTGACCAAGCGTGGACCGTTTGGGAATCTCGTTCCTAATTATGTATTCTAATGACCCTCCAAATTTGAGGGGTTAAATCCAAAGGAATCATAGGGTGAAGGCCAATCAATTAGGAAAATCGAACTGAATTAAGTGCTGATTTTCAACCTGATTAACTTGACCTGCTTGGGCAAACGGTTTCAAGACCGTTTGAGTGCGTTGACCAAGCATTGAACGTATGATATTTTTGATCCTAATTATGTTGGATAATTACTCACCAAGTTTTATGGGTTAACTCCCAAGGAATCGTGAGTTGATGGTTAATCAATTAGGGAAGCCTAATTGGATTAAGTACTGAATTTCAGCCTGATTAATTTGACCTAGTTGAGAAAACGGTTTCAAGACCATTTGGATGAGTTGACCAAGCGTTGACCGTTTGGGATTACTGTTCATAATGATGTTGGTTAATGACCCTCCAAATTTGATGGGTTAACTCCAAAGGGATCCTGAGTTGAAGGCTAATCAATAAGGCAAACCCTAATTGAAAACAGTGCTGAAATTGCAATGAGTTAAGTTGAGATTTTGGGTTGATTAGCCCAAACGGTCTCAAGACCGTTTGGGGATCACCCAAACGGTCTCAAGACCGTTTGGGGTTCATCCCAAGACCATTTGGAGGTCTTGGGTCAAGTATAGTTGACCAATTGAAGGTCCAAAGGTACCAAATCATACTGCAACTAAATGCTGATTTGTTGATCAACTCGATAGATCAATCCTTGATGATTTTTCACTAAAATCCAAAGGTTGGATGGGCAAACGGTCTCAAGACCGTTTGGGGATCACCCCAAGACCGTTTGGAGGACTGGGGTCAAGTATAGTTGACCAATTGAAGGTCCAAAGATACTAATCATATTGCAATGTAGTGCTGATTTGTTGATCAACTCGATAGACCAATCCATGATGATTTTTCACTAAAGTCCAAAGGTTGGATGGGCCAAACGGTCTCAAGACCGTTTGGAGCTCATCCAAACGGTCTCAAGACCATTTGGTGGTCACCCAAGACCGTTTGGAGGTCTAGGGTTGAGTATAGTTCAGTGGTTGAAGGTCTAAAGATATCAAGTTGTTCTGCAATAGATTGCTGATTTGGTGAGCACTTCAATAAACCAAACCCTAATTAGATTGCTTGGATTTGAGTGATATGATGGGAAAACGGTCTCAAGACCGTTTGGAGGTCATCCAAACGACCTCAAGACCGTTTGGGGTCAGGTCATACCCCATTTGAATGGTGGTTCAATAGTTATGAAGTAACTAGTTACACATTGATGAATATTGAAGGTTCATTGATTCTAAACCCTAATTCAATTGATTCCAACCCCAATTGATGATCAATTGAGGGTCAATTGAGGGTCAAATCAGTTGAAGGTTGACCTATTAAACTCAATTGAAGTATGGGTGAAGGTCCAATTGATGATTGGTTCCATGAATTCAATGATTGAAGGAATCAACATTAAAAACCCTAATTCAATTGAATCAAACCCTAATTGATGATTAATTGAGGGTCAATTGAGGGTCAAATCAGTTGAAGGTTGACTTATTAAACTCAATTGAAGTATGAGGGTAGGTCCAATTGAGTATTGGTTCCATGAATCCAATGATTGAAGGAATCAACATTAGAAACCCTAATTCATTTGAATACCTTATGTAATGGAGGTCCAATGTAATTCAATTTTTGAGAATTAAGATGATGAACGTTCTATTGATCCAATGATGATTAGTAATGGTAATAAATGAAGGTACAAAGGTTTAAACCCTAATAGTACCTAAGTTATTAAGTGCCAATTAAGGGATGAATCCCTAATTGCTTATAGGATCAATGACTTGATACACTATGTTAATCATAGTTGTATGTACTCGACTGAAGAGTTGATATGACCTAATCAAGTTAAGAAGCTGATAGCATGAATTCATACATGAATATGAATCATGTGGTGTATAAGGGTTATGATCCTTAATCAAAGAGATCATGAAACCCTAAACATGAACATAAACCCTAATTGACAGGGTTATTGAATTCAACCCTTGTTGAGGGTGATTCCATGTGAAACCCTAGTTGAGGGTGATTCAATGTGAAACCCTAGTTGTGGATGATTTCATGAGAAACCCTAATTGGGAATGCATCCCTAATAGCTTATAGGACCAATGACTTGGTACCCTATGTTAATCATAGTTGTATGCATATGATTGAAGGGTTGATGTGACCTAATCAAGTTGAAAGGATCAAATAATAGAATTCATATATATATATATGATTCATGTGATGATCCTATGTAGCACGACCGTGCAAGGCAGCACAGCCGTGGTTGCTTCACTCTGCATGACCGTGCAAGGTAGCACGGCCGTGGTGGTCTATACTTGACTTAGAGCTGAATTGAAAGTGACTAACATGGTCGTTTTGTTAATTCTCAACTTAAGGATGAGAGAGATACTCATACCTTGTGATGATAATCATTTAATGATAATTGGTGAGAATAAATAAGTATGATTGAATACTTATGATATAAATGTTGGCTCCTAGATGTGGGGAGCAATGAACTAGGGTTTGATCATTGATAATATGATCTTGAAAACCTAAATGGTTAATAATGGAAAACCCTATTCTTAATGAAGGGTAATGATATGTGAAAGAAAGCCTAATTGATGGTAAACCCTAACCCTGGTAAGGGAATAGTGGTGTTACCCTGTATTGCATTATGTGTTGTGAACTTGATAAGTCTATTATCATGTGTGACAATCATGCAGGTCTCATGAGGTGATGATCATAGCCAGGTATGAGCTATGATGTTTATTTGATAAGAATTGATTGGCCATATGTGCCATTATGTTTTTGTTACTTAGAAAAAAGTAACAAGATGAGTTGGGCTTGTAAGCCTTTGTTTTAAGTTGTTACCTAGTGAGAGGTGACAAGATGTGATTGGCCTTTTGCGCCATGTGAATAAAGTTGTTGCCTAGTGAGAGGTGACAAGATGTGAATGGCCTTGTGCGCCATGTGAATAAAGTTGTTGCCTAGTGAGAGGTGACAAGATGTGAATGGTTTTGTGAGCCATGTGTGATGGAAACCCAAATCCTGGTAAAGGATTAAGGGTAATACCCTTAAATTATTAATACATTGTTTTTGCATGGTATTAATAGATAATTGGTGTAATGCTATTATATGTGCTAACCATGCAGGTATCATGAGATGATGAGCATAGCCAGGTATGAGCTATGATGTGTTATTAGTTTGAATTTGTTTATTGGGCCTTGTGTGCTATAATATACCTTGTGCCTAGTAAGAGGTGGCAAGAGAGTTAATGTGCATCAAGTGCCATGATGGATGCTTGTGTAGCAAGTATCATACTTACCTTGGTCAAATGACCTAAAGGTGTTAGTTACCTGAGAAAGAGGTAACAGTGCTCAAGTGATGAACAAAGGGTTTGAATACCCATGATTTCATGGTTATGGTATTGAAATTGTGAAAGGATGAGAAAAACCCAGTGGTGAAGTGAGGGGTTAAGATCCCAACACTTATGAAAAGAGTATGGCTACGGGCCATGACTCCACATTGATAATGTCAGGCTTTAGATATATGATCTAAGCCTGAAGAAAGTTAATGCAGTGGTAATGATTCTGTTGTTTGAATAGATGTTATACATGTTCTTCCTATTCATTAAAGGATAAGTGACATGTTAATTCTATCAAGTTATAACTGCAATGTTTTTGATATAAAATAATGTTCTAATCTGTTAGACATCAAAATATCTGCTGCCAAATAAATATGATTCTCATGTTCATATTCATCTTCTCAAATTGCAATAATAATGTTTCTGGCGGAGAGTTATATCTCTCGCTGGGGCAATTTTTATAATTGTCTCACCCCCGTGGGAACCACATTTTTAGGTGGACGCGGACGAAGAGACAGGAATCCTTCAGGAGGTGAAGGACAACAACAACAGCAGCAAGGACAACAGTGAAGTCTCAGGTGGAGACATTGACTGTCATGTCATGTTCAGTTGTATATAGAGTCCTATGTGTCGTCTCTGTACTCTCAGGTCCTCGGAGTAGTAGTTAATGATTTCGAGATTTTGGTTTAGTGCCTCGAGGGTTTTATACTACCTGTGCACAGTTAAGACAGAGTAGTTAATGTTGTATTCCTCGAGAAGCAAAAGTACATGAGATGTATACATATGAACCAGGATGTAAAGTTTTACCTTGGTTCTGAATGAAAGAGTTTTCCTGTGAATGGATCTCTTTGTAAAAAGTTTTAATTTTTAGTGATTTTCAGTAATTCCACTGCAAATAATTTTCTTCCGCATTAGTTAATCCTATTTTCGTGAGACGGTCATCACAACATACATCAAGAACCAACATACAATCGATAATTGAATCTAAAAGTACAAACATATACAATTCACACTAGTAGATAATAGGTAACACAGGTTGGTGATCAAGAAACTAGCATTCATTAAACGATTGATGTTGAACTGAAAAGATAGTATTTTTCTATTGCAAACTCATGAATTACAATGCCTGAAATGAAAACATTGGTAGCGGGGCTACTCCCTGCACCCTAGTGTATGGAACTACTCGCTCATAGAAAGAACAAATAAGGAGATAGGAGAAGAGAAGCAAAACATCATCTCCACATAGGAGGGAGGAAGGTTGACCCCTGGGAGTAGAGAATAACTGTCTTCACACTGCGTGGTTGCTTTGGTGATGAATCCTTCACTCCCGACCTTCTATGTCGATGAGAGAGAAAGTAGGCTTATGAATGGAGTGCGGATCTTAGATCGACAACCTTGAAGTGAAGGATGAAGGATGAAACAGATCTGGAACAAGTGAGGCAGCCTTTGGGCCTCTCCAAATCTCCCCTGAATGAGGACCCCTTGTGTAACATCCCTAACCGGGGTTATGTACTAACCCAAGGTGTTTTTCTTAATAAAGATGATTAGATGTTTTCTCTTATCTTTTGAAAAGTAATTAAGGCTCTTGAGCAACTTATATTTCAATTTCAGTCCCTTTTGAATAATGTTAAAACATTGTTTTGTTAATTTTGGACTAAAGTGCAAATTACCCAAGTTGAGGGGTTAACTTGCAAATTCCACATGATAAGATGTTCCTCTGATGTTGAGACATAATAAGAATGAATATGATGTAGTGTATGGTTTCCACAAGCTTGGGCATCAAGATAAAGCTTGTAGAGCAACCCTTGTGCATTAAAACCTAGTTTTGGTGTAATGTGCATTTTACCCAAAATCTAGGTTTCAATATGAAATATATCACCTCTAGAGGGTCTCTCATGTTTCTTAGCATCAGGTAGACAAATAAAATGAGAGGGGTGCCTCATTTGAGTTATCTTGGAGGAGAGAGAATCTTGACATTAAAATAATCAAAGATTTAAGCATATAAGGAACTTTAGTTTAAATTATACAAAAAGAAATAAATTAATTAAGGAGCCCTTCAACCAAAAGTTGAAGGATGTGTTTGCAATAGAGTTTGACGAGCTTGTGCCTTTCTATGGCACAAAAAGATCTTGGTTGAGTGGAAGCCACTCACATTAAGATAATAAAAAGTAATATCCACTAAAAGGTTGGATATTAATATAAAATTCACTACTACAGAAACCCCATTTGGCGTCGGTCTTTTAACCCCATTTGGCGTCGGTTTCCGACCGACGCCTATGTGGGCGCCGCTAAAGGTCGAACATTTTGGCGTCGGTTTTTTAACCGAAGCCTATTTAACCTATAGGCGTCGGTCTTTTAGTAGACAACCGACGCCAAAATGGTTCGCTCCACAGAAAACGGCGTCATCTAGGGCACTTTCTACGTCGGTGATTTACTAAAAAACCGACACCTATATTCAATGTAGCGTCGGTCTTTTAGTTGATAACCGACGCATAAAGTGTCCTAGATGACTCCGTTTTCTGTGGCGCGAACCCTTTTGGCGTCGGTTATATACCAAACGACCGACACTTTGTTGTTTAAATAGGCGTCGGTTCGATACGAATATCCGACGCCATTTCCAGGACTGCTTTGGCCACATCAGGCGTCGGTTATAAATAAATAACCGACGTTGTATGTCTTTGCTGACGGTTTTTATTAAATAACCGACGCCTATTTATATTTTTTTTTTCATATCAGTTTGCAGGCCTGCTGTGGCTGGTCAGCAGGATGAGAACCTGCAGTTCAGTTTTCTGAACTGCAGGTTTACGACATCCATTGATATCAGCCTACAAACAGGCCGCAAACCTGCAAAAGTCACAAAGAAAATTTCACACAAGTACATACATGTACATACATTCAGACATCAATTCAATTCTCACATTCACACATATAGAAACATTCAAATACATGTATTAACATTCAGAAATATTCATTTACAAAGTATCATTCGTTATCGCTATCAACATCCCAATTATATCTTACAGTTGCCACTGCTTGTATGGCTTTTGCCCATTCTTCTCTTACTTCATTTAATGCTTCCATCGTATATGGAGCATGTATATTTTTTAAGCGTTTACCTGTAGTGTTGTCAGTTTTAAACACCTGCAAAGAGAATGATGTATATATATAAGTAATAATATAAAAATAAGATAAGATTGATATATTGCATACTAACTAATGAGACTATATATAATACCTCATGTATGGTATCGATGTCCAATGCGGCATATTTGATAATCATCTGCATAAATCGCATCACATAGTATGCGCATGCCCAACCATTGTCTTGTGTAGCACACTATAAATTGAAACATACAAAATAATACAACTAAGAACAATTCACATCAATAATATATATATTCGAGTCGGGAACTTACTTGTACGTTCTGCCAATTTATTGGCTGGTTCTTTTTCCTTGGGACCGTTCCTCCAGCCTTTTTGAATGCATCTAAACCCCTACATGTTAATATAACACAATAAATTGCATAAGTAAATAGTAATGTAATAAAAGATGTTAACGGATATAAAAATGAAATATTTCTCACCAGAATAATGGCATTCTCATTACGTGTCCAATTTTAGGGTTCAATGTACTCCCCGCAGGATCTAGATAATAAATAGTGAATGTACCGGGGACAATAACTAGTAACTCCCAATGTCTACCGCTAGAGGTAAGAAGTTAACAATTAATAACTCAAAATGCAAAATAAAAATGGAATTTTCTTAAGTCCAAATTATAAATAAAGTAAACTTACTTGACATTGAATGGAGCTATTATTATCGTCTTCTTTTGCTGACCAAAAATTGTAAAAGCATCTATATAGTATTGTTGAACATTATCAGGGTCTTTAGCTACCAAACTAATCAATGATGGAATCAAAAATCCCAAATGATCAAATGCAAATTGTTTGCAATGATCTTCGACTAAGTAGCTGCAAAACATATAGGCGTATGCATTAATATATAAGAAACTAGATCACCGGATCTTACACAAGGTATATGGATGTATAAACAAGATCTCACCTTATCCATGTCTCTATCATTGATGTATTCAGCCAATCATACATAAACAGCTCAATAATATCTTGTATAAATAAAGAGCTATCGTATGATTGACCTGCATAATCTGCATCTAAAGAAATAATTATAGGGCAATGTACATTATGTGCCCGTAGCCAACATGCCATTCCCCTACAAGCAGGACCTAACGGGTATGTTAGGTCAGTTGGAACCCAATCGGGTAATGCGGGAAGTGGAAGTGGAGGCCTAGGTGCTCATGGTGTCTTCTTTTTAACCTGTACATATAATTTTAGATCAGTTGACATCATATATACACATTAACAGTCTAAATCAATGTAAATTTATCTTACAATTTCATTCGTGTAGACGACATCTTCTTTGGGCCACAATATCACCCCGCCTTCTGCATCAGCAAGTCTATCAATATCCGGGTGGGGATATGGCAATGTAGCTTCTCTCCAATCAGGTAACACACGTATCGGGCTCACACGAACGTAGCCATGTGGCATTGGAGTCCCGTGAAACATTGCCCCAGGAAGGGACGGGTAAGCCTGCGCCTCTGCAACAACGTAGTCTTGCATTCTTAAGCGGCATGGCTTCAATGCCTACAAATTTACGTAAAGAATATTATACATATATACATATCATCTTGAAAACATAACAACTTGAAAAGACTAACTACAATGTCATAAATAATACTTACAGCAGACGTGCTAGGCGATGGGTCTCCAGGATTACTCGCAGTCTGTGCATCAGGAGAAGAGTGGGTCGCCATAGGCGTATTGGAAGCCTGAGATGCCTGCCACCGCAGCAATTCTTCCTTGACCTTCTCAGCAACTACATCGTTGACCTTCTTAGAAACTAAATCCTCAACTCTCTTATTCTCCTATACATGGATAAAAGAAACATTAGCTTCTTATTAATGAATTTCCTTTTGCAGTAACATTCTAAAAAAAGAATAGGTTACCTCTTCTTGAGAAAGTCCCGCTCTGGGTTTGCACTGGGATGGCCCAAAGAATGCTTTGATGCCAACACCAGCGCCGGCACCTCTAACACGTCCAGGATGCTCTGGGTTACCCAGAGCAACTGTCAATTCATCCCTTGTGCCCTGAGGGATGAACGTGCCTTGTTTCCTCTGCTCTTGCAGATCCCGCTAATCACCATAAATAGAAATTGGTAAGTTAACACCACAAATAATCAATATTCAAACGATTTCTCTAAGAGTGTTATTTTACCATTTTTGCAGTCGCCTCAGCAGTTACAGGCTTCTTTATTTCACCCTTCTTGTTTTGCCTGCCAGCTATCCAGATATCATGGCGAGGCATGGGTGTGGCAGACTCCTGAGTAGGAGCAGACTCCTGAGTAGCCGCAGACTCTGCCTGTAGTCTTTGGCGAACGCTTGCATAGCCTTTTGGACCCATAGTGTGGTCATGCACATTCACTGCACGTCTTGCTTTTTGTGCGTCACTGAGGGCCTAGTTAGTATGCACATTAATGATTTGGTTAGTAGCACTAAATGCTAATCTTGAATAGGTGAATACAATGTATATTAATTAAATTAGGAGTGACGCCTAATACCTTGAATTCTTCAGATTTTCTTGAAGCAACAAAATTGTCCCAATCTTCTTTGTCCAAGAAGTTCCATTGTTCAAGGGCTGACTTCTTCTTCTTATCACCCTCTTTTATGTATTCTCTGTTCAGATTTGTCCTATAATTCCTAAGCATCTTTCCAGCGTGTTGCATCACATTTTTACGATGCAACTTCTCATCCAATGCAAACAGATTCTATAAAATAAAAATGTTATTAACTAGTATCCAAAATAGAATTGCAAATAATAGAATTTGTAATCTACAAAATAGAATTGCAAATAATAATAACTCATGCATAAATCCTTCCATATCAAGTCTTTTTTCCCTTGAGGAACTTTATGCCAATTGTCATACTTAACACCACAATGGCTCTGAGTGGTACACCCAAGATAGTTCACAAAATTATTGCGGTTCACTCCAATTGGATTTCCTCCATTATCAAACTCCACCACCAATTTGGATCCACTACCACTTAGCGCTAATAACTTCTTCAACAGAGTGATGCCCCTTTTCTTGTTAAGTGTTTGGTGTTGCGCATCAAGTTGCTCCAGTGCTTCAGTGGGTACAGGTGCATCAACCTAAAATTTGACAAAAATAAAACACACTAAATTAGCCCAATATAGAAATATAGGATATATGACATAACTAGAAGATAATGAATTTTATAGAAATACAGGATATGTTTTTAGAACTTACATTAGTGTCCTCGCCATGCTCGTCATGGACAGCATGCTCATCTCTGGTTTCGATTTTGAAATCTCTCCATGCCAGTGCCATTCTGTATAGCCTTGTACAATCCCGTTGCACATGACATGACTTTTGATTTCCTCACCAGTGTTGACTTTCAAGTTGTTACCACAATGCCTACATGGACAGTAGAACCTATCTGTAGGTTTTTTCCTATGTTCCTCGACAAATCTAATAAAATGATCAAGACCAGATATAAACTCTGGGGTGCAACGATTACGAATTGACATCCATGATCTATCCATTCTATGATCAGAGAAAACAAGTATATATTAGGAAAACAAGTGATTGTTCATTCTAATTTATACCAATGTACAAGTAATATAAAAAACAATGATTGTTCACATTCTAGGCCAACAAACACATTTGATGTCATTCTTATATATAATAAATGTGTACCACCTATCCCATCCTTGAACACCTAATCTCACTAGGAAGTGTATAATGTGTATTGGGTTTTCAAGAAAATTTCGGCAGCATTTCCCCGTTGTTCTCTAAGTACATATGTACTTAGAGAACAAACGGGGAAATGCTACCATAATTTTCTCGAAAACTCAATACACATTATACACTTACATCCTAAGTGAGATTAGGTGTTCAAGAACAGTCCCAAACCGGGGACTATCCAAGATTTACTCCTAATGAGTCAATCTTGGACGGGTTTCTAGGCCAACAAACACAATAATAGATATCTACAATGAAGCCGGACTCCATACAAACAGTATATAATTTAGTGATTGTTCATTCTAATTTATACCAATGTACAAGTAATATAAAAAACAATGATTGTTCACATTCTAGGCCTACAAACACATTTGATATCATTCTTATATATAATAAATGTGTACCACCTATCCCATCCTTGAACACCTAATCTCACTAGTAAGTGTATAATGTGTATTGGGTTTTCAAGAAAATTTCGGCAGCATTTCCCCGCTGTTCTCTAAGTACATATGTACTTAGAGAACAAACGGGGAAATGCTACCAAAATTTTCTCGAAAACTCAATACACATTATACACTTACATCCTAAGTGAGATTAGGTGTTCAAGAACAGTCCCAAACTGGGGACTATCCAAGATTTACTCCTAATGAGTCAATCTTGGACGGGTTTCTAGGCCAACAAACACAATAATAGATATCTACAATGAAGCCGGACTCCATACAAACAGTATATAATTTAGTGATTGTTCATTCTAATTTATACCAATGTACAAGTAATATAAAAAACAATGATTGTTCACATTCTAGGCCTACAAACACATTTGATGTCATTCTTATATATAATAAATGTGTACCACCTATCCCATCCTTGAACACCTAATCTCACTAGTAAGTGTATAATGTGTATTGGGTTTTCAAGAAAATTTCGGCAGCATTTCCCCGCTGTTCTCTAAGTACATATGTACTTAGAGAACAAACGGGGAAATGCTACCAAAATTTTCTCGAAAACTCAATACACATTATGCACTTACATCCTAAGTGAGATTAGGTGTTCAAGAACAGTCCCAAACCGGGGACTATCCAAGATTTACTCCTAATGAGTCAATCTTGGACGGGTTTCTAGGCCAACAAACACAATAATAGATATCTACAATGAAGCCGGACTCCATACAAACAGTACATAATTTAGTGGTTGTTCATTCTAATTTATACCGATGTACAAGTAATATAAAAAACAATGATTGTTCACATTCTAGGCCAACAAACACATGATGTCATTCTTATATATAATAAATGTGTACCACCTATAACAAACACATTGTCCAACATTAGGTTCAACACTTGAAACATACATTCGTTTTCAACATAAAAAAATTGTATCATTAGGGTCCAACATGTGGATTATATGGGACATACACATCAAGGTGGTCATAAGGGAGGATATTTCCTTATTTATGAGTAAGCGATATAAGATTAAGATCCATATAAAAATTAGGGCAGAAGGAAGAAATAAATCTTCTTTAGGATACAATAGACCCTTATGGATGTATTTAGGGTCATAGGTACCATCATAGAACAAAAGGGGTACACTCTAGGATTTAAGATCACACTACATCATGAATTTTATACAAAATTACATGTATGTGTATATAAAAAATATATTTATAAAGAACTTCTATACATATCTAATCAACAAATCAGTAATTAACTAAGTATTCATCAATACTTACTATTAATCAGTATCTCTAATCATTAAAATCGGCAAGCAAATCAGTTATTGTAAATAACAAACTATGAATTGTTGAATTAAATTAATCACTAAAGAAATACTAACCAGTAGTATCAATCATTAATCACTGAAAGCAGCAAGGAAATCAGTAAAACTAACCTCAGTAGAAACAGGACGCCGGGCGTCAGCAGGAAGAAAGGAAGGAGCTAGGGCAGGCAGGTGGGCAAGCAAGAGGGCACCAGGCGTGGCGGCGGCGCCAGTTCTCAGGCGTGGCGGCGGCGCAGCGGATGGAGCAGCAGGGCGGGCAGCAGGTGGCTGGAGCAGTAGGGCGGCGGCGCAGGCGGTTAGAGCAGCAGGCGGCGGCGGCGGAGAAGAAACGCACCGGAGAAGAAGGGCACCGGAGAAGGGACGCCGGAGATGGAGCGCCGGAGAGAAGCGCCGAAGAAAACTAGCAGCAGCAGCAAAAAATCACCGGAGAAATCACCGCAACAGGGAAATAGGGTAGCAATGAAACAGAAGAAAGGGGAAGAGTCGGGCGATCGCGGGTTATAAGTTCTCAAATAGCGTTGGTTGTTTACAACAACCGACGCCTAAACATCTTTAGCGTCGGTTGTTAGAAAAAACCGACGTCCAATTGGACGATATTTTCATGAAATTATTTGGCGGGAACCACTTTCAGCGTCGGTTATACAAGGATAACCGACACTGACAGTGACACTTTTCGCGCAAATTTTCATCGCACATAGGCGTCGGTTGCTACGTATATAACCGACGCTGAAAATGACACTATTTTTTTTTATCGAAATATGGATTTCGCGGGCGACTTTACGCGTCGGTTTTTTATAAACAACCGACGCTTAATACAAAGCGGTACCCATGTCTGGCTGGTCTTCGAATATAGACGTCGGGTTGCGTAAACAACCGACGCCTTAAATGTTAGGCGTCGGTTTTCCTTAACAACCGACGCCCAGAAAAGTGACACTGAATGCTATTTCTGTAGTAGTGATTCTTTAAGGTGCTTAATTTCTTTTCCATTAATCTTTGGATAATGAAGAGGTTTTGTAAGAACATGAAGATGGCTTTGTGGCCAAGAAATGTAGGGGGATTTGATGGAAATTATTTTGGAATTAAAAGAAAATAATCCATTTTCTCTTTCCTTGAAAATCCCTTATACATGTTATTTTTCCAATACACGTAAGGATCGTTTCCTTAGTTTCCTCTTTCCATCTTTGCTTTAGCCGACCAAGGAAGATCTCAGGAGAAGGAGAATGATGACCATAACCGGTTGGTAAGTTTTTATCATCTTCTACCTCGGATTCATGGTGAAAACCCTAAAGCAATGCTTGATTATTGGTTTTCTTCACCCGATTTCCAATCCTAGCCATCTTTTTCATCCAAAAGCTCAAGGACAGAGCTTGGATAGTTGCTGGAACTCCATCTACCGTTAGATCCATGGAGCTTGGAGCTTGGGATCAGTTCTAGAGGCGGGTTTTATAACTCAAACCCTTAATCATTGCTATTGCATCCATTTCTATGATAATCGTTGGTTATTCTTTTCTATTTGATACTCTTTTGGTTCATAGCTGAAATTCCCATGAAAAACGGTTGTTGTTCTTGGTTGTTCTAAGGAGGAAGATGATGACATCATCTTATATGTTTATCCAAGAAAAATTCCAGGTCAAAAGGTCTCCTTAGTTTCTCAAATGGTTTCCCAAACCGTTTGGGAGCAAACGGTTTCAAACCATTTGGAATGAAATGATTTCACCAAACCGCATGGAGGGAAACAGTTTCAAACCGTTTGGTGATGTTGACCAGGGTTGACCATTTGGGGATTTTTTCAAAATTATCTAGGTTAATGACCCATCAATTATAATTGATCAACTCTAATTGGTTCATGAGTTAAAGGTCCACCAATCACCAAAACCCTAATCGGGTTGAGTGCTGATTTCATAATTGATTGAGTTTGAAACTTGGGTTGATTGACCCAAACGGTCTCAAGATCGTTTGGGGATCACCCAAATGGTTTCAAGACTGTTTGGGGGTAACCCAAGACCATTTTTAGGTCTAGGGTTGAGTATGGTTAGGTGTTTGAATATCTAAAGATACCAAGTTGATTTGCAATCGAATGCTGATTTGGTGATCAATCTAGTGATCAAAACCCTAATTGGATGACATGTATTTGGGTGATGAGATGGGAAAATGGTCTCAAGACCGTTTGGAGGTCATCCAAACAACCTCAAGACCGTTTGGAGTCAGGTCATGTCCATTTTGGATGATGGACCAATAATTTTAAAGTAACTAGTTTCACATTGAATAATGTTGAAGGAATGTCGATTCCAAACCCTAATCCAATTGATTCAAACCCTAATTGATGATTAATTGAGGGTTAATTGAATGTCAAATCAGTTGAAGTTTGACCTATTGAACTCAATTGAAGTATGGTGATAGGTCCAATTGATGATTGGTTACATGAATTCAATGGTTGAAGGAACCAACATTGGAAACCCTAATTCAATTTGGCTTTGTTGAGACTATCTTTGGTCCATGCGGTTTTGAGGAGGTTTGGACCAAACGGTCTCAAGACCGTTTGGGGCCAAACGATCCCAAATCATTTGAGTTCATGTGTTTTCAAATGTTTCTTTAGCAAACGGTCTCAAAAGTCAACTTTGGGCAAACAGTCTTCACCACTTAATTTACTAAACAGTTTCAACCACAACTTTAGCAAACGGTCTCAGTGGTTTGTGGAAGACCATTTGGAGGTCTAAACGGTCTTAGACCGTTTGGAGGCTTTTTGTGCAAGGCCCTTTGGGGTCTATTTTGCCAAGACCATTTGGTGGATAATCAACCAAAACCGCATGAGTACTTAAAATGGTTAAAGGACAAGTTGATCAATTGATTAATACATGTTGTAATCAAAGATGATTATAGTGTTTGTATCCTAATAAGATAGGGTGATTAGTAACCTTTAAATAATAAATCATTTATAATCATGGTGATGATGACATAATAATGATGTCAATTCTTCTTCAAGGTTGAGTTGACTTATCCTAATCAAGGTTGAACAAACATCATCCTATAGAGGATGTGAGAGAGAAGACTTCCTACATGAATGATAATCATGTAGTGGACTTCTAATATGAATGAATGTCTAATTAGGGTATGATCCTTTATAGTGAGATCATGAAGCCCTAATTATGAAGGTTAATGAATCATAACTCTAACTGAGGGTATTAATGGAAGTAGTCCTAATATGTGATGATGGTATGATCTTAATTCATAATGATGACATGATAAACCTTAATTCAAGGTACTTGATGATCACTCCTACTTGGAATGAATAGTAAACCCTAATCTAGGGTGATGTGATGTGTATTGTAAACCCTAATCTAGGGTGATGTAATGTGAATAGTCAACCCTAATCTAGGGTGATGTGATGTGAATAGTGAACCCTAATCTAGGGTGATGTAATGTGAATAGTAAAACCTAATCTAGGGTGATGTGATTTGAATAGTAAACCCTAATCTAGGGTGATGTGATGTGAATAGTGAACCCTAATCTAGGGTGATGTAATGTGAATAGTAAACCCTAATCTAGGGTGATGCGATGTGAATAGTAAACCCTAATTTCAAATAAGGTAAATAAGAATGTGTAACTCTAATTCTGGGCTATACTTTATAGCATGAAGCTCTAAGGTTGGATAATGAAATGATGAGTCATTTATCCTAATTGAGCTAAGGGGATGATTAACGCTAATCGAAATGAAAAGGGAAACCATAACCCTAGCAAGGGTATAGTGGTGTAAACCTTGAATAATGATGTCATAATTGTTTTGCAATATGATAAAATGAAATTGATGTGTCTGTTATCATATGTACTAATCATGCAGGGTTTATGAGATATTGAATATAGCCAAGTATGAGATATGATGCTTTGTTTATTGAAAGTATTTTATGAGCTTTGTAAGAAATGATATGCTATGTTGCCTAGTGAAAGGTAACAAAAGAGATTGATAGGCTGTAAGAGCTATGTGAAATACCTACATTGCAATTATCATATTTACATTGACAAATGACTTGATAGCAATAAGTTACCTGTCAAAGTTGTAACAAGTATTTTGATGATCTCAGGGTTTGAACACCCATATTTTTGAATGATGATGATGAGATGATGAGGGATTGAGTTCCCAATGTTAATAAAGCTGTGAAATGAACTTGATGGAATTGTTTTTTTTTTGGTAAAGGTCATAGCATATATTTAAATCACATCGAAGCAAGCAAACACCTGCTTTAGTGTGTTCGTACAAGATGACGGGGAAATAATAAAAACATTTGGGCCACGGGAAGATAAAGGCTAAGTTCTGATCACGAGGGGGAGGCACCCCTTTAACAAGCCTCGAGAAGCTTTTAAAGAAGAAAATATCTAAAGTCTAGGAAAAAGATTTATCAGATCCTAATTAGGTGTTTTCATTGATGTTGCTGCACTATGTTGACTCCAGTTTCATCATCCACCATGGATTTAAGGTCGCAGAGAAATCTGACTTCCAATTCACCTTCTTCAGATTCAGCTTGTCCTTCTTCTGTTTGTTTACCTGCATATTGATAGTATGTGAAGATCTGCATCTATTTGTGATATAATATTTTGTCTCATTTTTTGGTTGTTGTTGAACATTCTGTTGTTTCTTTCTTTCTAGAGATTCCAACTGATGGTGATGAATATGTCGCTTCCCTTGAAAGTTTTGTATTGTCTATTTGGTGTGATTTGTGGTGGGAATGTTGCTTCCTTGATATCTAAAATGTAATTGCATGTGTAGTGTAAGATGCTATTTTGTGAGGTGGTACACTTGAAGAAGATGTGATCAAATGAGTCAAAATTTGTTTTGCATAGAGATCATCTGAAAGGACCAATGAAACCCTTCTTCACTAGGTTTTCACCTGTGAGCAACTTGTTGTGCAATAGAAGCCACAGAAATTTTTTATATTTTTGCGGCCATTTCTGTTTCCATATTTTTGTGGTGGGTGAGGCGAAGCCTCTATAGGTGAGAAAAGAGTAGGCTCCCTTAACCGAGTAAGTGTTTCCCCATTTCCACGTTATATTGTTTGAGGAGTTTTTTTCCTAGGAGAGCTTTAAATTATAGAATTCATCTTGTTTGTGATGCATGAGAATGCATCTTTTAAGAGAGTTTGTTCTATTACTAGTTAGAAGGTGGAGAGCTTTATCGATTTTGATTTTAAGTAGATTGTTTGGGATGGTCCAGTTTGGGTGAAGATTTATGACGGAATTGTTTTCAAACCATGGATCATTCCAGAAAGAGATATTCAGGTGGGAGTGTGGAGGGGTGTTGATACTTTGAGTTATTTTTTGGATATTTTTGTTTATGTATTTCCAAAGGGGTGATGCAGATTTTTTTGAGACTATATGCCAGGGAGGGGATTTTTGGTAGTATTTGTGGTTGATGAGTTGAGACCAAATTTTTGCTTTATTTTGGATCCGACTGTTGATAATTTTTGTAATAAGGCAGAAGGCATGGGTTTCAATGTTTAGGATACCCCAATCACCCTGATCAAGAGGAGCAACTATTGTTTTCCAATTTACTAGATGATAGTGTTTCCCAGGTTTTTCAGATTTGTGGAAGTTATTCCAAAGGAATTTTCTCCTAACTTTGTCAAGGATATATTTTGTTTTTGATGGGAGAGGAATACAACTCAGGAACTGTGAGGTGATGGGAGTGATGACACTGTTTAGGAGGGTAAGTCTCCCTGAAAGATTGAGGAAGTTATTTGTCCAGTCAGAGAGTTGTGTTTATTTTTTCAATAATAGGGGACCAGATTGCATTTGTTATGTTGTGGGGTGTGATTGGGAGGCCAAGGTATTTGATGGGAAAGTCTTCAATCTTACACCTTAAGAGATCTCTGAATCTCTCCAAAGAAGGTTGATTTAGGTGAACCCTTTGATGATTTATGCATATTTATTTTGAGTCCCGAGATGTAAGAAAAAATACCAAGGATTCTGAAGATATTTAGAAGTGATGAGTCTTCAGGGGAGGAGAACATTATGGTGTCATCGGCAAATTGAATGATGTTCTCTTTGCATTCCCCAGGAGAGTTTATGAGACCACTTTGTTTTCCCAGGTGAATCATGCGAGAAAGGATAGTTGTGATGATGATAAAAATGTAAGGGGAGAGGGGGTCTCCTTGTCTGAGGCCATTTGAATTATGAAAATAACCAAAGGGGACACCATTTATGATTGTTGAAAAGTGGTTTGTAGATATGCATGCATGCATCCAATTGACCCATGTGTCAGGAAAACCAAAACCAGTGAGAGTTTTAGTTAAGCAGTTCCAGTTGACAAAATCAAAAGCTTTCTCAAAGTCTAGTTTGATGGCCAGAAGGGGGGTTCTGTTTTTGTGGCAGAGATGTAAAGTTTCATTAACCATCAAATAAGCATCTTGGATGCTTCTATTTTTTAGGAAAGCATTTTGATTGAGGGGAATGATATTGTTCATGTCTGGTTTGATTCTGTTTGCTACAGTTTTTTCTATGATTTTATATGAAGTGTTGATAAGGCTAATGGGCCTGAATTGGGAGATGTGATCGGGTTGACTTGTTTTTTTTATTAGGGTGATGAAAGTTTTGTTTAAGAACTTGATGATGTTGTGGGGGTTTCTACTTTCGTAGAAAGATTTTAGAAAAGCAAGGAAGTCATGTTTGTAATGGTCCCATTTTGCTTGATAGAATTCTATGTTAAGGCCATCAGGCCCTGGTGATTTATTTAGTCCTAAGTCAGATATGGCCGAATCCAATTCTCTATGGGTGAAAGGTTTTATAAGGTCTTGGGGTTTTTTTATGTTTTCATGACAAATCCTAGTCCAATCCAAGTCGTTAAGGCAGGAGGGGTTGTGGTTGTTGTTGAAAATGTTTTTGAAATGGTTTGTGATGTGAGTTGAGATAGATTGTTTGTGAGAGGTGAGCCTGCCATTTATATGTAGATGGGATATGGAATTTTGTCGATAGTTTTTGTTACAGATCTTATGAAAGAATTTTGTGTTTTTGTCACCTTCCCTTGCCCATGTAATTTTTTCCCTTTGTCTCCATCTGGTGTCAATACATTTATTTGTGAATTGAAGTTCAGCTTTAATAGAAAGAACAAGAGCTCGGTCGGCAGCAGGGTCCTTATTCACAAAAAGGAATTGTTCTTCTAGATTTTTTTGTGTTTCATATAAATTATTTGGGTTTGTGAGTTTCCATTTTTTGATTTGTGTTTTGATGTTTTTTGTGTTTTTTTGGATGTGTAATCCTATGTTTTTTGTTTGGGAGTCAACAAGTTTCCAATGTTCAGAACAGGTGTTGGTGAAGTTGTTTATAGAGAGCCAACAGTTTTCAAATTTGAAAGGCGCTGACCCCAAGACATGGAATTTATGTCAAGAACGAGTGGGAAATGATCTGATATGGCTCTGTGAGTGATATGGACAGAGGAGAGGGGGTGATTATCTTCCCATTTGGTGGAGCATATGAAATGGTCGAGTCTGGCAAAAGATTGATTTCTAGACCAAGTGTAAGAGGCATTTGATGGTTTGATGTCGTTCAAAGCGTGGTTTGTGAGTAGCTTGCAAAAAGTTTTATCAGCTGCAGACATAGTTTGAGGGGAATTTGTGGAGTTAAATTTGTCTGTGTTTTGAGTTGTCAAGTTGAAGTCTCCACTAATAACCCAAGGTGACAAGTAGTGTTTTGTTGTGAGCAAATTTAGTTCAGCTAGGAAGGCCGATTTGTTATGCCATGGTTCCCCATAAACCCCAGAAAATGACCAGAGATAACCATCAGAAGAGTTTTTAAATGCAATGGTAATAGAGTATTCAAGTGTGGATATGTTTAGGGCAGTTAAGATCTGATTGTTGAAACCAACTAAGAGACCCCCTTTGAAGCCCGAAGGGGGTAACTGGACCCAGTCAGTGATTCTATTACCCCCTATAGTTTTGAGAGCAAAAGGAGTCAGACAAGTTTTTGTTTCTTGGATAGTGATCAGGTCGATTCTATTTTTGTAGATGTGTAATCAGATTTTTTTGCATCTTTGGAGGTTCGCATCTCCGCAGACGTTCCAAGATGAAAGTTTCATAGATTTGGTAAAAGATTTCCAAGAGATAAATAGCTCTAAAGAGAACTCAATCTAGTTGATTTTGAGAAGATCAAAGTTTATTTTTGCAGCATTTATGACCCTTTTATTTGACCAACCCTTTTAATCAGTATCTCTAATCATTAAAATCGGCAAGCAAATCAGTTATTGTAAATAACAAACTATGAATTGTTGAATTAAATTAATCACTAAAGAAATACTAACCAGTAGTATCAATCATTAATCACTGAAAGCAGCAAGGAAATCAGTAAAACTAACCTCAGTAGAAACAGGACGTCGGGCGTCAGCAGGAAGAAAGGAAGGAGCTAGGGCAGGCAGGTGGGCAAGCAAGAGGGCACCAGGCGTGGCGGCGGCGCCGGTTCTCAGGTGTGGCGGCGGCGCAGCGGATGGAGCAGCAGGGCGGGCAGTAGGTGGCTGGAGCAGCAGGGCGGAGGCGCAGGCGGTTAGAGCAGCAGGCGGCGGCGGCGGAGAAGAAACGCACCGGAGAAGAAGGGCACCGGAGAAGGGACGCCGGAGATGGAGCGCCGGAGAGAAGTGCCGGAGAAAACTAGCAGCAGCAGCAAAAATCGCCGGAGAAATCGCCGCAACAGGGAAATAGGGTAGCAATGAAACAGAAGAAAGGGGAAGAGTCGGGCGATCGCGGGTTATAAGTTCTCAAATAGCGTCGGTTGTTTACAACAACCGACGCCTAAACATCTTTAGCGTCGGTTGTTAGAAAAAACCGACGTCCAATTGGACGATATTTTCATGAAATTATTTGGCGGGAACCACTTTCAGCGTCGGTTATACAAGGATAACCGACGCTGACAGTGACACTTTTCGCGCAAATTTTCATCGCACATAGGCGTCGGTTGCTACGTATATAACCGACGCTGAAAATGACACTATTTTTTTTTATCGAAATATGGATTTCGCGGGCGACTTTACGCGTCGGTTTGTTATAAACAACCGACGCTTAATACAAAGTGGTACCCCTGTCTGGCTGGTCTTCGAATATAGACGTCGGGTTGCGTAAAAAACCGACGCCTTAAATGTTAGGCGTCGGTTTTCCTTAACAACCGACGCCCAGAAAAGTGACACTGAATGCTATTTCTGTAGTAGTGATTCTTTAAGGTGCTTAATTTCTTTTCCATTAATCTTTGGATAATGAAGAGGTTTTGTAAGAACATGAAGATGGCTTTGTCGCCAAGAAATGTAGGGGGATTTGATGGAAATTATTTTGGAATTAAAAGAAAATAATCCATTTTCTCTTTCCTTGAAAATCCCTTATACATGTTATTTTTCCAATACACGTAAAGATCGTTTCCATAGTTTCCTCTTTCCATCTTTGATTTGGCCGACCAAGGAAGATCTCAAGAGAAGGAGAATGATGACCATAACCGGTTGGTAAGTTTTGATCATCTTCTACCTCGGATTCATGGTGAAAACCCTAAAGCAATGCTTGATTATTGGTTTTCTTCACCCGATTTCCAATCCTAGCCATCTTTTTCATCCAAAAGCTCAAGGACAGAGCTTGGATAGTTTCTGGAACTCCATCTACCATTAGATCCATGGAGCTTGGAGCTTGGGATCAGTTCTAGGGGCGGGTTTTATAACTCAAACCCTTAATCATTGCTATTGCATCCATTTCTATGATAATCGTTGGTTATTCTTTTCTATTTGATACTCTTTTGGTTCATAGCTGAAATTCCCATGAAAAACGGTTGTTGTTCTTGGTTGTTCTAAGGAGGAAGATGATGACATCATCTTATATGTTTATCCAAGAAAAATTCCAGGTCAAAAGGTCTCCTTAGTTTCTCAAATGGTTTCCCAAACCGTTTGGGAGCAAACGGTTTCAAACCATTTGGAATGAAACGATTTCACCAAACCGCATGGAGGGAAACAGTTTCAAACCGTTTGGTGATGTTGACCAGGGTTGACCATTTGGGGATTTTTTCAAAATTATCTAGGTTAATGACCCATCAATTATAATTGATCAACTCTAATTGGTTCATGAGTTAAAGGTCCACCAATCACCAAAACCCTAATTGGGTTGAGTGCTGATTTCATAATTGATTGAGTTTGAAACTTGGGTTGATTGACCCAAACGGTCTCAAGATCGTTTGGGGATCACCCAAATGGTTTCAAGACTGTTTGGGGGTAACCCAAGACCATTTTTAGGTCTAGGGTTGAGTATGGTTAGGTGTTTGAATATCTAAAGATACCAAGTTGATTTGCAATCGAATGCTGATTTGGTGATCAATCTAGTGATCAAAACCCTAATTGGATGACATGGATTTGGGTGATGAGATGGGAAAATGGTCTCAAGACCGTTTGGAGGTCATCCAAACAACCTCAAGACCGTTTGGGGTCAGGTCATGTCCATTTTGGATGATGGACCAATAATTTTAAACTAACTAGTTTCACATTGAATAATGTTGAAGGAATGTCGATTCCAAACCCTAATCCAATTGATTCAAACCCTAATTGATGATTAATTGAGGGTTAATTGAAGGTCAAATCAGTTGAAGGTTGACCTATTGAACTCAATTGAAGTATGGTGATAGGTCCAATTGATGATTGGTTACATGAATTCAATGGTTGAAGGAACCAACATTGGAAACCCTTATTCAATTTGGCTTTGTTGAGACTATCTTTGGTCCATGCGGTTTTGAGGAGGTTTGGACCAAACGGTCTCAAGACCGTTTGGGGCCAAACGATCCCAAATCATTTGAGTTCATGTGTTTTCAAATGTTTCTTTAGCAAACGGTCTCAAAAGTCAACTTTGGGCAAACAGTCTTCACCACTTAATTTACTAAACAGTTTCAACCACAACTTTAGCAAACGGTCTCAGTGGTTTGTGGAAGACCATTTGGAGGTCTAAACGGTCTTAGACCGTTTGGAGGCTTTTTGTGCAAGGCCCTTTGGGGTCTATTTTGCCAAGACCATTTGGTGTATAATCAACCAAAACCGCATGAGTACTTAAAATGGTTAAAGGACAAGTTGATCAATTGATTAATACATGTTGTAATCAAAGATGATTATAGTGTTTGTATCCTAATAAGATAGGGTGATTAGTAACCTTTAAATAATAAAGCATTTATAATCATGGTGATTATGACATAATAATGATGGCAATTCTTCTTCAAGGTTGAGTTGACTTATCCTAATCAAGGTTGAACAAACATCATCCTATAGAGGATGTGAGAGAGAAGACTTCCTACATGAATGATAATCATGTAGTGGACTTCTAATATGAATGAATGTCTAATTAGGGTATGATCCTTTATAGTGAGATCATGAAGCCCTAATTATGAAGGTTAATGAATCATAACTCTAACTGAGGGTATTAATGGAAGTAGTCCTAATATGTGATGATGGTATGATCTTAATTCATAATGATGACATGATAAACCTTAATTCAAGGTACTTGATGAGCACTCCTACTTGGAATGAATAGTAAACCCTAATCTAGGGTGATGTGATGTGTATTGTAAACCCTAATCTAGGGTGATGTAATGTGAATAGTCAACCCTAATCTAGGGTGATGTGATGTGAATAGTGAACCCTAATCTAGGGTGATGTAATGTGAATAGTAAAACCTAATCTAGGGTGATGTGATTTGAATAGTAAACCCTAATCTAGGGTGATGTGATGTGAATAGTGAACCCTAATCTAGGGTGATGTAATGTGAATAGTAAACCCTAATCTAGGGTGATGCGATGTAAATAGTAAACCCTAATTTCAAATAAGGTAAATAAGAATGTGTAACCCTAATTCTGGGCTATACTTTATAGCATGAAGCTCTAAGGTTGGATAATGAAATGATGAGTCATTTATCCTAATTGAGCTAAGGGGATGATTAACGCTAATCGAAATGAAAAGGGAAACCATAACCCTAGCAAGGGTATAGTGGTGTAACCCTTGAATAATGATGTCAGAATTGTTTTGCAATATGATAAAATGAAATTGATGTGTCTGTTATCATATGTACTAATCATGCAGGGTTTATGAGATATTGAATATAGCCAAGTATGAGATATGATGCTTTGTTTATTGAAAGTATTTTATGAGCTTTGTAAGAAATGATATGCTATGTTGCATAGTGAAAGGTAACAAAAGAGATTGATAGGTTGTAAGAGCCATGTGAAATACCTACATTGCAATTATCATATTTACATTGACAAATGACTTGATAGCAATAAGTTACCTGTCAAAGTTGTAACAAGTATTTTGATGATCTCAGGGTTTGAACACCCATATTTTTGAATGATGATGATGAGATGATGAGGGATTGAGTTCCCAATGTTAATAAAGCTGTGAAATGAACTTGATGGAATTGTTTTTTTTTGGTAAAGGTCATAGCATATATTTAAATCACATCGAAGCAAGCAAACACCTGCTTTAGTGTGTTCGTACAAGATGACGGGGAAATAATAAAAACATTTGGGCCACGTGAAGATAAAGGCTAAGTTCTGATCACGACGGGGAGGCACCCCTTTAACAAGCCTCGAGAAGCTTTTAAAGAAGAAAATATCTAAAGTCTAGGAAAAAGATTTATCAGATCCTAATTAGGTGTTTTCATTGATGTTGCTGCACTATGTTGACTCCAGTTTCATCATCCACCATGGATTTAAGGTCGCAGAGAAATCTGACTTCCAATTCACCTTCTTCAGATTCAGCTTGTCCTTCTTCTGTTTGTTTACCTGCATATTGATAGTATGTGAAGATCTGCATCTATTTGTGATATAATATTTTGTCTCATTTTTTGGTTGTTGTTGAACATTCTGTTGTTTCTTTCTTTCTAGAGATTCCAACTGATGGTGATGAATATGTCGCTTCCCTTGAAAGTTTTGTATTGTCTATTTGGTGTGATTTGTGGTGGGAATGTTGCTTCCTTGATATCTAAAATGTAATTGCATGTGTAGTGTAAGATGTTGTTTTGTGAGGTGGTACACTTGAAGAAGATGTGATCAAATGAGTCAAAATTTGTTTTGCATAGAGATCATCTGAAAGGACCAATGAAACCCTTCTTCACTAGGTTTTCACCTGTGAGCAACTTGTTGTGCAATAGAAGCCACAGAAATTTTTTATATTTTTGCGGCCATTTCTGTTTCCATATTTTTGTGGTGGGTGAGGCGAAGCCTCTATAGGTGAGAAAAGAGTAGGCTCCCTTAACCGAGTAAGTGTTTCCCCATTTCCACGTTATATTGTTTGAGGAGTTTTTTTCCTAGGAGAGCTTTAAATTACAGAATTCATCTTGTTTGTGATGCATGAGAATGCATCTTTTAAGAGAGTTTGTTCTATTACTAGTTAGAAGGTGGAGAGCTTTATCGATTTTGATTTTAAGTAGATTGTTTGGGATGGTCCAGTTTGGGTGAAGATTTATGACAGAATTGTTTTCAAACCATGGATCATTCCAGAAAGAGATATTCAGGTGGGAGTGTGGAGGGGTGTTGATACTTTGAGTTATTTTTTGGATATTTTTGTTTATGTATTTCCAAAGGGGTGATGCAGATTTTTTTGAGACTATATGCCAGGGAGGGGATTTTTGGTAGTATTTGTGGTTGATGAGTTGAGACCAAATTTTTGCTTTATTTTGGATCCGACTGTTGATAATTTTTGTAATAAGGCAGAAGGCATGGGTTTCAATGTTTAGGATACCCCAATCACCCTGATCAAGAGGAGCAACTATTGTTTTCCAATTTACTAGATGATAGTGTTTCCCAGGTTTTTCAGATTTGTGGAAGTTATTCCAAAGGAATTTTCTCCTAACTTTGTCAAGGATATATTTTGTTTTTGATGGGAGAGGAATACAGCTCAGGAACTGTGAGGTGATGGGAGTGATGACACTGTTTAGGAGGGTAAGTCTCCCTGAAAGATTGAGGAAGTTATTTGTCCAGTCAGAGAGTTGTGTTTATTTTTTCAATAATAGGGGACCAGATTGCATTTGTTATGTTGTGGGGTGTGATTGGGAGGCCAAGGTATTTGATGGGAAAGTCTTCAATCTTACACCTTAAGAGATCTCTGAATCTCTCCAAAGAAGGTTGATTTAGGTGAACCCTTTGATGATTTATGCATATTTATTTTGAGTCCCGAGATGTAAGAAAAAATACCAAGGATTCTGAAGATGTTTAGAAGTGATGAGTCTTCAGGGGAGGAGAACATTATGGTGTCATCGGCAAATTGAATGATGTTCTCTTTGCATTCCCCAGGAGAGTTTATGAGACCACTTTGTTTTCCCAGGTGAATCATGCGAGAAAGGATAGTTGTGATGATGATAAAAAGGTAAGGGGAGAGGGGGTCTCCTTGTCTGAGGCCATTTGAATTATAAAAATAACCAAAGGGGACACCATTTATGATTGTTGAAAAGTGGTTTGTAGATATGCATGCATGCATCCAATTGACCCATTTGTCAGGAAAACCAAAACCAGTGAGAGTTTTAGTTAAGCAGTTCCAGTTGACAAAATCAAAAGCTTTCTCAAAGTCTAGTTTGATGGCCAGAAGGGGGGTTCTGTTTTTGTGGCAGAGATGTAAAGTTTCATTAACCATCAAATAAGCATCTTGGATGCTTCTATTTTTGAGGAAAGCATTTTGATTGAGGGGAATGATATTGTTCATGTCTGGTTTGATTCTATTTGCTACAGTTTTTTCTATGATTTTATATGAAGTGTTGATAAGGCTAATGGGCCTGAATTGGGAGATGTGATCGGGTTGACTTGTTTTTTTTATTAGGGTGATGAAAGTTTTGTTTGAGAACTTGATGATGTTGTGGGGGTTTCTACTTTCGTAGAAAGATTTTAGAAAAGCAAGGAAGTCATGTTTGTAATGGTCCCATTTTGCTTGATAGAATTCTATGTTAAGGCCATCAGGCCCTGGTGATTTATTTAGTCCTAAGTCAGATATGGCCGAATCCAATTCTCTATGGGTGAAAGGTTTTATAAGGTCTTGGGGTTTTTTTATGTTTTCATGACAAATCCTAGTCCAATCCAAGTCGTTAAGGCAGGAGGGGTTGTGGTTGTTGTTGAAAATGTTTTTGAAATGGTTTGTGATGTGAGTTGAGATAGATTGTTTGTGAGAGGTGAGCCTGCCATTTATATGTAGATGGGATATGGAATTTTGTCGATAGTTTTTGTTACAGATCTTATGAAAGAATTTTGTGTTTTTGTCACCTTCCCTTGCCCATGTAATTTTTTCCCTTTGTCTCCATCTGGTGTCAATACATTTATTTGTGAATTGAAGTTCAGCTTTAATAGAAAGAACAAGAGCTCGGTCGGTAGCAGGGTCCTTATTCACAAAAAGGAATTGTTCTTCTAGATTTTTTTGTGTTTCATATAAATTATTTGGGTTTGTGAGTTTCCATTTTTTGATTTGTGTTTTGATGTTTTTTGTGTTTTTTTGGATGTGTAATCCTATGTTTTTTGTTTGGGAGTCAACAAGTTTCCAATGTTCAGAACAGGTGTTGGTGAAGTTGTTTATAGAGAGCCAACAGTTTTCAAATTTGAAAGGCGCTGACCCCAAGACATGGAATTTATGTCAAGAACGAGTGGGAAATGATCTGATATGGCTCTGTGAGTGATATTGACACAGGAGAGGGGGTGATTATCTTCCCATTTGGTGGAGCATATGAAATGGTCGAGTCTGGCAAAAGATTGATTTCTAGACCAAGTGTAAGAGGCATTTGATGGTTTGATGTCGATCAAAGCGTGGTTTGTGAGTAGCTTGCAAAAAGTTTTATCAGCTGCAGACATAGTTTGAGGGGAATTTGTGGAGTTAAATCTGTCTGTGTTTTGAGTTGTCAAGTTGAAGTCTCCACTAATAACCCAAGGTGACAAGTAGTGTTTTGTTGTGAGCAAATTTAGTTCAACTAGGAAGGCTGATTTGTTATGCCATGGTTCCCCATAAACCCCAGAAAATGACCAGAGATAACCATCAGAAGAGTTTTTAAATGCAATGGTAATAGAGTATTCAAGTGTGGATATGTTTAGGGAAGTTAAGATCTGATTGTTGAAACCAACTAAGAGACCCCCTTTGAAGCCCGAAGGGGGTAACTGGACCCAGTCAGTGATTCTATTCCCCCCCTATAGTTTTGAGAGCAAAAGGAGTCAGACAAGTTTTTGTTTCTTGGATAGTGATCAGGTCGATTCTATTTTTGTAGATGTGTAATCAGATTTTTTTGCATCTTTGGAGGTTCGCATCTCCGCAGACGTTCCAAGATGAAAGTTTCATAGATTTGGTAAAAGATTTCCAGGAGATAAATAGCTCTAAAGAGAACTCAATCTAGTTGATTTTGAGAAGATCAAAGTTTATTTTTGCAGCATTTATGACCCTTTTATTTGACCAACCCATAAAGAGTTCTATATCATCAAGAGTTTTTTTTGCTTTTTCTTCGTCTATGAGATGAATGCCTATATTTTTTGCAAATTTTGTGAAACTATTGATGTTTGACCATGAAGCTAGGTCCTCAATACTATCTATATCGCATTTATAAGCCTTTGTGGGGGATGGGGAAGATATATTATGGATAGAAGATTTATCACTGAAAGAACAAATACAGGAGTTCGAGAAAGTACCTGGATTTGGCCTATTGACGATGATATTATTTTTTGTCTCTTTTTGGCATGGCATCATAATCTTTTGGATGTAGCTGCTTTCTTTCCTTTGTTTAGGACTCACCTGATCAGAACTCTGCAAAGTGTTGTCATCCTTTAGCTAAGGATTGTTTTGTTTTCTTATGGCGGTTTGGTTTGGATTTTGTGTGGGGCAACTTTCCTTTGTTGAGGTTGGAGAAGGGAAGATGGTACCTACTGGTATGTATGTGTTTTCATGAAAGGAGGGTTCGGATGTTCTGGTTCTTTTCCTACTTGTGTTAAGGTAAGTGTTGTCTGTGGAGGTGGAGTTTGAGTTTTTCCTGACCCAAACATGGTGGCGATCGCCAGAAGAGCGGGTATTTGAGGTAGTCTTTCTATCTTTGTTTGGGCAAAGCCAAGAAGGTGGATGGTTTGAGAGATCGGAGAAAGCTATCATGTTTTCTAAGGAATGTTCAGCAGACAGTTTGATATTAAATTGATTCACTGATTCTAATATTGATGGTTGGCGGTAAAGAAATGGCTGCTTTGACGGAGCAGAGACAAAAAGCTTTAATTTCTTGTATAGGATGCAAGGTTTCTGGGATGATATATTGAAGAGTAGCCCCGATGGAATGAGCTATACCCCGAAAAATCTCAACTTCCCTGAGGTGGGGTGGGAGATTTGTGATAGCAACCCAGTCAGAGCCACCAGCAGGAGCTTGGAAAGCACCTAAGTCAACCGTCCATTTTGATAATCTGGCTATAATGAAACTAGATCCACAAGGAATCGTAAGAATTTGGTTGAAGAGGTGGTTGATTTTTTTTCCTTCCGGGATAATGTAGATGAGCTGGGTTGGTGAGAATATTTTTGGTTTTAAGATTGTCTGTCCAGGGATGAGAAGGGCTAAGGCACGGGTGAAGTCTAGGACATTTATAGGGTTGTTGTCTATATTGTTTTCGATGGAGATGAGGATGCTTCTCAAGGTGAGGACCTTGAGAAGACGCATAGAGTTAGCAGGTAGGTCATGGGCAGCATACTCAAGGTGTTCTAGTGTTTTCATGTTTGTTGTTATAGGTGGGGTGTTTGTGTTATGTGTTGGAGTTGAAAGGTGAGAGTTTGGGTAGCGGGGTTTTGGTGTAGAAGTTGTGTAGTTTTTTGGTTTTTGGTAGGGTTTTGATATAGGCACTACCCTGGGGTTTATGTTCTGGTATCGAGAAGAGGTGGTGTCTGCATGTTCCGTCGGGAGGTCTGCGAGGCATGCAAAGGCATTTTTTGTGAGGGGAGGAGATGGGGGTTGTTTTATGCGCCTGTGGTCTGTGATGTTTTTTTGGGAACTCTAAAGTTCTTGTAGAAAGACGATCTTATTCTAGATAAAGAACGTGTGGAGAAGAACACTGAGTTTGCATGAGTTCTGATCTGATTTGGGAGAGGGAGAGCTTTACAGAACCTTTTTGTGTGGCCTATTTGGTGACATCTAAAACAGGTAAAGCAGGAAAGGCACCTAGAAATCGAGTGGTTCTTTCTAAAGCAAAGAGAACAATGAAGTGCCCGAAAAGGTTTTTTGGGGGGGACCATTTTCCAGATTTGGGTGCTGGAGTTTTTCTCTAGAAGTTTGTTAATGAGGTGAGATGATTTGTCTTGTTCTAATAAGGGAAACGAATAGTTTAGGAGATCCAAGTCATCTGGAATGATATCTGCCATAGGGGGGATCGGGGTTTTAGGGTTTTGTAAAGTGAGGAGATATTGAAAGGATTGTTCTTCTTATCCTTGTGGGAAGAAAAAAGATGGTACCTTTCTGCAATGGAACTTGTTTGTTGTAGTGTTGTAGGTGTACCCGTCGTCTTCCTCCTCTGAGTTCGAGGAGACTGAGATGGGTCATGATCTTGATCCCACTGGGGGTTGGTGCTCATCCCAGACAAAGAGATGGTCACCAGAGTTTGATGATGATGAGCTCTCTTGGTTGTGTCTTTTGTAAAGGTATGCTAGCTCAGGAGGCATATTAGAGATGAAATCATGCACCCAAACAAGGAAAGTACAGTTTCCAATCGGTTTGATGAAGATCGACCATTCCAGTTTGAGTTTGAGTTCAGTGATTAGCAAGTGTTATAATGGTTTATGTTTGAAAACATGCCTGATGCTAAAAGAATGTTGTAATGTACTTAATTAATCAAGTGAAATGATATCATGTAGAGCCCTGACCATAGATCCATCATCGTCAGTAGTTAGGTGATGGTGAAACATGTTTTCCTAAGGGAACTCCTGGAGAGCATACTTTTGAGTATGTGGGGGTAATGGGTGTGAATATCCTTACACCCTAATGGAGGAATTGATGTGAGATAAACATTAAATCTCTCAATCCTTCATTATTTATATATGCCGGGAAGATGTATCACTAATCTCCCGATGATGATGTTAATGTCGAATCGATGTGAGATAAACAAGAAATATCTCGATTACGAAGAGAGTACAACATGCCACTGTAACTCTAATAGCGAAGTTGCCATCATACCCTGGAAAGCTATTATGGCAGAGACACAAGATGTCCTGCATATTGTTCCTCACACTGACTGAGGAATATGAGGTCATAGAAATCTGGCTCTTTTGATGACCTATGTATGGTACCGATTACAATTTTGCAATGGTCAGTTAGAGCATGAGCGGTATACCTCATCTCCTCAGGGCATAAGTATGATTGTAAAACATAATCAGCCGTGTAGCATATTTTCTAGGGTTGAATTATGAGAATCAATGGTTGATGATATATGGTCTATTATATCCTAATTGGATAAATGATATACATGTTTTTCATATTCCTTATTGAATAAATGACTTGTTGCTTTATCAAGTTATAACTGGAATGAAATGTATAGAAAATACTGCTCTACTTAGTATAATCAATGATTTACCCACTGTTGAATATTTATAATTCTACTGCTCAGTGTCATTCTATGATTAGCAATAACAATGTTTTGGCAGAGAGTTATATCTCTCATTGGGACAATTTCAATTGTCTCACCCCCGTGGGATTCAACTTTTTAGGTAGACGTTGAGGAAGAAGAAACCCTTCAGTGGGTGAGCAACAACAGTAGCAGCACCAACAACAAGGACAACAGTGATCCTCAAGTGGAGACATTGTTTGTCAAGTCCTGTATATAGAGAGAGTCCTATGTGTCGTCTCTGTACTCTCAGGTCCTACGAGTCAGTAGAGAGTTTGATATAGATCTGAGATTTTTGGCTTGATGCCTCGAGATTTTTGTATGCTGCTTATGTTCAGTTTAACATGGCAGTCAATGTTTATGACTCTCGAGATGAAATGACACAAGGACTTACTGATGTATCAGATTGTAAATAACTTACTTTGATCTTTCATGAAAGAGTTTTTCAGTTTGTGGATCTCATTGCAAAACGTTTTAATTTTTAGTGATTTTCAGTAATTCTGTTGCTAATAATCCGCTTCCGCATTAGTTAATCTTGTTTTCATAAGTTGGATGCCACAAGTGTTGGTATCAGAGCTCTAGGTTCGCTACGTCTACAGAGACATAGGACTAGGGTTGTTGAGTCTATTCTAGTGTCTTCCAGTCTATCTGATAGTGTCTTCTACTCATATAGGAGGAGAACAGAAAACTAAAGAAGTCTGGATCACATGATGAACATGTTGCAGAATGTAGTGTTGCTGCACCCGGAGGAGGTGAAAGAGACCAAGGAAGGGAGGAGCATGTGCCTGAACTACCCCAATTCAATCAAGCTGACATGGGGAATCCAGCCTTCCAAGCCATGCTCGGGTAGTTTATAGCTGCCATGACACATATGACTGATAGGATGCCCATACTTGCACCTAGGGCACCTGCCCATCAAGAAGGACAAAGAGCCGACAAGACGTTTGAACGACTACGTCGGGTTGGAGCCACGGAATATGCTGGGACAGCTGACCCAGCAGATGCTGACATGTGGTTAACTGAGTTAGAGAAGGCCTTTAGAATCCTGAACATCCCAGAAGCTAAGAAGGTTAGACATGTTGTGTACCTTCTCAAGGGGAGTGTTGGTCACTGGTGGACCATAGAGGAAGGGAAAAAGCTAGGTGTGGAGATTGAATGGGAGATTTTCCGATGGGAATTTATTAACAAATACTTTCCTAAGATGTTCCTGGATGAGAAAATATCTCAGTTTCATAGGTTAAGACAAGGACCAATGAACATTAGCGAGTACGAGGCTATGTTCATGGAGCTTTTACGGTTCTGTCCGCATATGGCAACCACAGATGAAGAGAGGATACTACGTTTTGAGAAGAGATTAAACGTTGAGTTGACCACCCCTATATCTACTTTGGAGATCAGGGAAAGATTTGCTACTTTTGTTGAATCTATTAGAAGGATAGAGAGGTCTGTGACTGAGAATTGACATACCAAGAACAAGAAGGTGTACCCCCAGTTCCAAGGATCCTCATCCAAAGGTTTCAAGAGACTGAGGTTTTCTATGCCTACACCACCACCTAGATTCAGTACCCAGACACAGTGGACGTCAAATAGGGGCAAAGGATGAAGTTTACCACCAGAAGGAGCTCGTAGATCAACATCTGTGTCAGTTACAGGACCATCCATACCTCAGCTAGGGATCAGAAGTTGTTTCATATGTGGAACGATGGGGCATCTGATGAAGGATTGCAGAGCCCGAGAGGCAAGTGTCACTCAACCTCAAAGGCAGTGTCAGCAAGGTTTTCAAAGGAGACAGTTTCCAGGTGGTGCTAGAGGATGTGGATAAGCGTCCCAAGCTAGATCATCGGCACCCAGTCATCGAGGACCAAATCAACCACAGGCGACGACGAGATTCTATGCAATGAATCCACCTGATGTAGTAATCAACCCTCGTGTTGTGACAAGTCAGATGAAACTATTTTATTCTGATATGTCTACATCCTGCATCGTATCTGTTTTAATTGATCAGGGTGCTACGTATTTCTTTATCACTCAAAGAGTGATTCTTGACTGCAACATGACTACCAGTCATAGAGCAGATAGTCTGTTGTTAGAAACTCCTTTGATGGGATCTGCTGTGTTGTGGGAGGTGTGTTCTCCCTGCATTCTTTTCTTTTCTGAACATCACATTCAAGTGGATCTTATACCACTTGAGATGCACGGGTTCGATATAATCCTTGGGATGGATACTTAAGAAAGGTATAAGGTTGTCTTGGATTGTGAGTCCAAGCAAGCTGTGTTCACAGATGATTGTGACACACGGATCTTTCAGAGAAATAGAAAGATTCTTCCAACCTGTCTTGTGTCAGCTATGGTAGCTAAGAAGCTGATGAGGAAAGGATGCTTGGAATTCTTGGCCCATGTGGTAGATACCACTATGGAGAGTTCCAATCCTACTATAGTTCCTATAGTCAGGGAATTTGAAGATGTATTTCCTGAAGAACTTCTAGGTGTACCTCCGTGCTGAGAGATTGATTTTGAGATTAATCTAATTCCGGGCACGCAGCCAATAGCACAAACACCATATAGGTGTACCTCCATGCTGAGAGATGGAAGAACTCAAGAAACAACTGCAAGAGTTGCTTGAGAAGGGTTTCATCTGACCAAGCACTTCACCTTGGGGTGCTCTGGTCCTCTTTGTTAAGAAAAAGGATGGGTCGATGCAATTGTGCATTGATTACAGACATTTAAATAAAGTAACTATAAAGAATAAGTATCCTTTGCCAAGGATTGATGATCTCTTTAATGAGTTGCGTGGTGCAACCATCTTCTCAAAGATGGATCTGAGGTCGGGATATCATCAATTGTGTATTAAGGAGGGTGACATACCTAAGTCTGCCTTCAGGACAAGGTATGGTCACTATGAGTTCACAGTTATGTCGTTTGGACTAACTAATGCACCAACTGCATTTATGGAACTCATGAATAAAATCTTTTGACCTTTTCTTGATCAGTGTGTAGTCGTCTTTATAGATGACATCCTGATCTATAGTAGAGATGCTTAACAGCATGAGCATCATCTTCGTCAGGCTCTAACTTTTCTAAGAGAGCATAAGTTATATGCTAAGTTTAGCAAGTGTGAGTTTTGGTTACCAGAAGTTTCTTTTGTTGCACACATAATATCGGCTTCAGGTATACCTGTTGACCCTAAAAAGGTAGAATCTATCTTGCAATGGGAACAATCGAAGACACCAACGGAGATCCATAGTTTTCTAAGGTTGGTAGGCTATTACAGAAGGTTCATTAAGAACTTTAGTTCTATAGATTTACCCTTGACTAAGTTATCCAAAAAGGATGTTCCTTTTGTCTGGAATGACAAGTGTCGGCAATCATTCCAGTTGTTGAAGGAAAGATCGACAAGTGCACCTGTGCTGGTGCTACCTAAACAAGGGAAAGGGTATATAGTTTTATGTGATGCCTCTAAAAATGGACTAGGATGTGTGTTAATGCAGGATAAACAAGTGATTTCTTTTGCCTCTCGAAAGCTTAAGAAACATGAGGAAAATTATCTGACACAAGATCTAGAACTAGTTGTTGTAGTCCATGCTTTGAAGATCTGGAGGCATTATCTCTATGGAGAGACATTCTAGATTTTCACAGACCATAAGAACCTAAAGTACATCTTTTCTCAGCATGAGCTAAACATGAGGCAATGCCGCTGGATGGAGTTAATTAAGGACTATGATTGTACAATTGATTATCATCCAGGGAAAGCCAATGTGGTTGCTGATGCTTTAAGTTGGAAATCAGCAACACCAGCCCTAGATAGAGCACAGTTAAATTCTTTGGTGTGCTCTAGGAGGTATATGCTTATCTCTTTAAGGCAAAACAATGTACAGTTAAAAGTATCATTGTTATCTGGGTTGTTAGCTGAGATGCACATAAAACCTATTTTGAGACAACAGATTAAGGAAGCACAATAAGCTGATGTTGTAGTTCAGCAGATTAGGTCAGAATATGGTAGCGAGAAACGAGAAGGTTTCCATGATTCAGATGATCAGGTAGCCTGTTATCATGGTAGAATGATAACACCTGATGTCGATAACTTAAGGAAGTTAGTCCTGGAAGAAGCTCATTCTTCAATGTATGTTATGCATCCAGGAAGCACCAAGATGTATCATAACTTGAAAGATATGTATTGGTGGTCTAGTTTAAAGAAGGATGTTGTTGATTTTGTTATGCGGTGTCTGGTGTGTCAGCAAGTTAAAGCTAAACACCAGAAGCCCACAGGAACAATGCAACCTTTTCCTATACCACAATGGAAGTGGGATCATGTGACCATGGATTTTGTGGTTGGGTTACCAGAACAGCCAAAGGTCATGATTCTATCTGGGTAATAGTTGATAGGTTGACAAAGACAACACATTTGTTACCTGTCAAAACAACCTATTCTACTGAGAAGTTGGCACAATTATATGTAGATGAGATAGTGCGGCTGTATGGGGTCCCAGTTACCATTGTTTCTGACAGGGGTCCCCAGTTTATGAGTCATTTTTGGGAGCGACTTCATAAAGCCTTAGGCAAAGTTAAGGTTTAGTACAACCTTTCATCCTCAGATAGATGGACAATCAGAGAGGACTATACAGACCTTGGAGGACTTGCTTAGGGCATGTGTCCTTCAATTTATAGGAAGTTGGGATCTACATCTAAGCTTGATAGAGTTTTCCTATAACAAAAGCTATCAACACAACATTGACATGGAACCTTATGAAGCTTTGTATGGTAGACGTTGTAGATCTCCCCTAGGTTGGTATGAAATTGGTGAATATCAACTTTTGGGTCCTGATCTTGTGCAGCAGACCACCGAGAAGATTCAAATAATACAACAACAATTAAAGACTGCACAATATAGATAGAAATCTTACGCTGATAAGTGTCGTAGACCTTTAGAATTCCAGGTTGGAGACAGAGTGTACCTCAAGGTCTCACCTTGGAAGGGAGTTCTTAGGTTTGGAAGGAAAGGAAAGTTAGCTCCAAGATTTATGGGGCCTTATCCAATCATTGAGCAGATTGGAAAGGTAGCTTATAAGCTGGAGTTACCACCTGAGCTACAAAAGTTACACCCAGTGTTCCACATTTCCATGCTAAGGAAATGTCATCCTGACACAGAACCAGTTTTGTAGCTTGTGGAAGTAGAGTTAAACGATGATATATCTTATGTCGAAGGACCTATGTTGATCCTTGACAAAAGGATCAAGAAGTTGAAAAAGAAATACATTAGTCTTATAAAAAGTCCTCTGGAATCATCATGGCATTGAAGAAGCAACATGGGAACTAGAGGAAAAAATGAGGAGGAAATACCCTACTCTTTTCTCTTAAAATGTTTTGTTAATGATTTCGGGGACGAAATCCTTCTAAGGAGTGGATAACTTGTAACATCCCTGACCTGGGTTATGTACTAACCCTAGGTGTTTTGCTTAATAAAAATGATTAGACGTTTTCTCTTATCTTTTGAAAAGTAATTAAGGCTCTTGAGGAACTTATATTTCAATTTCAGTCCCTTTTGAATAATGTTGAAACATTGTTTTGTTAATTTTAGACTAAAGTGCAAATTACCCAAGTTGAGGGGTTAACTTGCAAATTCCACATGATAAGATGTTCCTCTGATGTTGAGAAATCATAAGAATGAATATGAAGTAGTGGTATGGTTTCCACAAGCTTGGGCATCAAGATAAAGCTTGTAGAGCAATCCTTGTGCATTAAAACCTAGTTTTGGTGTAATGTGCAATTTACCCAAAATCTAGTGTTCAATATGCAATATATCACCTCTAGAGCGTATCTCATGTTTCTTGGCATCAAGTAGAGCAAAGAAAATGATACGGGCGCCTCATTTGAGTTATCTTGTAGGAGAGAGAATCTTGACATTAAAATAATCAAGATTTAAGCATATAAGGAACTTTAGTTTAAATTATACAAAAAGAAATAAATTAATTAAGGAGCCCTTCAACCAAAAGTGGAAGTATGTGTTTGAAATAGAGTTGTACTAGCTTGTGCCATGCTATGGCACAAAAAGATCTTGGTTTAGTGGAAGCCACTCACATTAAGATAATAAAAAGTAATATCCACTAAAAGGTTGGATATTAATATAAAATTCTTTAAGGTGCTTAATTTCTTTTCCATTAATCTTTGGACAATGAAGAGGTTTTTGAAGAACATGAAGATGGATTTTTTGCCAATAAATGGATGGGGATTTGATGGAAATTATTTAGGAATTAAAAGAAAATAATCCATTTTCTCTTTCCTTGAAAATCCCTTATACATGTTCTTTTTCCAATACACATAAGGATCGTTTCTTTAGTTTCCTCTTTCCATCTTTGCTTTGGCCGACCAAGGTAGAGCTCATGAGAAGGAGAAAGATGACCCTAACCTTTTGGTATGTTTTGATCATCTTCTACCTCGGATTCATGGTGAAAACCCTAAAGCAATGCTTGATTATTGGTTTTCTTCACCTGATTTCCAATCCTAGCCATCTTTTTCATCCAAAAGCTCAAGGACGGAGCTTGGACAGTTCCTGGAACTCCATCCACCACTAGAGTTGTGGATCTTGGAGCTTGGGATCAGTTCTAGAGGTGGGTTTTATAACTCAAACCCTTAATCATTGCTATTGCATCCATTTCTATGATAATCTTTGGTTATTCTTTTCTATTTGATACTCTTTTGGTTCATAGCTGAAATTCCCATGAAAAACAACTTTTGTTCTTGGTTGTTCTAAGGAGGATGATGATGACATCATCTTAGATGTTTATATAAGAAATATTCCAGGTCAAACGGTCTCCTTAGTTGCTCAAACGGTTTCAAACCGTTTGGAATGAAACGGTTTCACCAAACTGCACGGAGGGAAACAATTTCCAACCATTTGGTGATGTTGACCAGGGTTGACCATTTGGGGATTTGTTCAAAATTATCTAGGTTAATGACCCATCAATTATAATTGATCAACTCTAATTGGTTCATGAGTTAAAGATCCACCAATCACCAAAACCCTAATCGGGTTGAGTGTTGATTTCATAATTGATTGAGCTTGAAACTTGGGTTGATTGACCCAAACGGTCTCAAGACCATTTGGGGATCACCCAAACGGTCTCAAGACCGTTTGGAGGTCACCCAAGACCGTTTTGAGGTCTAGGTTTGAGTATGGTTAGGTGTTTGAAGATCTAAAGATACCAAGTTGATTTGCAATCGAATGTTGATTTGGTGATCAATCTAGTGATCCAAACCCTAATTGGATAACATGGATTTGGGTGATGAGATGGGAAAACGGTCTCAAGACCGTTTGGAGGTTATCCAAAGGACGTCAAGACCGTTTGGGGTCAGGTCATGTCCATTTTGGATGATGGACCAATAGTTTTAAAGTAATTAGTTTCACATTGAATAATGTTGAAGGAATATCGATTCCAAACCCTAATCCAATTGATTCAAACCCAAATTGATGATTAATTGAGGGTTAATAGAGGGTCAAATCAGTTGAAGGTTGACCTATTGAAATCAATTGAAGTATGGTGATAGGTCCAATTGATGATTGGTTACATGAATTCAATGGTTGAAGGAACCAACATTGGAAACCCTAATTCAGTTTGGCTTGTTGAGACTATCTTTGGTCCATGCAGTTTTGAGGAGGTTTGGATCAAATGGTCTCAAGACCGTTTGGGACCAAATGGTCTCAATACCGTTTGGGACCAAACGATCCCAAACCGTTTGATTTCATGCATTTTCAAATGTTGCTTTAGCAAACAGTCTCAAAAGTCAACTTTGGGCAAACGGTCTTCACCACCTACTTTGTTAAATGGTTTCAACCCCAGCTTTAGCAAACGGTCTCAGTGGTTTGTGCAAGACTGTTTGGAGGTTTAAACGGTCTTAGACCGTTTGGAGGCTTTTTGTGCAAGAACTTTTGGGGTCTATATGGCCAAGACCGTTTGGTGGATAATCAACCAAAACCGCATGAGTACATAAAGTGGTCAAAGGACAAGTTGATCAATTGATTAATACATGATGTAATCAAAGATGATTATAGTGTTTGTATCCTAATAAGATAGGGTTATTAGTACCCTTTAAATAATCAAGGATTAACAATCATGGTGAAGATGACATAATAATGATGTTAATGCTTATTCAAGGCTGAGTTGAATTATCCTAATCAAGGTTGAACAAACATCATCCTATAGAGGATGAGAGAGAGAAGACTTCCTACATGAATGATAATCATGTAGTGGATTCTAATATGAATGAATGTCTAATTAGGGTATGATCCTTTATAGTGAGATCATGAAATTCTAATTATGAAGGTTAATGAATCATAACTCTAACTGAGGGTATTAATGGAAGTAATCCTAATATGTGATGATGGTATTATCTTAATTCATAATGATGACATGATAAACCTTAATTCATGGTACTTGATGATCACTCCTACTTGCAATGAATAGTAAACCCTAATCTAGGGTGATGTGATGTGAATAGTGAACCCTAATCTAGGGTGATGTAATGTGAATAGTAAACCCTAATATAGGGTGATGTGATCTGAATAGTGAACCCTAATCTAGGGTGATGTAATGTGAATAGTAAACCCAAATCTAGGGTGATGTGATGTGAATAGTAAACCCTAATCTAGGGTGATGTGATGTGAATAGTGAACCCTAATCTAGGGTGATGTAATGTGAATAATAAACCCTAATCTACGGTGATGCGATGTGAATAGTAAACCCTAATTTCAAATAAGGTAAATAAGAATGTGTAACCCTAATTCTGGGCTATACTTTATAGCATGAAACTCTAAGGTTGGATAATGAAATGATGAGTCATTTATCCTAATTGAGCTAAGGGGATGATTAACCCTAATCGAAATGAAAAGGGAAACCCTAACCCTAGCAAGGGTATAGTGGTGTAACCCTTGAATAATGATGTCATAATTGTTTTGCAATATGCTGAAATGAAATTGATGTGTCTGTTATCATCTGTACTAATCATGCAGGTTTCATGAGATATTGAATATAGCTAGGTATGAGCTATGATGCTTTGTTTATTGAAAGTATTTTATGAGCTTTGTAAGCAATGATATGCTATGTTGCCTAGTGAAATGTAACAAAAGAGATTGATAGGATGTAAGAGCCATGTGAAATACCTGCATTACAATTATCATATTTACATTGACAGATGACTTGATAGCAATAAGTTACCTGTCAAAGTTGTAACAAGTATTTTGATGATCTCAAGGTTTGAACACCCATATTTTTGAATCATGATGATGAGGGATTGAGTTCCCAATGTTAATAAAGCTGTGAAATGAACTTGATGGAATTGGTACTCATTCTTTATAGAAATTGCTATAATGGTTTATGTTTGAAAACATTCCTGATGCTAAAAGAATGCTGTAATGTAGTTAATTAATCAAGTGAAATGATATCATGTAGAGCCCTAACCATAGATCCATCATCTTCAGCAGTTAGGTGATGGTGAAACAGGTTTTCCTAAGGGAACTCCTGGAGAGCATACTTTTGAGTATGTGGGGGTAATGGGCACGAATATTCTTATGCCCTAATGGAGGAATTGATGTGAGATAAACATTAAATCTCTCAATCTTTCATTATATGTATATGCCGAGAAGATGTATCACTAATCTCCCGATGATGATGTTAATGCTGAAATGATGTGAGATAAATAAGAAATCTCTCGATTATGAAGAGAGTACAACATGCCATTGTAACTCTAATAGAGAATTTTCCAGCATACCCTGGAAAGCTATTATGGCAGAGATACGAGATGTCCTGCATATTGTTCCTCACACTGACTGAGGAAGATGTGGTCATAGAAATTTGGCTCTTCTGATGACCTATGTATGGTACCGATTACGATTTCATAATGGTAGGTTGGAGCATGAGTAGTATACCTCATCTCCTCAGGGAATAAGTATGATTGTAAAATGTAATCAGCCGTGTAGCATATTTGCTAAGGGTTAAATTACGAGAATCAATGGTTGATGATATATGGTCTATTATATCATAGTTGGATAAATTATATACATGTTCTTCATATTCCTTATTGAATAAATGGCTTGCTACTTTATCAAGTTATAACTGGAATGAACTATATAGAAAATACTACTCTACTTAGCTTAATCAATGATTTACTTGTTGTTGAATATTTATAATTCTACTGCTCAGTGTCATTCTATTATCAACAATAACAATGTTTATGGTGGTGAGTTATATCTCTCACTGGGACAATTTCAATTGTCTCACCCCCGTGGGATTCAACTTTTTAGGTAGACGTCAAGGAAGAAGAAACCCTTCAGTGGTTGAGCAACAACAGCAGCCACAGCAGCAGCAGCAACAACAAGGACAACAGTGATCCTGAAGTGGAGACACTATTTGGAAAGTCATGTGTATAGAGAGAGTCTTATGTGTCATCTCTGTACTCTTAGGTCCTAGGAATCAATAGAGAGTTTGATATAGATCTAAGATTTTTGGCTTGATTCCTCGAGATTTTTGTATGCTGCTTATGTTCAGTTTAATAGGGCAGTCAATGTTTATGACTCTCGAGATGAAATGACACAGAGACTTACTGATGTATCAGATTGTAAATAACTTACTTTGATCTTTCATGAAAGAGTGTTTTAGTTTATGGATCTCATTACAAAAAGTTTTAATTTTTAGTGATTTTCAGTAATTCTGCTGCTAATAATCCGCTTCCACATTAATTAATCCTGTTTTCATAAGTTGGATGCCACACCTTCAGTCCCATTTATAGGCTCCAAGGATCTTGAACGGTTTTCAGAACTTTTGGGTCTTCATTGTCTCGAGACCGTTAAGCATCCTCACGGTCTTGGAGGACCGGTTGGGTCTTCACGGTCTTGAAACCATTAAGCGTCCTCGCGGTCATGGAGATCGATTGAGTCTTCGCGGTCTCAAGAATGTTAAGCATCCTTACGATCTTGGAGACCGATTGAGTCTTCATGGTCTTGAGCCCATTAAGCATCCTCACGCTCTTGGAGACCATTTGAGTCTTCGTGGTCTTGAGATCCTTAAGCATCCTCACGGTCTTGGAGACCGGTTGGGTCTTTGCAGTATGGTGACCGGTTTGGTTAAGAATTTTTGTGATTTTTTGGGGTTTATCTATAGGAATAAAAGAGAAATATCAGTCTATTAGTATATTTGCAATAAATATAGAAATTTAAGTATTTAATCTAATTTATCTAAGGAAGAGTATAGAAAACTAAGGAAATTTAGTAAGATAACATCATAAAATGGGAGGTTATCAGTCTTCTCCCCTTTACCTTCTCCTCTTCATGTAATACATGCCTTCTCCCTCTTTTTCCAAAAGAAGGCATACTTTTCTCTCCCTTTGTCATTTCAAAAAGTGGGGTATGAAGAAATAAGAAACATCACTTATTAAAAGAAGGAGATAACAAAAAGTGATATAAGGAGAGAGTAGAAGAGAACAAATAGGGTCTTGTCCAATCATAGAAATAAAAGTAAGTTATAGCGAGCCTTGAACAACCCAAAATGCAAGATAAAGTGATGCAGAAAAACAATAAATTGCAATTTTGACCCTTACGATGATGAAATTTTCCCAAGAAACGTCAGGGCTCATGGCAAAGCGATGAGCCTTGTTCAGAAGGCCGTTTCTGCATAAAAAACACTACTCTTGCATAAAAATTTGGAACTGGAGCAAAATCTACATAAAATCCAAAGATGCTCCAAGTTCTACATACAATGTAGCTCTATATATCCTGCATCACAATGCTATGTATGCAACTCAAGTTAGTAGATATTCAATTAAAGGAACAAGCTTGAGCATGTATGAGATAGGATACAAACATAGCATATAGTGAAATAGCACTTGATGAAAAAGGCTAAAACTACATGTATATGAACTATTAGTAGATAATATCACTCATTAGGACTACTAGTAGGATCTGGATCATAGCGAGAGATGCACAAGATAAAGCAAGCTATGAGTAGATGTAGAGATATATCCAAACAAAGAGATATGCAATTTTAGAATCGTGAAAGCATATTACTCACTAGCAAATATGCATAACTACTAAAAGATGATTACCACTAAGAACCTCAAGGTTGTATCCACACAAGATATATGATTTTATATATGTAGCAAGTTTGAGCATAGCGGAAGAAATTTAGACACAACCAAGACATCCAAAGAGATCATCATCAAAACCTGCAAAGCAACTCAAGGGAAGTAATTGCAAGATAGATATACCAATTATGGGAAATTAGATAGATAGAGTTGCAAGCAAGCAAGGTAATTTAAAAACATGGAAATAAGCACATATAAAGGTACCAAGGGAGTTCCGAATAATAATACTATTAGTTGAGAAAATCCAATTGAGAGGGAAATTCTCATCCAAATAGCCAACTGTAAATTCTATGCACTGTGTTGTTAGTCGAGTTCTATGTATTGACAACTCGACCGATGACAGTTGTTGGCAACACCCATTGGCATTGGTCAGTCGAGTTTCTAACAGGACAAACTCGACTGAAAAAGTTGTTGAAAAAAAGTACACATACTTGATAAAAACCTATTTAGAGGCATGCTCAAAATATATGCCATATCCAAACATGTGTAAGCCAGTTAGTAAAACACTATGAAACCATTAGAAACAATTTTTGAGTATGAGTGTTAAATACCGCTTTTGACTCAAAAACCACATGCATAGTGCACACTAACTTGGCAAAACACACTATGATCTCATATGAGAAAGAAAAACATTACCTCAGTACTTACCATTTCTTTTCCACTTGTTTTCACCCTCTAAACATCTAACCTTTCTTCTTTCATGTGTATTGAGAAGTCAATTTGCAATTCAATAGCTCAAGTCAACCCATTTGCAAGTACCTACAAGAATAAAGATGAAATGGTCCCCAATCATGTTATTAAGTCCGGAGGGGTTAGTTTAGCAACCCAAGTCCTATTTCTCTTGGGTTATTTCCTGAAAGGACAGTAAGTAGAATAATGGCAAATATCATTGCAATAGTTACATGTTCCCATAGCCTTGGAACTAGAAGATTCTCCATGGAATGTTGGAGGTCCTTTACCTTTGTTGTTCTTTGTCTACTATCATATCCTAAACCATGTCTATGAATTTGTTTAGTAGTATGGTGTAGGATGTCATTAAGATTCTTTTTACCAACTAAGAATCAATGCAAAGAAGATCTCAAACTATCATTATCATAAATAAGAGAAGAAATAGTAGAATATAAATGATTGATATTATCTATAGCATATAAGAGATCATTTTCTAAGAAAAGAGCCTTATTTAAATAAGAAACTCTATCAATATGAAGAGAAAAAAATATTATTCTCTCTACTAGTAGAACTAGAACAAGATTCAAGAACATTGATTTTAGCAAGCAAGGAGGCATTTTCTATTTCAAGCAAAGAAATCTTAAAAAAATTAACAACATTTTTAGATTCTAATCCTTTCAAAAAAAATCATTGTCCTTGTTTTCAGATTTAAGAACATCAATATCATGCATGGGAGAATGAACAATTAAGGTATTCTTTTCATTAGAACTACTCATAAGAGGTTGAGCTTCTAGAAATCTAATCTTCTCAAGAAAACTAGCATTTTCATGTTTAAGAGAGTCTACTTGGATATGAAAAGCATTTTTATCATTAAGAAATCAAGTATTATCATGTTCAAGATCATCTAATTCTACATGAATTTTATCAACAATTCTAGCAAACTTTTTATCTTTTTAGAAGACTTAAGAGAGGCATGATTAGCATTAAAGATAGCAATTAAAGGTTCGTTATCTAAAGAGTTTAGATTTACCTCATTTGGGTCTTCATTTTTTGAAGCCGTAAGACCAAACTGGAATTGTCCTTCATCACTAGAGCTTGAGCTAGATCCTCCACTTGATTCTTCACTTGAGCTTGAGTTGGAGGAGTCACTTGAGCTCTTGTATCATTTCTCCTTCTTCTTGTACTTCTTCCTTGTGATGATGGATCTTCTTGCCTTACAGACAACCTATTTTGAAGTGACCCTTCTGTCCATACTTGAGGCACCGAATGGAGGAGGAATTCTTACATTTGTAGAATCTAACCTTGGAGTACATGGCATCTTCTAACATGAGACGATGGACAGGTTGTAACATACTAGATCTCAGACCCTACCCAGGAAGTTGACATTTTGGACTTACCCAAACAAGATTGAAGGTTAGACCTTAATATATGTTTAGTATAACCCCAATGAGATAATGCAAGTATATATAACCTTAATGTAACCTAATGTTCTAATATTAATCTTAGGTTTATAATGTATACATAAAATATGCCACATAACTCATTTTGGTGGTAATATGAAGATAAGAAACTTAATTGGATGAATAATTTAAATAATGGGTCGTTAATGGGATATATGCAATATCTCATAAAAAGAAGTCTCAAAAGTGGAATAAAACTTCAAATTCAAAATCTACATATCAAAATTAGCCTTAATGTCAAATTTCATCTAATTTGGACCACCTTGAAACATTACGATAAGTTTAGGAGAGAGAAAATGAGTAAAAGGAATAAGTAATGAATAATGTAATTATATAACTTCAAAATATGAAAAAAGGGAAAATTCATATTCAACACATCAAATATAACTTGTAGAAGAATGTTTGGTCCAATTTGGATGTTGTTTGTGCAAGTTATACAATTTTAGGTACATTCTGGACTTTTCTGGAATTTACCCAATTCGGAAGTTTTCTTTGTAAATTGTCACATGAATTATAGTATTTAGATATTACCTCACCATTCACAAGTTTTTGAACCATAGGGAGCCTAGTTGCACCTTGGTTTGAAGGTGTTTCTTTCCAAGGGCATTTTAGAGATTACTCTCTTTTTAAATGAGCTTATCTTTAGAAGCTATCAACCAATGGGGTTATTTCTTTGAATGGAGGTCGATTGGGATGGCGTATAAGTGTCCATAAACTAAAATTTGATATTCAATAAGACTCTATGAGTTTTCCTCTTGCATGGACATGAAATCCCTAAGCTAAGGACACATGGAAAGCTCCATGGACACCTCATGCTTGACTTCTTCCTTATCCATAAAGGTTTGCATGTCCATAGTCACACTTAGCATTAGACACATGGAACGTAACTTGAAACCCCATGCTTGACTTCTTCCTTATCCATAAATGCTTGCATGTCCATGGACACCCTTATACATGACACATGGAAAGTCTCATAGACACCTCATACTTGGCCTCTTTCTTTATATAGCCATATCTACCCCTTCCCAACTCCAAATTTGAAAACTCATTCTCTCCTTTATTTCCTCTAGCTTAGGAATCATTCCTACTCTATTTTTCCATGAAGGTTTTGTCCCAAGGTGAAAGGAGGTGCCTACCTTGGTGAAGAAGGCTCCCAAGGTTCCAAATTTCTCTATTTAGGATTTCTTAAGCTCCTTCTTGGTGATTTTGACCAAAACTAGTAAGTTTTCTCCTTTACTTCCCTATTTTCATGTTGTTAGTATTCCTTCCACCTTCCTCCAGGTTAGAACCCTGGTCTTCCATGGTGAAACCCCACCTAGAGCCTTTAAACACCCCATCTCCATGTTCTTTTGTTAGGGTTTTTCACCTGTCAAGTGGAGAAAGTGCTTTTTGCTCGACATAGGAGCTTTGTTAGAGAAACCAACCTCCCTGAGCTTGGAAACCTTACTTATTGGACCCATCCCACTTCCCTAGAGGTTCTTTAGAGGTGTAGACTTAGATCTAGGACTGAATTGGACTTTTTAGACTCTGAAGTTGAGGTATGATGTATCCCCTATTCTTCTATGTTGAGAAATTCACCTATGCTTATTCATTCTCTTTATCCTATGGACATTATCCTGAACAAAATGTTTTTTATTTTGAAAACCATGGTTCATGTGAACTACCTTATTTTATATTGATAATGTGATCATGGATATTCTTTTGAACTCTTATCTTATGCTTTGTTCATGATGGAATTCTAAAAGATGACATGTGACGTCTTTTTCCCACTTATGAGGTGGATGTATATGATGGTCACTTATGTGGTGAATCATTTATATATTTTGACTATACTTTCTACTTGCCTCTTCATTTAACATGCTATGTGATTCAGTAGCACTAGAGTAGTGTAATTGTATTGGTTTTTATGGCAGATGTGTTATTTCCTATCGAGAAGATGTGATATTTCCTACTCTTTTAGGATGGAAAGGAACCTCATACCCAGGGCAAGATGTGTGATTCTTGGCCCATGTTTTATATATATTTGGGAGATTGAAAATATTCCTTTCTCTATCAGGTTTCAAGTTTATGAGACTTGGCTGCCTTTTGTTTTTATTGTTCTAGGGCTATGTTTATCTCACTTGCATGCAGGTTGATGATATGGGGTGTGTGCCCTAATTCTTTACATGTGCTTGTGTGGAACAATATTTATGTTTTATTAATGGCAAGTATTCTTTTGTTTTCATATTATATCAATTCCTTTTCTCTTAATACCCATTTGGGTGGTCCTTATCCTTTCTATGGGAAGCCTTTTATATTTGATGTCCTTTATTCCATATATTGCTCAATTTCCCATTTAGTATGCACATACCAGCCTTTGTTGATGCCATCTATCTTCTCTTCTTGCTAGGGTATGCTTCCAACCTTAGGTGAAGGACTTGGATGATAAGGCATGAAGTTTTGTACTAGCTTAAGGAGGTAAAGTTTGGAGACAAAATTTTTGTGGTTTAGATTTCCCTCTACTTAGATCCTTATGTTGTATCATACATGTAAACCCTTACCGAATATTATGATGTACTTTTGTAATAACCTTGTGATAAATTGAATATAGTCAACACTTTTATTCCGTTGCTATACTTTGGTTGTTTTGAATACCATTTATTGAAATTTGAAAATGTTATACCTATTCCAGCATACCTTTGACTGTGTTTTGAATGGATGTTTTATTCTTCAATTTTTTTGGTAAGGGGGTGATCCCACCTCCTTGCAACATGATATCAGAGCACATGTTAGTTAGACTCTGACTATTTCAATTTTTTCACCATAGTTATAATACTTGCCTCACCTTTAAGTGACATGTTTTCCCTAGAGTTTATCTAAGATGATGAAGGGTTGATTTAGGATCATGTAGTTTCCCATTAGAATAATGATGAATAGATCCCTAAAATACTTGCAACTAAATGATGCATAAGTAACCATAGTAACTTGAGGTTGTTTATCTTGGCCTCTAGGAAGCTACTAGGACATGGAGTTGAAAGCAAATATGTTTAGTAAGGATCAGGGTTTGGGGGCTGACAAGATTTTCCTCTGCACCACTAGCTTGGTTTACGAGGACTCTCGAGTCCATATGATACCGGTCGGCCTGGCCTGAGCTGATATGAATGGTTCAAAATAGCATGCTTTTAGGAAATAGTAGCCTTAGACATATATATTATTTATCTTTAGGGACCCTAATATGTTGAAATAGTCTCCCATGTGTAAAGACTTACTTGAGGATGGACAAGTGCAAGTTAACCCACAGTTCATAGTTAGTCTTTACAGGTTATGTTTTTTTTTGCATGATGCTTATGTAGTTGGATGTAAGGAAGTGTAGTTGAACCTTTTGTACCTAAAGAATAGTTTTGAATTAATAAGATGAATCCTTTAAGGAGTGGTGAATAAGTTGTTTTCTTATATGTGGATGTTTTTATTTTGAGGAAAAAATCCCTTTAAGGGGTGGTGTGCTATAACATACTAGATCTCGAACCCTACCTTGGAAGTTGACATTTTGGACTTAGCCAAACAAGGTTGAAGGTTAGACCTAAATAGATGTTTAGTATAACACCAATGAGCTAATGCATGTATAGATCACCTTAATGTAACTGAATGTTCTAACATTAATCTTTGGTTTATAATGGATACATAAATTACGCCACATAACTCATTTGGGTGGTAATATGAAGATAAGAAACTTAATTAGATGAATAATTTAGATAATGGGCCGTTAATGGGATATATGAAATATCTTATAAAAATAAGTTTCAAAAGTGGAAGCAAACTTCAAATTCAAAATCTACATATCAAAATTAGCCTACATGTCAAATTTCATCTAATTTGGACAACCTTGAAATATTAGGATATGTTTAGGAGAGAGAAAATGAGTAAAAAGCATAAGTAATGGTAAATGTGATTATATAACTTAAAAATATTGAAATAATGGAAAATTCATATTCAACACATAAAAGATAACTTGTAGATGAAGTTTGGTCCAATTTGGATGTTGTTTGTGTAAGTTATGCAGTTTTAGGTACATTCTGGACTTTTCTGTAATTTACCCAATTTGGAGGTTTTCTTTGTAAATTGTAACATGTATTATAATATTTTTATATTACCTTAGCATTATCAAGTTTTTAAACCATAGTACGCCTAGTTGCACATTGGTTTGAAGGTGTTTCTTTCCAAGGGCATTTTAGGGATTACTCTCTTTATAAATGAGGTTATCTTTAGAAGCTATCAACCAATGGGGTTATTTCTTTGAATGGAGGTCGGTTGGGATGACCTATAAGTGTCCATAAACTGACATTTGATATTCAAGAAGCCTCTATGAGCTGTCCTCTTGCATGGACATGAAATCCCTAGGCTAAGGGCACATGGAAAGCTCCATGGACACCTCATGCTTGACTTCTTCCTTATCCATAAAGGTTTGCATGTCCATAGTCACCCTTAGCATTGGACACATTGAAACTAACTTGACACCTCATTCTTGACTTCTTCCTTATCCATAAAGGCTTTCATGTCCATGGACACCCTTATACATGACACATGGAAAGTCTCATAGACACCTCATACTTGACCTCTTTCTTTATATAGCCATATCTAACCCTTCCCAACTCCAAATTCAAAAAGTCTTACTCTCCTTTATTTCCTCTATCTTAGAGAATCATTCCTACTCTATTTTTTCATGAAGGTTCTATCCCAAGGTAAAAGGAGGTGCCTACCTTGGTGAAGAATGCTCCTAGGGCTCCAAAATTCTCTATTTAGGATTTTGTAAGCTCCTCCTTGGTGATTTTGACCAAAACTAGTAATTTTTCTCCTTTCCTTCCCTATTTTCATGTTGTTAGTCTTCATTCCACCTTCCTCCAGGTCGGAACCCCAGTCTTCCATGGTGAAACCCCACCTAGAGCCCTTAAACACCCCATCCCTATGTTCTTCTGTTAGGGTTTTTCACCTCAAAAGTGGAGAAGGTGCTTCTTGCTCGAGATATGAGCTTTGTTGGAGAAACCAACCTCTCTAATCTTGGTAACCTTACTTATTGGACCAGTCCACCTTCCCTATAGGTTCTTTGTAGGCCTAGGCTTGGATCTAGGACTGACTTGGACTATTTAGACTCTGAAGTTGAGGTATGATGCATCCCCTATTCTTCTATGTTTAGCAATTCACCTATGCTTATTCATTCTTTTTGTCCTATGGACATTAGCCTATACACAATGTCTTTTCTTTTGAAAATTAGGGTTCATGTAAACTACCTTATTTGATATTGATCATGTGATCATGGATATTCTTTTGAACTATTATCTTATTCTTTGTTCATGATGGAACTCTAAAAGATGACATGTGACGTCTTTTGCCCACTTATGAGGTGGATGTATATATTGGTCACTTATGTGGTGACTAGTTGATATATTTTGACTATAGTTTCTACTTGCCTCTACATTTAACATCTATGTGATTCAGTAGCACTAGAGAAGTGTAATTGCATTGGTTTTTATGGGAGATATGTTATTTCCTATCGAGCAGATGTGATATTTCCTACTCTTTTGGGATGGAAAGGAACCTCATACCCAGTGCAAGATGTGTGATTCTTGGCCCATGTTTTATATAAATTTTGGAGATTGGAAGTATTCCTTTCTTTATCAGGTTTTAAGTTTATGAGACTTGGCCGCCTTTGTGTTTATAATGTTCTAGGGCTATGTTTATCTCACATGCATGCAAGTTGATGATATGGGTGTGTGCCCTAATTCTTTACATGTGCTTGTGTGGCACAATCTTTATTTTTTTATTAATGTCAAGCATTATTTTGTTATCATATGATTTCAATTCCTTTTGTTGATACCCATTTGGGTGGTCCTTTCCTTTCTATGGAAATCCTTTTATATTTGACGTCCTTTATTCCATATATTGCTCTATTTCCTATTTAGTAATGACATACTAGCCTTTGCTGATGTCATCTATATTCTCTTCTTACTGGGGTTTACTTCCAACCCTAGCTGAAGGACATGGATGATAAGGCATGAAGTTTTGGACTAGCTTAAGGAGTTAAAGCTTGGAGACAAAGTTGTTTTGGTTTAGATTTCCCTCTACTTAGATCCTTATGTTGTATCATACATGTAAACCCTTACGAGATATTATGATGTACTTTTGTAATAACCTTTTGATAAATTGAATATAGTCAAAAAATTTATTCTGTTGTTATACTTTAGTTGTTTTGAATACGATTTATTAAAATTCGAAAATGTTACACCTATTCCAGCATACCTTTGAGTCTGTTTTGAATGGATGTTTTATTCTTCAAATTATTTTTAGTAAGGGGGTGATTCTGCCTCCTTAGAGAGGCTTGTCCAATAATAGCTTTAATTTGAACCTTGATTTTAGTCTTCTTCATTCTCTTTAGATCTTTCTCCTCTTGTCTTTAAACTTCTTCTCTTTTTTAAAGAGTGGCTTTATGGGCTTGTAGATTTCCAATGAGCTTTTCAATGGGGATATCATCAAGAGACGTTACTTCTTCAATGGAAGTCACCTTGGGTTCCCATCTCTTGTGGTGAGTTTAAAGGATCTTAGAGTTGATCTCTCCTCTACTCATAGGATGACCTAGGACGGAAAGGTCATTTACAATTATGTTGAGTCTTGAGTACATGTTCACTATCTTCTCTTCCTTTCCCATCTTGAAGTTCTCAAGCAGCCCTTTGAACATGTAGACTTTGCTTTCCTTCACTTGAGTTGTCCCCTCATAAGTGATGCATATATTTCTCCATACCTCATAAGCCATCTCACAAGAGGAAATCTGATTGATCTCGGTGGGGTTCATGGTGGCATAGTGGATGTTGATTGCTCTTGCATTCAATGTGGTTTTCTTCATGGTAGCTTCATCCCATTCTTCTATCTTGGTCTCCGGCAACTTGTATGGATGGTCCAACATTTTGCATAGCTCAAGACTTGATCCTTGGATGTAGAATTGTAGCCATCTTTTCTAATAGAGGAAATTTCTCCCATCAAAGATTGGAAGGAAGATCAAGTATCTTCCTCCCTGGTAGTCACCCATCTTCTCCTACTTGTTGAAGTATGCTTGGAGAAGCACTACTCTGATACCAATTGTTGGATCTTAGCTGGGTGATTGAAATCTCTAGAGAGTAGGTGAATAGAACTGAATGAACTTAAACAAAATTCATTAGACCTTCAAAGTATATCACAGGATAAGGTTGCTAAATAGGAAGTTTGAGTGCAACTAAAACATACATTGCAAGGGAGAGAGAGATTGAATAAGCACCATTTGACAAGCTATGTAGAGTGGTTCCACACTTTAAACTAGGAGTATGAAGTCCACTACCTAGAGAGGTCAGAAATCATTCATAAGACTTGCAATACATGACCCACCAAAGGACTTACCTATCCAATACAAAGAGTTGTCAACCTTAACCAAGGACTTACCCACTTTGCAATGAGTATTTGGCCTTCTCCAAGAACTTACCCACTCTTGCACAAGTCTTCATCCTTCTAGGAATTACCCACTCTTCTTGGATCTTCAACCTTTGACTTCACCTTCATTTGGAGAAGCTTCCACCAAGGACTTACCCACTTGAGCAAGGAGTATTATGTCTTCACCAAGGGCTTACCCACTCTTGCCCCAAGTCTTTAGCCTTGATCTTCAACAAGGGACTCCTTCCCTTGTTGTTCTTCACCTCTCTTAGCCAAGAGAGAGAACCTTCATCTTCATGGTTGAAATGAGAGATACGGAGGTGGTGGAAGTAAGAGCCTCCCAAGATGTACATGTAGGACGAGCTCTCTTATAAATATCCTACTCACTCTAATGGATGTAGCAAGTGATTAAGCTTAGAGAGAGAGGAGGATGTAGGATCAATCAACTATAGAATAGGGACCTTCATAGTGCTTGGCTAACCAAGGGATGAAGCCCAAGGGTCATATTTATAGTTGGGGATGTCTATAAGCCTTTGGAACACTTAAGACAAAAAACTAGTCATTTTGTGGCTTATAACAGATATATTTTCACTTGTTGCAACTCCACAATGGCTAGAAACACTTTTCTGCACTTTTCCATGCAATGCTATCAATTGAGTTCCTATAAAGGTAACTCGACTGTATGCACTATGCGACAAAGCTGATTTGACCAATCGATCGAGTTTATCCTGGATGAAACTTGATCGATCACTTAAATTAGTTTTGTTTCAATGCAGGGATCGATTGAGTTATGTGAAGTGACAACTGGATCGAACCATGACATTCTCAAAATCCATCAAGGATCTTTCAAAATTGTAACTCGACCGATAAAGTGCCTGTAATGAATTTTTGAAAATCTCATTAAAGTGCTTAAATATTCGATTTAAGTGCTCCTAATTTTTTATAAGATTAATTACAAGTCATACAATCATTACAAGTGATTTACAACATGATTATAATAAATTTGCATCATATTCCAAAAATGTGCACTTGTATTGACTTTGACTTGCCTTTTCACCATGTAGAGATGCTCAAGTTATGGAATTTGGAGTGTATGTATATCTATGTTGAAATCACTCAAGTAGAAAAATTAGACACAAAGAAATGGAATGGTTAGTAGTCATCAAAACAAGGGTTTAGTCAATTTTGACCTTGAGTCAACATATAGCTCCTCCAATTTCTCTCTCATGGTATCTGACAATACAATGATGGAGAGTAAGAGAATAAGCTAACAATTTCTAGAAGTTATAGATATGATAATGGACATTAGTATGAGTACTAATTTTTTATGTTAAACCATTAAGGGAAACAAAGAAATGAAGAGATAGGAGTGACAAACAATGGGTCAACAGAAATAGAACATGGTAGTAGAAATTTGGGGTTTGTTGAAAATGGGAAGTCAAAGATTATTAAGATAGGAGAGAAATTAATGTTGGAGAGAGGGACATCAAGAAGTGAGAGAATGGAAAGCAAGAATATAATGAAATAATAAAATGCAAATATGAGGAGTGAGATACAATGAGTTTGTTATATACAACATATTGCACTCTAAATATTAGTTAATACCTACATGAATTGAAATTTAGTGAAAATTACACAAACTCACACACAAACACACAAAAATATATGTATATATATGTATATATATATATAAATAAATAAATATGGGTTCTTCTTTAATACCCATGTGGGTAGCTACCCACTTCAAAAGTAGTTACTTTTTCTAGAGTTTTTTACTTTACACATGCACATGGTTAAATTTCCTTCCAAATAGTTAAATAATATACATAATACTTCTATTTTATAATAGATGTATAGTCACATATTTGTTCTACAATTTTTGTTGTGTATTCAATTCAAATTTTACCTTTTAGTATATTGGACAAAATGATCCAATCATAGCCCTAAGACTGGGAGAGCATGAGAGTCGTGTGATGAATCACACATATGATCCATTTTTCTGATCTAATCATATGGGTCAAAAACTTCATTGCATTTAGATTCTCAAGAAATATCCTATTCATAAACCTTATGGATTGTTTGTTGGAATAGAAAAGTTTTCAACACTACATATTCAATTTTTAACTGACTGGCAGATGCACAATTTTTTAATTCTATAGAAGGATAAGAACATGATGTCCAATCATGATGATTTTCTCTATCATGGTAATGATAATCATACATTCTTAATCCTTATGGTTGGATGTATATGAGAACACTTTGAATTTGTAATCATCCAAAAGGCTCTCGAGCTCTCACCATAAGAGGGTTCTCATATATATATGTATATATATCTATATATATATATTTATATAATATATATATATATATATTTATAATATATATATATATATATCTTTATATATATATATTTATATATAATATTATATATATATATATCTTTATATATATATATATATATATATATATATATTTATAGAGAGAGAGAGTCAGGCTAGAATACACTCGAGTGTATCCGGAGCGGAATACACTCAAGTAGTTTTTCATGATATAATATTTTTTTGAAAATCTAATCCATTGATCTTATTAAACATCTCATGAACAACTCATACGCAAAATTTGAGCACATTTGGATATGTCTAGCTCATGTTATGAAGACTGAAAAAATTATACATTTCAAATTAGTTTCGCGCGTCGATATTGTTGCCCTTGTCTTACACTCATTCAAATGGTCTCAAAATTTGTATGTAGCCTAGTTATTGTATGACGGTGAAGATCAACGGTTTACATTTTGCAAAAAATAGTCTTGATATGCAAACAGACTTGAGTGTATTCGTGTGATCCGTACACTCGAGTGTATTCTAGCCTGACTCTCTCTCTCTCTCTATATATATATATATATATATATATATGGGCGTTCATTGAATACCCATGCGGGTAGCCTGGAGTTCGCTACGTGGAAGTAAAAAAAGTAACTATTTTGACCAGAAAAGTAATACTGCTATTAAAAAAGTAAATTCGTGAAAAATAAACAACAGATGTATATATAATAGTGTTTTTAAATCTGCTATTACAAATGTAACTATCTATGCATGAAACTTAACAGTTTGCAAGGTAAAGTAACCCTCTACATGCCGAAAGTAAGAAACTCAAAACAAAGTAACCAAAATAGGGGGCGTGTAGCTACCCACACGAGTATTAAAGACTCTCTCTCTATATATATATATTTATATATATATATGTATATATATATATTTATATATATATATATACATGTATATATATATATATATATGGTTGCGATCTAGTGAGAAACATCCTATGGTGAGAACATGAGAGGCATTTGAATAACTACAAATTAAAAGTTATTTTTAAAAATCCAACTGTACATATGGAAAAAGCATCATTTCATTTACCTTCAAAAAAACATTGCAATTAGATATTGTTTACATGTCCATATGTACAATATACACTTTTTACATCCAACTGTCAACCTAAAATTCAATATAGAGCATTGAAAAGTATTTTTTTGTTGTGAATGATCTACAAATCAAATGGTGATGAAAGTTCGTAGGATGGTAAATATTAAGCTATACTTGTAATCTATATAGTTCGATTATGAAAAATTGATCTATGTGGAGAGTTATTCAAATGCCTCTCATGCTCTCACCAAGATATGTTTCTCACTAGATCGTTGCCATATATATATATATATATATATATATATATATATATATAATTTTCCTCAAAACCAAATTTTCTAAGGAGTCATATAAAATGGAAAATGTCTAAAAATGTTAAGGTTGTGAGAGAGAGAATTTAGATGGCTTTATGGACATTAGTAGTGATACAAAACAAGAATGTCTTGTATTTATTATCTTTTCTTAGTTATCCTATCATTGTCATTACTTGTGAATGTGATGAGGAAATTGTGAGAATACAAAAAGAATTTATAAGTAAATATGGGTATATGATAATGAGTTTAACAATAGTATTTATAAAAGAGCACATAAATGATATTATGGTCATTGCTCTCACAACATTTTTTGTTCATCGAGAAGATATAAATATTTTACTGAAAGAGATGAAAGTAGATATATACTATTTTCATCGCAAATAACTTACAAAAAGAGAGTAAAAGATGTCAAAGGAATGAGAACTAAGAAGAACACAATATATAAAAATACTACACTCTGATTGACTATTTATTTTTTGGAGAAATGTAAAGTAAATAATTATATTTTTTCTACAAACTCAATTAAGTGAGATGAATACAAGGTATCAGTCAGATGACATGGCAATTGACGAAATCTTGTCTGTTCAATTGAGAGTTTCTATATCAGTCAATCCCCCTTTCGACATTTCAATTCATAATGAAACACTCACTTTGGCTAATAATCTGGGCATGTGATCCACAAATAAAGAAACATGTGTAGAATAATTGCACTAGATTACTAAGTTGAGTTTTGGTTCATGGAATGAAAACCAAGATGATGGATTGAACAGATTGGAGGAGAAAGGAAATGGAGTGGCACTAGAAATATTCTTTTGGGCTTCATCCTATGACACATTTTTATGTAATACAATAACCATCGTGTTGCTCCCCAGACACCAGATCACCTAGTCAAAGCTATGAACTTTGCACCATTTATGCACTAGAGACATAAAAGAGTATATTGAGTTGTCTGATTTAACCAAGCTAGATTTTTTTATCGATGATCAATTGTTCTCATTGTCATCGTCAAAGGTCATTGCACACGGTGGATTATATATTTGAGTATGTACCACTGAAACAAAGCTAACATAGGTGTATTAGGAAACAAATTCATAAAGGAACTTTTTGAAGCTACTCTCATAGTGTGGTCACACAAAAATATTCTTTTTTAGTATCATCATCGCCCACATCTAGGAAGGCGGTAACAATGACCATACAATGACCATCTACAAATAGAAGGAGAAACATGGCAAGAGGGATGATATATAGTGGTGTCAGCTGAGGGATGACCTGTCTTTAGTTGCACCTATGGCCTAGGGAACATAATCAAGAACATTGGCTGGTGGAGGTGGCGGTGACCAAATTTGATCAGAGGGTCTAATGAGATCTTTAGATGGTCCAATGTGATCCATCACCTCAATGAGGCCATCTACAAACCATAAGATATCAACCTCACCTACATATCTGTGTCAAATGTGATTCATCACCTTGTTGTTTCCTTTCTTTTTTTTCTCCTACGATTAAGTAAAAATTATATTGTCTCTTATCTTCATCGACAATGTAAAATTCCAAATTTTTAGTGAATTTATCTTAATTAGATTCTTAACCAATTTATAATCTGGCCAACTATAAATTGGCCAACACGGTCGATGGGTTTGGCTTATAATCAGAACATAGCACACGACAATGAGTTTTAACTATATTCACTAGCTACCAATGATTTAGTTTATCCAATGAACAAGGGACAAGGGACAAAGTCTAACAAATCGATTATGAAAACTGCTAATGACAACAATCATCGATTATGAAAACTACTAATGACAATGATCATTTGTCACTGTAATTTTGAATGATTTAGTAGAAAATAATCCAGACAATTGATCATTCATCTTGACCGCCGGGTTTTGTCTAATGTTATCAAGTAGGATATGATACATAACTAAAGATAAAAATATGACTGATAGATGACATGAACTATTGCTTAGTCTTCCATCATTTGTTATGATGATTCCAGTCACATCCACACTCTGCTCCCATGTCATTGTTCAAGAACATTTCTATCCAGATGAGAATATGTGATAAGAAACTGGATGATACTTTTTTCATTAGTTTCTACATTGCTAATAGGCATGGCATGCTATCCAAATATATAAAATTGAAAACCATAGTATATAGAGAGTGGTGAGAGGGAATTCGGGAGAGTGGCCTTGGGAGAGAGAAAAATAAAGAAGAAATTATTTTTACTAATAACTTTCAAACTATAATTAATTTTTAATGACATAAAAATCATTGAACACCTTATAAAATTTATTTTACAACAAGACTAAATGTTGACATACTTTAGAAAATATAATATATAATCTAAAAAAGGAGAGAGAGTGGTTCATAGAATACGGAACATATTTATTTTTCTTATAATTTCCAATTCGTAATGAATTTTATGAAGAAATAAAACCCACTAGATTTTTTTACAAAAAGTACAGTCCAACAAGACCAATTTTAATATACTTTTTATATAAAAATAATTAGCACTACTTTCTTTCCTAGTTTTTATTTTCTCTCTTTTACAAAATACAACAATTTGGACTAGATATAACAACAAACTGAACAAGAGATAACATCTCATTGGACCACATATAACAATTAACTGGATTAGAGATAGTAACTTAATTAAAAAATTAGAGGATAGGAGATAACAACTCTACTACTGGGATAGAGATAACAAAAAATTGGACTGATGATAACAACAAATTAGACTAGAGATAACATTTAAAAAAAATAAACAATGATAATAATTTCCTCGTATTCCTTGTATTTTTCCTCTCTTTTTTGAGTATATAAGAACTGGAAATGGGTTTAAGAATTGTTTTGTTGCGAAGATATCTTCAGTTCACCAAGCATATAACCAAGTGCATGTCTTCTGTAGGATGGAAGGATCCATTTTTCCAGTGTATTAGTAAGCTTGTTGGATTCATGTTTTATGTTGATGATTGTGAATGTTCTGAAACTCCTCCTTAAGGATTGAATTCTTTGTACGATCATGAAGTATTTTTTGGGGCAATTTTTCACTCTATAACATTCATTGTGGCTAATTCAAAATCTGTACACAACTCATAACTCCCCCATCCTCTTTAGATAGCATCTTGGGTTCCCCTAAGTATGGCTAGAAATTCTCTCTCAAGGGGATCACTCCCTAGGTGCTTGGATGCTCCTCCGTCAACTTTGTTTACATTTGACTTTTGCATGACATAACCAGTGCTCTTTATGTTTGAGTTAAACATGGTTGTTGTGTCTATAGATATTTGGATAAATCCATCATGTGTAGAGAACCACCTGGTGTTCTCCGTCGGGTTCCTTTGGGTCCTTTGTGCTAGCTCCTGACCAAAGCTCTTGAGAACATCTATTTCCTTCACTTTTATATCTAATATAATGTCCTTGATAGATAGTGATGCATTATGATATATTGATATGTTCTTGAATTTCTAGATCCCCCAACATGCAATGTCAAAGGTAACATTCCATGTCTTTTCACTTTGGTCTTTAAGTTATGGTTTAGCCAACTCTCAGCCGTTAAGTCTAGGAAGAAATCATTATTCAGATTAGGATTGATACCCCTCCAGATTTATTTAGCCTTACGACAGTCCTTCAATCTGTGGAATATGATTTCATCTACTATAGTATACAACTCACACATACTGGTCTTTGTCGTGTGCCTCTTTATACGGAGTGAGTTTTTAAGTAGTATGTCTTGCTTCACAATCCACAAAAAGGTCTTTACTCACTGGGGTAGCTGATCTCTATATAACACTTCCCAGTCCCCAAAAACCTCCCTAGTCGTCTAGTGATAAGTTCCTGGTATATTTGTTTGACTTCAAAGTGCCCATGTATGTGGCTAGTACAATACACCTCATCCTCTGTCATCTCCTGTGAGGGGGTAGGCGTGGATTTAATGATCAAAATTGATTCCTCTTCCATGTAAACTTTTAACAATTCGACATCCCTGACCCCCTCCTTAATAACTACGAATGAGACCTTGATATCTCGTAGCTCCACTAGAACATGTACATTGTTCTTTAGGACCGGCCTTAAGCCTCCTCTTAGCCATCTATTATACAAGGCATTTGTTGTTTCTCCGTTGCCAACAGAAATAGCCATCATTTCCTTAATGAAGTTATATTGGCTTTTGATGGTTGTCCAGGTTAAAGAGCTTGTTCAGTGTTCATCCTTTATTGATTTGTAATTGGCCAACAATAGTTTACTCTAGAGTGGTTGAGATCGACTAAGAAATTTGTAAGTAGTCTTCACCAGCAATGATTCATTGAATTCATTTGTCTATCTAATCCCCAGACCTCCATTATTTGGTTGGGTGATTAGTTTGTTCCAAGTTACTAGGTGAAGTCCTTTTTATTCTGTATTGCCTCTCCAAATAAAATTGTGTGAAATTTAACCTAATTTATACCAAAAGCTTAGACGATTGCACAATATGAGACACTATTGTGGTGAGGGATGACTTTACCATGGTGATTCAACCTGCTAAGCTTATATTTCTCATTGCCCAACCGCTGACCTTTCCATGGAACCTATTTATTTGTTCCATATACTTCTCCTTCGAATTTCTCTTATGGGTTATAGGGATACATAAGTGCTTGCCGATCTCCTCCATCTGGTTTATGTTTAGCTTGCGGAAAATGTCCCTCTAGCTTGTCGCTAGTGTGCATTTGGATAAGAAAACCAATTATTTTTCCCAGGAAATCTCCTACCCAAATGAAAGTCGAAATCAGTGAAGACACTTAATAGTACTAGCAACTTGAGAAACAAATGCTTCTCCAAAGAGAATTAGGTCATCTGCAAAGAATAGGTGTGAGAAACTAACTTTCTTTCTAGTGAAGGTTGCATGTGTTCATTGATGTTGATCCACTGCCTCCTAGATTGCCTAGAATAGATGTTCCATACAAATGACAGAGATGTAGGGAGAGAGAGGGTCCCCCTTCTCCACCTCCCGAATGGCCTGATCGGAGGTAGTTGTTGTCCATTCTAGATAGTCATAGATACTCTCTAAGTTATAATATGTTTGATGATGTTAACTGTGTTTGGTGGAATATGAGTCTTTGTAAGAGAATCATGAATAAAGTCCCAACTCAGCTTGTCATATGCCTTGGAGACGTCCACCTTTATAGACATCGTCAATGTTCTAGTTTTATACTTTTTGATGGAATGAATGATCTACTGCATCAAAATAACATTATCGTGCAAACTTTTTCCAGGGATGAAGCACATTTGGGCTGGCAAGATCCATTCTTGAAGATAAGGGTTTATCCTATTTATGATAATTTTATATACAACTTTAACACAAACATTGTTTAAAAAACATGCCTAAGATGGTTGCATCATGTAGAATTGAGTTTTTTGGGTATTAGAACAATTGTCAAGTTCATTGAGGTCAGTTTAGAGGGACGTCCTTTGAAGGGGTACTGCAAAAAGGTGATGAGATCTTGTTTAGTGAGATGCCAGTTTGATTGAAGAAACCCCTCATCGATGCTATCTAAACCAAGTGATTTCACGGGTGACATTGAAAATAGGCTTTGTTTTAATTCATAGACCTCAAGAACTTTCTCTAGATATGTGCATTGATGATTCCTAGTTGAGGGTAGGCTCTTGTATATTCATCCTACCTTTTATGATGTAGAGCCTGGGGTAGAGTCTGTCAGGAGTGTTGTGGAAAACTCAAACACTAATGTTGAAAGATTCTCTTCATTTTAAATCCATTCTTTACTGCCATTTTGTAGCCTCTTAATTTTAATGAGACATCTTCTTAATTTAGTCAAAGTGTGAAAAAACTTATTATTTCCATCTCCTAGCTTGAGCCATTTCCAGTGTGACTTCTGCTTCCACTCATTTCTTCTAGTCTCATTACCTCCAATACCTCAGCTTGTAAGTCAATGATCATGTCCTCCACATTTGGGCTATAGTTTTTAGATAGGTGTTTCTGAGTGAGATTTAATCTCACCATCAAATACTTTTTCCTATGCCAACCTTCCTGTCGTAATCTGTTATCCCATCTCATGGCCCCTTGTATGAAGTTTTTTGCCTTTCTCATAAAGATATCTTCGTTAGACCAATGCATATTAATAATCACTTGAAGTTGTGCTCCAACCAATGTGCCAGTGTGCATGGCCTCCCACTCAACCCTGTATGCTCCATGGTTTCTTTGATAAGAATTAGTGCATGGTTGTATTTGATTTGCTCCACCACCTCCACAGATGATTGGTTGGAATTTTATAGCCACAGTTCATTTCCTATAGATCTATCCTGGTGCATTAGAAGTAACCCTCTATTTAAAGTTATCTGAGGGTCGTGTGATCCCAGATCCACTAGTTAGCATGCTACCATTGCTTCAACAAATTCCCTACAACTGGATGAGTCTGACATGTTTCCTCCCAACTTCTCCTTTGGGATGAAAATGGGCATTGAAGTCACTATTGATGACCCATGGTTCCCTACATCTTATTTAAATTTGTGTGAGGAACCCCCACAAAAGTCTTCTTGCCATCCTTTATGTGTAACCATACACAAAGTTGAAGAGAACTTTCTCATCAATTCTATAATGGATGTACTATTTATTGTTGGAACATATGCACATAGGCCAATCATATGATGAATTTAATGGCATCATATATAAATGATTTGATTAATAAATAATGGCAAGCTTCCAATTTATTATGTTTAATTTAGTTATGAGATAATGATGTAACATTATAAATGTCTAGAGAATGATATTAATCGATGAAATATGTTTTGATGTACATGACCTAAACAATGAGATCATATGAATGCTAAGAGTATACATATACATTCTCATTATGTTCCTGATCAGTTGTTATTGTGAAAGGTTGATAGACAATAGTAACACATAAGATCAGAGTGTGAGTTGGTTGATGACATAATCTCATTAGTCATAATATGGAAATATCAAACCAAGCACACAGATATATGTTAGGGAATAGTGTATCAGACAGACCCACCATGAGACTAAAACATGGAAGACATTACCATGGAAGTCATAGTTATCTCTCATAGTGATGGTTGTGATTGTGGTTCTTAGACCTGAAGTCACTACACTCATCACATGTCTTTCAGTATGCTTTGACATCATCAAACATAATTCTAAAAAAAAGGTTATCATAAAGGTGATGGTTGGGTGACTGTGACACATGGGAATTAACTGTGAGTGATATAGATGGGATATGTCCCTCCTACAGGAGCATTGATGTCCTAAGAATCTTGATTATAGAGACTAAGAAATGCATAGTCATGCACATGTGAGTCAATATGTGATATTGAGCTAACATATATCTCAGAAAGTCTGCTCTGGATTAAGGAACAAGATTGAATATTGAATAGGATGAGTAATCCATGTATCAGTTCAATCAGGATATCAGTGACAAAGGAACTGTAGGGTCACATATTATATGTTGAAGTTGTAATCTAACTTTTTGTTTACTTGGGTAGCATTGATGTGCGACTAGGCACCGCTCATTGCTTGTGATGTCATAAGTTTTTATGGACATTCACTCCCAACGTAAATGGGACATGTAGGATCACACACATAGGCCTTGACCTAGAAGAGGGCTTTAATCTTGAAAGATGATTGAATTGATTACTAAAGTGTTTAGGTATTCAATTGATGCAACAAATCAACTGAATGGATTGTCAACCAATTGGCTCATCCAGTGAGATTGTCATTTGGAGTGTCAAGTTGATTGGAACTGAATTGGATGAAGTATTGCATGAAACAGGGCAACAACCAATCGGCTCACTGGGTGAAGCAACCGGCTCGGCTAGAGCGAGATGACCGATTGTTCATCTGGTGAACCGATTGACTAAGTTGTGCCAATGGAAGGTTCTAGTGACTTTCCAAATTTCTGAGAAACATTGATTGTTTCGATTTCTCAAATTTTATTGATATAATGAATTGATGTTTAGCATTAATTGGAAACAAATTGCTAAATTCATGTGCGATTGAGAGACTGCAAAATGACTGGTTCTCTGAAACACATCAGCTCGCATGCCAGACGACTTTCTCATTTTCCAACTGACTGGTTCTACACTCGCAGGTTGTGAAAATTCAAGATCTTCCTGTCCCTTCTACTCCTAGATAGTTTGGGAACCCAGACCTTAACTCCTCCCATAAATAGAGGGGTATTGAGGGCTTCGCAGAATACAACTCAACCACTTATGATGATTGTTGTCCTCTCTAGTTATGGTAACCGATAAAGAGCCCAAGAATGTCCTACCCGCTAAAGGGAGGGATAGCAAGGGAGAAACACTTGTGGGAGAGCAAGTTGGTGACTAGTACACAGATGAGAGGAACAACTCTTTCTTGTCTATTCTAGTAGGGCAATAGGAGTTCTAGGTAGTCTGTGTAGACTTCTATAGAGGCATGGAGGTTTTATCTACTACTAGGAGGACAACATCAACATGTAGTGCATGATACATACCAGGAGGCAAAACAATTAAACGAGTCCCAGTACAACTAGAAGATAGTTGTGCAACTACAATGATTTGGAAATGTCATTGAACTTTCTCTAGGACTAGGTATATCCTCAAATTGCCCTTCACATCTTATATTTGTTGACATAATCCACTGGTTTAAGGGGAATATGGTAGTTAAAATTTTATTTCTGTTGTCTGTTCTGTAGCCATATTTCCCTAAAGTGGTATCGAAGCCACATCAATCTATTATATTTTGGGATAATCGATTTTTAGTTTTTCATTGTTTAATTATTGCATGCGATGTGAATAAATTTATCCAATCTAATACCACACATAATCCCAAACTAATATATGTATGTATATATATATATATATATAATTTACATGCATCGTCCTAAAGGAGAGTTTTAATGGTGGATGTGTGGCATGGTTATGGCCAATAACCTCTATTATTTATAAATGGTTGTGTGCTTGAGTATTCATGTTTTATCTCAGTTTGCATGTTGAGCCTCTATCTTATCTTCCTAATGTAAAAGTTAATTCACTCCTACAATTTCTTCCCTTGAATGTAACTCGAGGTTTGTCTATAATCGAAATAGTAGGATAGTTTACTTTACTATAATGACAAAGAAGAAAGATGTTATGATGATGCTAGATGATCGTCTCGGAGACAAGCCAACCAGTTTGACGACCAAGGAGGACGAGGTGGATGGCCGAACCGATCGGCTGGTGGAGCCAACTGATCGACTGGAGGATCTAATAGATGGTGGATAGAAGGACAAGATGATTAGTGAGTTGATCTATCAACCAGCAAGGAGGTGATCCAATCAGTTTAAGGGTTGAACCGATCAACCCAGATTAGCAAGTACAAATCTTCATAAACAACATGTTTCTACATGTTATGTGGACTGTAGGTAATGGTAATTCCTTGTCTCTCCATGGAATTACATTAGGTTGGCCATACCTATCACCTTATGTTTATTGCATGTTGTCACATTGGGATATGGCATGTATATGACACATACTATATATGTGGTGATTGGATAAAGTATATGTATTTATAAATACAAACTTCCTCAAATAAAATATTAAATCTTTGATACTTTCCAAATGTGAGACACATGAAAAGTTTGATCCAATAACCTTAGGTTATGCTCTAGTGTGGTGTGTTGTCTATCTCATGGTAGTGTGATGGTAGTAATGTAGGTTCCTCCCTAGTGGGGTTCATTATTATAATTTCAGTTTTTGGGTCAGGCTTAGCTGGTGATTCTTAGAGTGTCAAAGCCCTGATGTATGATGATAGTTATGGAAAGGAGTTGAACATATCATCTATCCAAGAGTTGCATAAGCTGCAATTGGCAAATGTTGCCTACCTTGATAATTGACTATGTATGTTGGCGTTGGTTAGGTCATAGTTGAATTATCTTAGATCATGGCTCACTAGAATATTGTACGCTGCAATATCCAAATTGAAATATGAGGTATGTAAATTTGAATAAAATAGTGGAAGCAATAATTAATTAATACCTAATTGATATTGTCAAATATTCAAATGAAATCAACTCAAAAGCATTTTTGACAAATGCAAATTTTTTCTTGTAAAATCAAATGATAAACAAATCTGTATTGCAATCGGTCCTTAGGAAGGACAAACTTGACGAGATACATTTCCATGACTAATTTTGGACTTTGAGAAGGATTCTCAATGAAGAGTGCAAGCTCTACATCCTTGACAAACCAATTCCAGAAATAGATGCTCCTGATGCGCCTAGGGCACAAGTGGATGCTTACTAGAAGCATTCCAATGATGCCTTAGAGATAAAATACCTTATGCTAAGATACATGAACTATGAGTTGTATGAGCAGGTGAGGACATGGGGATTCTCGAGATGGTAATGCATCCTAAGGAAGTGAACATTGGCCTTACAAAGCATGAAAGGGATGATATCATGAAGTCCGAGTCTAAGCTGATAGAGGGAACCTCAGTAGAAGAACATGTGCTCAATATGATTAGACATGTCTATCATCTTGAAGAACTGGGATTCACCTTTATAAAAGAGTTGGCCGTGGATATGATCCTAAAGAAAATTGCCAAAATCATATAACCACTTTGTTGCATGTTATCATGTGAATAATATGGTCAGCCTTATGTCAGACTTGCTTGCTATGTTGATTCTTGCTAAAGCAACATTAAAGAAGGACAAGCCCGTGATGCTAATCAGTGGAGCTGAGTCTAAGGATCAAAGCAAGGTTGAGAATAGTTTTGAAGCCAAGCCCAAATCCAAATCTTCAACACTCAAAATAAGAAGAAGAAAAAGAGTACAAGAGGAACTCATCCTTTTGCTTGAAGGCATCCAGGAACAAGAAGATGGGGATATAGATATCCACTTTAGGTATATACATTATTTAGATAAATCTATCTACTTATTCATCATGGGTACTAGATACCGGATGTGGATCTCACATATGTTTGAATATGCATGATCTAAAAAGAAGTAGGCCTTTGGGAAGAGGTGAGGTGGAACTGTGAGTTGCTAATGCTGCAAGAGTTGCAACTAGCGTAGTTAGAACCTATAGTTTATCTTTGCCCACATGGATTTTAATAGAGTTCATGAACTACTATTTATGTACCTTCTATAAATAAAACATCATTTTTGCATCTTGTATGGACAAGGCTGCATTTGAATTTCATATTATAAATGGTTGATGTTCTTATTTTCAAAGATGGGATATTTTATGGCAGTTCCCCAATGTCTGATGGTATTTACTTGTTGGATTTAAAGATATGTGTTTATAATGTTAATACCAAAAGATTAAAACTCAACAACTCAAACAAAACATACCTTTGGCATTGTCTTCTAGGGAACATAAATGAGAATCACATATCTAGACTCCATAAAGATGGTTATCTAGACTCGTTTGATTTGGAATCAATAGAGACATGTGAATCTTATTTGTTGGGCAAGATGGCTAAGACCCCTTTCACTGGTAACAATGAGATGGCTAGTGATCTACTAGGACTCATACATATTGATTCATGCAAATCTTTTCAAACAACCTCTAGAGGTGGGTATCGATACTTCATTATCTTTACTGATGACTTCCGTAGGTATGGCTATGTTTATTTAATGAAACATAAGTAAAAAACTTTTGACACGTTCAAGGAGTTTATGAATGAAGTAGAGAACCAACTTGGCAAAATTATTAATGCACTTCATTCTGATTGAGGTGTATAATACTTAAACCAAGAGTTTGAGGACATTCTTAGAGCCCATGGGATTATTTCCCAGTGGACTCCACCTTGAACACCTCAATATAATGGTGTATTAGAAAGAAGGAATCACACATTGTTGGATATGGTACGATTGATGATGAGTTTAGTTGAGCTTCCGAATACCTTCTGGGGTTATGATCTAAAAACCACTATGTTTACACTAAGCTGAGTACAATCTAAATCGATTCAAAAGACACCATCTGATATATGGTATGGGAAGCGTCCCAAAATGTCTTTTACAAGGATTTGGGGATGTGAAGCTTATGTTAAGAAATTGTTTTTTGAAAAGTTTGGCCCTAAATCTGATAAATTATATTGATATACTAAAGAGACAATATGATATTACTTGTATTCCCTATCTGATAACATGGTGTTTGTTTCCAGGGATGTTGTATTCCTTTAGATGGATTACATTTCCTAAGGAATCAGTAGGAGAAAAATGGAACTCAAAGAGTTTCTAGACCAATAAGAAAATCTTCAACCATTAAATGAACAAGAGGAATAAAGAGAATCACTAAGGTGGTGTGGAATCTCAAATTCCTCAAGTGAAATTGGTACCTCATAGATCTAATAGGACACACCTTGTTCCTGAGAGATTTGTATATCTTGTGATTCAAGAAGGTTGTGAGTTAGTCATAGATGATGAGCCAACAACCTATGTAGAAGTTACTGAGGGACTTGAGGCCATCAGATCTAAGATGGAATCCATGTATACCAAAAAAGTATGTACTTTGGCGGATCCACTTGAAGGGGCAAAACCCATAGGGTGCAAGTGGATCTTCAAGAAGAAGACCGCCATGGATGGTAAAGTACAAACCTATAATGGCATATTGGTTGTAAAGGGTTTCAGACAAGTTCAACGTGTTAACTATGACGAAACCTTTTCTCCAGTGGTTGTGGTTAAATCCATAGGGATCATGCTTTCTATTACAACTTATCATGACTATGAGATTTGGTAGATGGATGTTAAAACTACATTCCTTAACGGGAATCTTCTCGAGGACATGTCATTGATGCATCATGATGGTTTTATAAATCTAAAGGATGCAAATAAAGTCTGTAAGTTATAAAGGTCAATCTATGGATTGAAGCAAGCATCTTATAGATGGAATCTTCATTGTGATGAGATAGTCAAAGAGTTTGGCTATATTCGAAATGAAAATGAACTTGGGTGTACAAGAAGGTTAGTGGTAGAATAGTGACATTCCTCTTATTGTATGTCGATGACATACTATTGATGGGAAATGACATCCCTACTTTACAAAGGTAAAGAAATGGTTGGGCAATATGTTTTCTGTGAAAGACTTGGGAGAAGCATCCTACATTTTGGGGATAAAGATCTATAGAGATAGATCTAAAAGGCTTCTGGGACTGAGTCAGAGCACATACATTGACAAAGTGTTGAAGCAATTCAACATGCAGAACTCAAAGAGAGGAAACATGTCCATGCTATATGGATTTGACATGTCAAAAGTTTAAAGATAAAATTCTTGTAAAGAAAGGGAACACATGATTTTGATTCCATATGCCTCAACAATTGGATCAATCATGTATGCAATGATGTGTATCCATACAAACGTCTCATATGCCTTGAGCATGACGAGCAGATTTTAGCCAGATATAGGTGATGCTCACTGGATAGCCATGAAGAATATCCTTAAGTACTTGAGAAGGACTAAGGATCAATTCTTGGTCTATGGCGGAGAGGAAGTGTTGGTGGTAAGAGGTTACACTTATGCAAGATTCCAGATTGACAAAGATGATTACAAATCACAATCATGATTAGTGTTTTTCTTAAACAACAAAGTTGTAGGCTGGAAGAGTTCCAAGCAAGAGACAGTTACTAATTCTACAATAGTAGCTGAATATATTACTGCATCAAATGTAGGAAAGGAGATTGTATGGATCAAGAAGTTCATTTCAGAACTTGGGGTCGTTCCAAGCATCAACGACACAATTGACCTATATTGTGAAAACAATAAAGGTATTACACAAGATAAGGAACCAAAATCACATCAACACTCAAAGAATATACAAAGGTGGTTCCATCTCATATGAGCGATCGTATAGAGAGGATATGTAAAAATTTGTAGAGTACCATCTGAGAACATCCCTTGACAATGGCACTTTCACAATAGAAGCATGATGGACATGTTATATCACTTGGAATACAATTCGTGGCTGATTGGCTCTATGTGTAAGTGGGAGTCTATTGGTCTGTATGTCCAGAGAGCCAATCATATGATGAGTGTAATGACATAATATGTAAATGATTTGATTAATAAATAAAGGCAATCTTGCAACTTATTCTGTTTAATTCAGCAATGAGATTATAAATGTCTAGATAATAATATTACTCAATGACATATGTTTTCAAGTATACTAGTTGAACGATGAGATCATACGAATGTTAAGAGTATACATATCCATTCTCATTATGTCCTTGATTGGTTGTTATTGTAGAAGGTTGATAGACAGAAGTAACACATAAGATTAAAGTGTGAGTTGGTTAATGATGGAATCTCATTAGTCATGATATGGAAATATCAAACCAAGCGCACAGATACATGTTAGGGAACAATGTATCAGACAGACCCAACATGATACTGACACATGGAAGCCATTACCATAGTAGTCATAGTTAGATCACATCATGATTGTGGTGATTGTGGTTCTTAGACATGTCGTTCAGTATGCTTTGACATCATCAAATGTAATCTTGAAATAAGTGTTATTATAAAGGTTATGATTGGGTGATTGTGATGGATGGGGATAGACTATGAGTGGTGTAGATGGGATTTGTCCCTTTAATAGGAGCATGATATCCTAGGCCTCTTGATTAGAGAGACTAAGAAATGCATGGCCATGCATTACACCATGCCTCGAGTTCAATCTAGATATCAGTGACAAAGGAACTATAGAAACACTATAACGCCATACATATATTGTAGGTTGAATTTATTCTTCAACTTTCCATTTACTTGGATAGCATTATTGTGCGACTAGGCATCATTCATTTCTTGTGATGTCATAAGTTGTTATGGACATTCACTACCAATGTAACAGTGGACCTATGGGGTCACACATATGGGTCTTGACCTAGAAGAGGAGTTTAATCTTGAATGATGATTGAATTGATTACTAAATTATTTAGATATTCAATTTACATAATAAATCAACTTATTGGACTACTATCTGATCGGCTCACCCAGTGTGACAACCATTTGGAGTGTCATGTTGATTGGAACTGAATTGGCTGAAGTTCTGCATGAAATAGGGTACCACCCACTCGGCTCAGTGGGTGAACCGGTCAGCTCGGTAGAGCAAGATGACCGCTTCACCTGGTGAACTAATTAGCTTGGTTGTTCCATTGGAAGGTTATAGTGACTTTCCCAATATTGCAAGAAAGATCGATCATTTCGATTGCTCAAATTCGATTGTTGCACGAAATTTATGTTTATCATTAATTGGAAATGAATTGCTAAAATTCATGTGCAATTGGAAAACTGTGAAACGACCAGTTCACAAAGCACACAAATTGGCTCGCGTGCCAGACAACCATCTCAATTTCCAATCGACTCATTCATCACTCGTAGTTTATGAAACTTCAAGATATTCTGGTCCCTTCCACTCCCACACAGATTGGGAAACCAAACCCTAAACCCTCCTATAAATAGAGGGGTACTGGGGGCTTCCCAGAACACAACTCAATCGCTTTTGACAAATTTTATCCTCTCTAGTTGTGGGAACCAATAGAGAACCCAAGCAAGTCCTACCCGCTAAAAGGAGGGATAGCAAGGGGGGGAAATTGTGGAGGAGAATGTTGATGACTAGTACACCAACGAGAGGGACAACTCATTCATGTCTGTTCTAATAGCATGACAAGAGTTTTTGGTGGTCCGTGTGGACTTCCATAGAGGTGTGGAGGTTGTTGTCTGCCTCTAGGAGGACAATGTCAACCTACAATATGTTGTGCAAACCAGGAGGCGCATCAGTCAAACGAGTCCCACTACAGCTAGAAGGTAGTTCCACACCTACAAAAATGACGAGATGTCACTAGACTTTCTCCAGGACAAGATATATCCTCGAAACCATCCTTCCCATCTTATATTTGTTGACGCGATTCACCGGTTTATGGGGAATCTGGTAGTTAAAAATTTATTTCCACTACCTATTCCATAGCCATATTTCCCTACATTTATGTGACCACAACACCTCCAGTGTGTGACACTCCTCATTCCAGGTACCCAGAGTCTCCTAGAGAACCCCTAATCCTCTACTTTTTAGGATCTATTGAAGACAAGCCTTTTGATAATGTCTATAGCATGTTTTCCTCTTACTCACAGTTCTACGATGGCCAAAACTATGACCCTATACTTGTAGATCAAAATTTTCGAAGCTATCTGGGTTTCTTGGTGGCAAGCACCCTGTATATTCCAATTCATCACAATCATCAAACAATAGTTGATTGTGTTTTTTCACCTTCCTCCTCTTCAGCCCACAATTTCTCCTCAAGAACCTATTGGTGTGACGACTTGCCCCTCTTTCTTGTATTTACTCTCCCTCTTTCTAGCAGTGTGGTAATATTCCAATTTCTCAAATGAATCCCTTTTAAAAATGTTGTCCCCCTCTTGACGTTCCTAGATGTATCCTCTCCTACTAAGTATCAGAGGTTTTGATCCAAATTTGGTGGACCTCTGATTCCATGGATTATTTTGCCTCCTTCTAGTGAAACTGCCAAGTGATGTAGTTCTTGTTCCCTATTTGGCCTTGGAATTGATGAGTGAGTAGATGTGCATGTAATGTAATGGCTTTGAGTTTGTGTCTCCTCACACATGTGATCTTGTTGTTTCTTGTTATTGCTGATTTTTTCTTCTTTTCCTTCTAGTCAATACCTTTAGAGTAACGAGTAGTTTTATTAGTATCCATGACTATATCTTCCACCTCATCATCACTGTCTAGATTTTGTAGATTCTCGAACCTATTTTTCTTTGACGCTCCATTCCCCTCGCTCGTATGTGGTTTCCTACATGGCTTCATGAAGACGGGTTTAGCATGAATATATGAAGAAAGCCTATGTAGTTTTGAGATTGTTTATTGTACATCTGAACTAGTCCCCATCATGTATTACTTAGAGACCTCGTAATGTCTGGTCCGACATTCCCTCTCCAAGTGTCCCACTTTGCCGCATGTGTGGCATGTCAAGGGGATATTTTTGTATTGTAATTGGCACTTCTTCCTATGAATATATATGGTTGATACCAGTGGTTTCCCTGATAAGATCTCAACTGCCAGTCTGGAAAATCACCCCTTTCCGACATAGTTGTATTGATATCTACCTTGATAGTATGACCTACTTGATTTTCAAATGTCATGAGTAATGTATCATGATAAAGGTGGATGGGTAGATTAGGCATGCAAATCCACACTACCATGTTTCAAGATATGTGCTCTCCATACTGAACAATGGGCTCCATCATTAAACAAATAGGTATGAACTGAAGAGGAGCCAAGGATTATCAGTGAGTTCCCTGATATAATCTTCCTCAAGAAGGAATTGAATTAGGAAGTAGTCATTATCAAGATCAATCAGATTGAAAACTCCCATCAATTGCCACATGAGGCCGGATATTCTCTTCCAAAGTAAGGTATCCAATCTCTCTTGCTATCAATTTACTAATACTATGAATTTCCATACTTTAAGTAGTCCCATAATAGCTACCTTATTAACCTTGAACTTTGATGCTCTTATGTTGGTTGAGATGATGTTGACTTCAGGTCTAAGGATAGGACCCATCTCCAAGTCATCAAATGCATTTGCATTCCTTGCCTTGTCCACCAAGTCCTTGTATGATACTACAGTCACTTCCCTTCATTCAATTCCATGTCATCATTTTCCACCTCCACGACTGCATTTTGGAAAATCTCTCCCGAATCTTGTGTTGCTGGTTGTTTTTTCCTACTGTAGTCCAAGTTGATGTCGATGCTCTCTAGGATCGAGTTCTACAACAATCTGCTTGTTTCCCCTGTGTTTCTTTTTCTCACAACAATCCATTCGTCCAATTCCAGTCCTCCTCCCCCCATAAAAGGGGTGATCATGCTTTCCCGTTTCCTTCCCATTGCTTCCATTCAATCACCCTCCACCACCAAACCCTAACCTAGATGCCATCAATTTATTCTTAAAATTAATTCAAAAATAGGGTGATGCTCCTTTTTCTTATATTTTCTCTCTCTCTTAAAAATAATAAAATGTACCATAGATAACAATAAACTAGGCCAACGACAATAACACATTGGACCATAGGTAATAAGTAATTTAAAAAATTAATTGTACAACTTCTCTCATATTTTTCATATTTTTTCTCTTACACAAACAACAAACTGGATCAGAGATGAAGACATATTGGACTAGAGATAATAACGAATTGTACCAGAGATAACAAAAAATTAGACCAGAGAGAAGAACTAAATTTTATAATATTAGTGGCACTACTTCCCATATATTTTTTTGTTAATTTCTCTCTCTTAAAAATAATAAATTGTACTATAGATAACAACAAACTAATCTAGAGATAACAAAAAATTAGACTACTGATAACAACTAAGTTTAAAAAAATTAACTACATACTTCCCTCCTTTTTCATGTATTTTCTCACTTTTACAACAATAACAAATCAGACTAGAGATAACCACAAATTGAATCAGAGATAACAATAAATTGAACCAAAAACAACAACAAATTCGACCAGAGATAATAAAAAAATGGACATGAGACAACATCAAATTGGACCAAAGATAACATCGAATTGGACCCGCGATAATAACTTTTGTTTTGTTTTTGCAAACTAAAATTACTTCTAATTCAATCCACTCTCTATTGTGGATAAAATGTCATCTACATTAGGCCTAGGGCAAGTAGCAAGCCAACTAGGTAGAACAGAATGAAAGACACAAGGTGCCCCAGTGGCTATTTTGTACTTGGCTATCACATCTATTGAGCTATTGAATCTATGGGGCAGATAGAGCAGTTTATGGTAGGGCTCTCCTTCAATGAGGATATAGGTTCTTCTTGCATGCGGCATGAATCTTCTAGAGGTTTTATGGGTCTTGGTCAGGACCTGAATATCTTGTTGAGAGTCCAAGAGGATATAGAAAGAAGTCCAATGCATCATCTTGCAGACTTCTAAAGCATGGAGGATTGCCTAGATTTTAGCTTCCAGAGCGGACTTAACTGAGACTAGGCAACCTTTTCTATATAAGGTATCATAGAAATTGTTGATGGCATAGACCCCTATGGAAGCTATGGATGTCGCCTTATGGAAGGCAACAGCTACCAGGAGGTAACACTCCTACCTAGTAATAGGTCATTGATTATGTATCATATTCTGATGGCACCGATAGGGACGTGCCGATAGGCTTAAGATCATCGCCGTTCTACATTGGATGAAGCTAGCATGGGTAGCTGTAGTCGTGGCCTTGAAGTTGTGAATGTACTCATTGCATCACTGCCATATATGCCAACAAGCAACAACATGAAGAGTTTGTGCATCAAGTTTGTTACCAACTCACTCAATGCAATATGTTATTCAATTATCCTAAGATAACCTAACATGGTTCTGATCAACTGGTAGCAAGGACCAGATGGCCTTTCTTTGGGGGAAATCTCATAGGGCATGTAGGAGGGTGTCACACCCATTTTTACAAACACTATAGATTTCAGATACATCAATGTGTCATCGGTTTTTCTCTGTGTTAGTAAGAAGGTCTTTGTGTTGGACCAGCTAAAGAAACACCTTAAGTTGCTCTAAAAGTTTTGACCCGCGATAATAACTCAATTAAAAAAAATTATCAACCAAAGAAAATAAGTATATTGTTGGGCCATAGATAACAAAAGTTGGATCGATGATAACAACAACTTGAATCAGAGATAACAACTACATTTAAAAAAAAATGGACTAATTCTCTCCATTCCTTATATTTTCTCTCACCTAAAAATAAGAAGTTTTACCAAAGATAACAATAAACTAGAACAAAGATAACAACAAATTGGATTAGAGATAACAACTTATTTAAAAAAATTAATTTACTATTTCCATCCTATTCTTCATATTTTCTCTCTTACAAAAATAGTAAACTAGATAAGAGATAAAACACATTGGACCGAATGATAACACCCAAATTAGCGCATATTTTCTATGCATTTTATCTATAGTTTTGTGCCACTTTAGTCTTAATATGCACTCTTTTGTTCATGTTTTATGCTTTCTGTCTCGAATTAGATAAAAGTAGTAAAAATAGCCAATAATGTAGCTAATTAGCCTGTTTTAGACTTACAGGCACCGAAACTAGCCAATTTTGGGACTCTCAAGTACCGAACCTGAAAAGACAAGCATTCCAGCAGTTGGCCGATACGGCTGCCCGATAGGGCCTGGCCGATACAGCTGCCCGATATGGCATGGCTGATACACCTGCCCGATAGGGTCTAGCCGATACGGCCTGCCCGATACGGCTGGCCGATACAGCTGCCTGACACTCCCCCTTCCCGACACGTTCTTCGAGCGACAATCATATTGGCCCACCTGATGCCTCAAGATCAAAGCCACGGATGAAGGACACGTGGACCAATAAAAGCTACAACTCTCATCAACTCACTGCCTATAAATAGTAGTTGCCAACCTACAAAGAGAAGGAGCCGGAGGGAGGACCCGACAAGAGCTAGTGCCTAGACCAAGGAGCTAGTGTGTCGAGTTCCCCAAAAGTCTACTGACCGATACGGCCGCCGACCGATACGGCCGTCGATCGATACGGCCGCCGACCGATACGGTTGCCGCCCGATACGGTCTAGAGAGATAGAGAGAGAGCCGAGGAGTCCAAAGGGACGAAGAGAAGACCCAAGGGCCGAGATCCGGCCTCCACAGAGGTCGAGGAGCGAGAGCCACCTCTCCTCTATGGGCTATATCTTTTCCCTCTTCTCTTTCATTCTACTGCATTCCTTTGTTTCTTGTACAAATGATGTTTATCCATCTTTGTTCGGTGCCAGCTATACTTGTCTATGGCTAGTTAGCTCCTTCTTGGCTATGTAGCCCGATCTGGGCATGTTTATATACTTTTGCCTTAAGCAAGTAGATTCATATCAGATCTAGTATGTTGCATGTTCTATTTTCTCTTTCCAAGTTATGATTGCTAGTTTGGTTGATCTCTTACTCGCTTGAACTGCTATTTCTTCCTGTATCGAGAGATCCATTGTAGGAATAGCTAAGAGACGATAGTTTGGATCCAAACCTGAGAGGGGGAAGATCCGAGGTATTCTATTCCTAACACCCCGGAATATCCTAAGACCCGAGAGGGAACTTAGTGTATTCCGAGGTGTTGATATATTATTGATGGTTTTAGTCACGCATTGCGAGAGCGAGTGGGATGACCCCACAGGACAGATGCCATTGTGCATATTAGATGTTTGCTTGGGTGTTTGAGGGTTGTCTATGCCCGAGAACGAGTGCATAGACTGCCCCGTTTGTGGTTACATAGCCAGGAACTCTCTTTCTCTGATTAGTAGACTCACGAGCTCTGTTTTGTTTTCTTTTCTTTTCTTTGTTTTGTTTTATATCGTGACAACCTGCTAGACTAGTTCTAGCATTTACTTTTATCGACTATCGTCTTGGCTTATCTGACTAAAGAACGAGATCTATGGCGTCCTAAATGTAACCACGTCCCTGTGTTCGACCCCATATATCTACTTTGACCCCGTAATAAAGTTGTGGGGGCCTAGAAGGTTTCGGGTTATAAATTTAAAGCTTGATTCCTTCCTTTGTCCCGCGTTCATTTCCGGACGCGTGAAAAAGGCTGATCAACTTTTGGCGCCGTTGTCGGGAACGTGGTTTTCCACGTTTACACACCTAGTAGATTTTTGTTTTGTCACTATGAGCCTGTATATACATGCATAGTTTTCCTCTTGCTTCTCACATACTTGTTCATATATACTAAATCACTTTTCTTTTTTCTCATACCTTTTTTTCAGCCATGGACCTTGCTTCCGCAAGACAAGTCATCTTGTCCACCTGTCCTCCTGAGTTTTTCCGCAGTTCCGACTGCTGCCAAATAATTGAAGGTCGTGCTCTGCAACTAGTCGAGTTATACTCACCTCCACCATCGTCATATGTTGAAATTCCAACAAAGGAGACTGCCAGTCAACCATCGACCCCCATTCTAACATGGGATCAAGAACTGATTAAGGCAGTGGAGTTGGGTAGGGAAAGTATTCAAGAACTGACCTCCTTAGCGCCTCATCTCCAAGAAGATGTTGATCCAATGCAACAAATGCTAGAAGAGCAGGATCATCATCTCAAAGTAGCCACTGAGGCTACATACCGCAGTAGTAGTATACTTCAAACTGTTGAACAAGGATTCATCCTAAAGCATCAGTTTGATACATCGGGTTCCCCTTATATGTGCATGGAAGAATCGACGGGTCTCGAAAGCGTTGCTGCTCAAGTACAAGAACTTCATGATAAAGATGTTGAACAAGGCAGGAGGCTCCAAGAGCTCATCGATTTGGTTACAATTCAGTTACAACTGCCATCACAAGACGATAAAGACGTTAGTCATCAAGACCATTCCATTGGGTCTGAAGTGGAGTATGCACCATCATCCTATTCAGACCATCAACTGGATTCACCAAGATTTTTCTGTGAAGACCAACCCACTTGGGAAAGCCCTTCATTCTATCTAGATGACCCAACTGATGAACCAATGGAAGAAATGAGTCATAGACATGAATGGGTCCATGATGACGATGATGAAGACTCGAAAAGTCAATCGACCTCACAACCAGAAGGTTGGTTTGAGGAACCAGAGTCAGATATTGAACCAGACCAGAGTGACATTTCTCATATTGAGACTTGTCAATTCGCTTTGAGCAGTACACCAACCATGGTTTGGAACAATTTGTTCGACGAAGACAACGACGATGACAACTGCTCGACATGGAGCAGTGAGTATAGTAACGAAGACGAGTTGGAGTAGCACGAGCCATCATTCGCCACCACCCCTTTACAAGGCTTGGTGGACGTCAAGGGGGTAGGATGGACGGTTCACTACAACATGGCTGTTGAGCATGAAGACATCCCTGACTCCACACTAGGTGATAAGCTTGGGGTGGTATAACCACAAACAAATTCTTCAGGGGGTACTTTTTGCTCAGAAGATGATTGGATGACTCAGACAGTACATGAAGATTTACCTGAGCATCCAACCTCAAGTGCAAAGATGGAGAGAGAAGATATGAGTCCTCAAGACGACGTCCAACCTCTCTCATCTATCTCATCCTGTATCGACATCCTAGGACCCTCATTTTCAGAATCATATAATGAAAGGTACCTTGAGGATGATTTGCCAAAGAATTCATCCCAGTGCAGCTCAAATCAATTCCAGCACAAAGATGACTTCACCGAGTCGCTAGATTTTACTTTTCTTCTTCAAACTCGGCAGGGCCAACACATCCGCCTGTTTTACTCATATTATGTGGCAGAACCCGTCGACAAGACACAGGTGACACTGGTCCCAAAACTTAGGATTTGGGATCCCAGTGTCGGTATCGTGGGGCAACCACCCCCTTTTTCTATCACCCACCCTCCCACCCTTTTATTACAATAAATTTTTCTTTTCATGTTCTTGTTGGTTAGTTTCTTTCCTCTAACTATTTTGATATCCTTGCACCCATGCATCATCTTTATAACTTCAATAATTGTCATTAAACTCATGCATTCCTGCCTCACTATTTCAAGTTTGAGTCTTGCTCGAGGACGAGAAAATTTTTAAGCTTGGGGTGGTAGGCTTCACCCTTCTTTTCTCCTCACCCTTCTTGCATGCATGTTTATTTCCTGCATTTAGTTTTAAATTTTCAAAAAAAAAACCAGCTTTTTAGCTTTGCAATTATGGCTATGTGGTGTGAATCTAATAGATAAATGCCTGACTTCATGCCTAGTTGCACAATTTTCATCTTAAAAATTGCTTGACCTCTCGCTTGACTTGTTCTTTGACTCTTTCCTTGAGTTTGGTAATAAATATAAGGTTATGTCCCTTTTACATAGCTTAAAGCTAAATTCCCTTGATCTATGTTGTGAATGGCAAATCCATGGTAAAGGACCATTGGAATGGGCTAAATCATGATTAAAGTCTCCTAGCTATGAATTTCACAAGCTTGCCTCTATTCTAAGGATTCTTGAATCATAATTGCTACTTCTCACATAGGTATCAAGCGGATTATGATGGGCTTTGTGTTATGATCAAGATGAAATGTTTCTTCTTGATGGACTACGTGCCTTCTCACATTAGATTGAGTCAAAAAGATGAAAAATATAAAAATGTGCAAAAGAGGCTTAGCCGCCCATAAAATCCCAAAAATATCTATATAGTTCTCACCCAAGCCCAAAAATAGAATGCAGATGATAAAAGCCTGAGTGTAAACAATAAATGAGCGATGTTTTCTCTGTTAGGAGAGTTAAGGATGGTGCCCAGTCGGTGTATGACTGTGCTCATGAACGCGGATATGTCATGCCTGGTAGTACCACTCCAAATGCTCATTAGAGAGTCACTAGGAACCCCTAGGAGACCTATGAGATCATCTCAGTAGCAGGGTTGGTTCGAGCGCAGTACGAGGAGTTCGTCTCACTACTTTGGGCCAACTAGCTCGGACTGCAGGGACTGTTGCTCTCTACATGGACCAACCTGACACTGATCGTGATTCTCAGAAGTCATTAGAGTCTTTTTCTTTGTTTCTTAGTACATGAATAAGTGAGAGGCATGGTATTCCTGATTGGTTTGCATGGATTCATGGAGATGGCTCATTGCTCATCACCCGCGTGATCACCTGTGTTACAACTCTTTCATGTTTAAATAATTATGGTTCAAACCCTCATGAGTATCGGCAGACTATAGTGAATTCGCTTAATCTTGCCTGGACACTCTTTGATCTTGCTTTGGCATGATTGTGCTTGTTTGGTGGGGGTTTGTTCTGAAATGACATGGATCAAGAGTATTGATGTTTTAAACTATTTTTCTTAACCTTAGCATTTATTGCCAAGTTTAATTTGGATGTTATCTTTTTGTTCTTTGAGCCCAGTCTTGCTTGAGGACAAGCAAGTTTTAAGCTTGGGGTAGTTGATAACACCCAAATTAGCGCATATTTTCTATACATTTTATCTATAGTTTTGTGTCACTTTAGTCTTAATATGCACTCTTTTTTTCATGTTTTATGCTTTCTGTCTCGAATTAGATAAAAGAAGTAAAAATAGCCAATAATGTAGCTAATTAGCCTGTTTTAGACTTGCAGGCACCGAAACTAGCCAATTTTGGGACTCTCAAGTACCGAACCTGAAAAGACAAGAATTCCAGCAGCTGGCCGATACGGTTGCCCGATAGAGCCTGGCCGATACAACTGCCCAATATGGCATGGCCGATACACCTGCCCGATAGGGTCTAGCCGATACGGCTACCCAATATGGCCTGCCCGATATGGCTGGGCGATACAGCTGCCTGACACTCCCCCTGCCCGACACGGTCTTCGAGCGACAGTCATATTGGTCCACCTGATGCCTCAAGATCGAAGCCACGAATGAAGGACACATGGATTAATAAAAGCTACAACTCCCATCAACTCGCTGCCTATAAATAGCAGCTGCCAACCTATAAAGAGAAGGAGCCGGAGGGAGGACCCGACAAGAGCTAGTGGCTAGACCAAGGAGCTAGTGTGTCGAGTTCCCCAAAAGTCTACTGACCGATACGGCTGCCGACCGATATAGCCGCCGACCGATACGACCGCCGACCGATATGGCCATCGATCGATACGGTTGCCGCCTGATACGGTCTAGAGAGAGAGAGAGAGTCGAGGAGTCCAAAGGGATGAAGAGAAGACCCAAGGGCCAAGATTCGACCTGCACAGAGGCCGAGGAGCGAGAGCCACCTCTCCTCTACGGGCTATATCTCTTCCCTCTTCTCTTTCATTCTACTGCATTCCTTTGTTTCTTGTACAAATGATGTTTATCCATCTTTGTTCGGTGCCAGCTATGCTTGTCTATGGCTAGTTAGCTCCTTCTTGGCTATGTAGCCCGATTTGGGCATGTTTATATACTTTTGCCTTAAGCAAGTAGATTCATATCAGATCTAGTATGTTGCATGTTCTATTTTCTCTTTCCAAGTTATGATTTCTAGTTTTGTTGATCTCTTACTCGCTTGAACTGCTATTTCTGCCTGTATCGAGAGATCCGTTGTAGGAATAGCTAAGAGACGATAGTTTGGATCCGAACCTGAGAGGGGGAAGATCTGAGGTATTTTGTTCCTAACACCCCGGGATATCCTAAGACCCGAGAGGGAACTTAGTGTATTCTGAGGTGTTGATATGTCATTCCTTGAGAGAGGGTCATTGACATATTGTTGATGGCTTTAGTCACACATCGCGAGAGCGAGTGGGACGATCCCACAAGACAGATGCCACTGTACGTACTAGATGCTTGCTTGGGTGTTAGAGGGTTGTCTATGCCCGAGAACGAGTGCATAGACTACCCCGTTTGTGGTTACATAGCCAGGAACTCTCTTTCTCTTATTAGTAGACTCACGAGCTCTATTTTGTTTTGTTTTCTTTTCTTTGTTTTGTGTTATATCGTGACAACCTGCTAGACTAGTTCTAGCATTTACTTTTATCGACTATCGTCTTGGCTTATCTGACTAAAGAACGAGATCTGTGGCGTCCTAAACGTAACCACGTCCCTGTGTTCGCCCTGTATATCTACTTCGACCCTGTAATAAAGTTGTGGGGGCCTAGAAGGTTTCGGGTTATAAATTTAAAGCTTGATTCCTTCCTTTGTCCCGCGTTCATTTCCAGACACGTGAAAAAGGCCGATCACCTAAGATAACAATGAATTGCACCACAGATAACAACAAATTAGACCAGAGATAACAACTAAAATTTAAAAATTATGCTACTACTTTTGTCCAATTTTTGGTATTTTCTCTCTCTAAAAAACAACAAATTGTATTAGAGATAACAACAAACTAGTATAGAAATAACACCAAATTTGACCAGTGATAACAACTAATTTAGAAAATAAATACAATATGTCCCTCTTATTCCTTGTGTTTTCTTATTCTCACAAGAACAATAAATTAAACCAGAGATAATGACAATTTGGAGTTCAGATAATGACTAGAATTTAAAAAAAGAATCACACTAATTCCCTCACATTTCTTTTATTTTCTCTCATACAAAAGCAATGGGATTAGAGATAAAATACAATGGGACCATACATAACTCTATATTGTACTAGAGGTAACACTCAATTGGACCAGAGATAATATTCAATTGGACCAGAGATAACAACTCAAATCAAACAAGAGATTATGACCAAAGGGACTAGAGATAACAACCAAATATAAACATATATATTGGACCGAAGATAACATTCAATTGGACCAGATATAACATTCAATTGGACCCTAGAAAACAAATCAAAGTGGACCAAAGCTAACAACTAGATGGACCAGATAAAATAACAAATTGAACCAAAGATTAAATTTTTTTGACCAAATATAACATTAGATTGGACCAGATATAACATTCAATCAAACAAGAGATAAGAACTCAAATCAGACCAACTATAACAACCAAGGGGACCAGATGTAATACCTAATTGGACCAGAGATACAATCAACTAGACTAGAGATAACAGATCAAATCAGACTAGAGATAGAAAACAATTAGACCAGAGATAAAAACCAATTGGGACCAGAGATAGCAATCCACTGCCCTTGTCGAAAGGTATTTTTTGTAAGAAATCTAGTGGTTTTTTATTTCATCAAAAATTTCATTATGGATTGAAAGTTAAAAGAAAAATTAATTCCTCTCTCCTCTTTTTTTTTCTGCTTCTGCCACACTCTCTTTTAAATTAATATTATATATTCAAAAAGTATGCCGATATTGGTCTTATTTTGAAGTCTTTTTTGTAAGAAATACATCTGTTTTTATTTCGTCAAAAGAATTATCATAGTTTGAAAGATATTTGTAAAAATATGATAAATAGGAGGGAAGTAGTATCATCTATTTTTCTATCAGAAGCATGTTAACATTTGTGTTATTTTAAGATGTTTATGTAACACAATGACTTTTATTTCATAAAAAAATAAAATTATGATTTTTAAAATTTATCTCTAGAGTAGTGCAACTCATTTTATTTTATTAACATACAGTTTTTAAATGAAAGATGTTAATAAAATAATTTGTTCTTTTTTCGCTCTCTTATATGAAGTAGTGTGATTCATGTTTCTATCAAATGTATATTAACATTGGTTTTATTTTAAGTTTTTTTATAAGAAACACTAAAATTTATTACAATTTTAAAGATATTAGTAAAAATACAAAGAATAAGAGAGAAGTAGTGTCGTTCATTTTTTTATTAAAAGTGTATAAGGATTATCTTATTTTAAAGTATATATATATATATATATATAGGTTAAACAACCCTGCTTGCTATTACTCTGAGCCCCAAAGAAGGCTCAAACCAGTTCATTACAAACGTAGGAAAAGAAGACGAAAAAAGGAAAGGACTAGTTCTACCGGAGGCCTTGCGAGCTAGCTTGTGTGCTAGATCGTTCGCATGCCTGCTACAAGAAACGAAAACTAACTTTTGAAAGTTTGCCTTCAGACTTTGGATGTCTGCTAGAATGGTCCCCAATAGATCCGGCCGCCTCGTATCCGTGTTGATGGCGTGTGTAACAAGTTCCGAGTCCGACTCCACCACCAGCCTTGTCATCTGCATGTCCTTGGATTTTCGGATTCCCTCTCTGATTGCCCATGCTTCTGCTACCTGAACCTCGTTGATTGATGGGTGTCTGCTGCCTGCTACGTGGAGTAACTGTCTGGCATGATTCCTCCACGCTAGACCAGCGTCGTCAGCTCCCTGGTTGTTGACCGCAGCGTCACAATTCAGTTTAACGTCTCCCTTTGTAGGAGGCTTCCACTCTGCTGACTTCTTGCTTCGTGAAGACGGTCTGTGCTAGCATGTTGTGCTTCCCGGTGATCTTTTATTAATGCAAGCAGGTACATATGTATATTGAAAGGCGGTTTCGGTTTCTCATTGAGCGTGATATATTTAGTAATGAACATAATGGATTATATTTGTCAAAAACTTACTTATAGTTTGAAAGATATTACTAAAAATAACTTGTTGTTTTTTTCTATCTCATGTAACCACACTCTTTCCTCCCTCCCTTTCCCCATTTCATCGCTTTCTCATATTTTCCTATTATCCCACGTTTTTCAATCATTTTCATTTTTAGATCGAGTGTCGGCACATCAACGCTATGTGGACACTATTGAACGAAACTTATCCTGTTTCTCGTCCAATAGCTCATCCCGATATCATTTTTCTTTGTTTGATGTCTTCTCATGAGTTTTTGAGGATGATGACAAAACATATTGTTTGGTGTGGCAACGACTGGGATTTCTCTCGAGAACTATATTTAGGAAATCGACTTCCACACAAACGTGGAATCCTAACTATTAAAGAAACGTCTTTTGTAATTATTGTTATCTTATACCCTCATTATTTTGTACCTTAAAATATACCTGATGTACATTGTATTTCTTCTACTCCATTTTGAAGAGGTCTCTTTAATAGAAGAAACACACCCATTTTTTATTTAATATGGTACCAGTGCTAGGTTAGGGTTACATCTAACCCGACCTTATTTCTTTTGTATCCCTCCACAACACAATAGTCCAGCCGCCACCCTCTATTCATCTGGTCTTGTTGTGACGACATGCAAGACTCTCTGGTCTTTGCTGCAGTCGTTGTTCTTTATCTTTATCGGTGCATCTTTCCGCTGGTGATTAGAGGTGGATGGATTTGGGTATATGAGGCCGTTAGTTTATTGGTCTTGCTACTCATGAAAAGAACATGGACACGCTACCTATTGCGTGATATTCTTATCACATGTCATTTTTTATTTTGGTTTTTTGTGCACAATGATATTAATGTATTTGTTGTGATTACTTATGACCAGACGTGAGAACTAAGACCTACTGTATATTATCATTTACTTATTTATTGTGGTGCAACACCTCAGCCGATTAAGTCTTCTCCTGTCGCCTTATTCTCGGTATCCTATTTTGGTACGATCTATGATATTTGTGTTGACCTTATTCCATGGAGTCACATAATGATTTTTTACCGCATTACGCGTCTGGAGTTATTTCACTCAATGTTAATGATTGATGGACATGGCGTGCTACCGTCCGCGGGAAACTTCTCGGACGTCATGTTCTCTCACATCTAGATTTATCTTTAACACCCGCTAAAACTATAATTTCTGATGACAAGAAGTCTGTTGTACCCAATCCAGAATTTATAAAGTGGAAAACTCTTGATGAAAGAATCATGACCTACTTAATAAATTATTTACATATTGATCTCCGTGATGATCTTTTAGAGGAACATCACACTGCGGCAGCCATATGGTCTAGCTTAGAGAGTCATTTTACACAGTCTAATAGTGTGCATAAATATCAATTGACTGTAGAAGTTGCAAGGGCAACTCAGGGTAATCTTTCTATATCTGAGTTCTACGAGCATATGCGTGGTCTCTGGCATCATGGGAATATTGATAGAGCTGCTTTCTCTACTTGTGCACCACATAATAAAGAATTTCAACTGTACCAGTTTCGTATGGCCCTGCGTCCCGAGTTTCAGTCATGTGCAATGAATATCATCTAACGGTCTACTACACCTACTATAGAGTAGAGTATATTATTCCAGAATTATAGCTGACGAGACTTGACTTCTTGTCGTCAAATCTACGCCTTCCGCACATCTTCATTCACCCGTCACTTCAGGTACTAATGTTGTACTTGCTCCAATTTCTGATACTGCCTCGCCCACTATTGTTGCTGCACGTTCCCGTGACCACCTTGTGCATGTGCACTCTATTCCACAAAAAGGGTCACCTTGTCAAGGGGTGTTTTTCCCTTCACCTCGGGCTTCTTAAAGAATATAGGGAAAGAAACTCCAGCAAGAAGTGCATCGACACTGCTTCCATTGCCAATGGACTGTCCCATATAGTTGGAGATCCTACCAAGTCATTTGAGATTGCAAATATACTTCATCAACTAATAAATATGGGCGGTCCTAATGCTTCATCAACTCAAGCTACTTCCTCGCCGGCTGCTTCTGCATCTGGTAATACTTTTGACATATGGATTCTTTATTCAGGCGCCACCCACTATATGACACCTAATGCCTCAATAATGACAGATTGTTATATTGTTCATAAACCTCCGATACAAATTGCTGACGGATCTCTTATTTATATATCAAAAATTGGGTCTATAGACCCGCAATCCTTTTGTAAGGACCCACACTTTTGAATATCTAAAAGACCTTAAAGTCGCGAAGCGTCACTCATAAATTTCCAAGATCATATTCAAGAAATAATACTGAATAGTGAACAATTTTCATTAATGAACAATATTTACATATTTACATAAAAAGCTCCTCTAAGGAGTTACATAGCTTTTAAACTTTAACTTTTACATATGTGAAGATAAACCATTAAGACTAAACCTTAATGATTAAACTGTAGTCTCTTCAACATCTCTATCTGTACCCTCATGTCCACGAATCAAGTATATCTGATATCTAAAATGTTGACAAATAAATACATGATCAATGTATTTCTATATTGGTACATGGGTTCAAACAATAATCATAAGTAAAATATAAACAAACATCTTTATCTTACATATAAGAATATAAACTTGTTTTTATATTCTAACCCATATCGGGTCAACTACCTCAGGTTTAATCACTGTACCTCTGGGGCTCGTGTACATTACCCTTAAGATCACTCTAACCCAAGGTTCATAATACTATTATTTACTTTACATGATACTCATAGAAACTTTATAATTTGCAAGAACTAAATAAACAAGCAAGCAATTTATTTGTCGTTCAATCTCATTGAGAAACATCGACAATCTCAGAATTTGATACATATAATCATAAGCGTATCCACATACCTTATGGCATCGTAGAAACCATAAAGCACATCATATACTTTATGAGCGTATCCAAACATCCAAGCAACCAAGCATATAATCAACAGTATCTGAAATATGCATACTACATATGTGTCACCATGTATTCACATTGCACTAAACAGATCTAGATGTGCTCCTAAACTATGGTTTAGGGCTGTCTCATGTTTGGACTAGGGATCAGAGTTACAAACCCTAATTCCATCACATCATGGTTTCTAAGATTACCAATTCCGTTATTCATATTTGGTGAAACCCTAATCATCGTCTTAATCACATTAGATTACCTGTGACACCTAAATCACATTACTGACATTAAGATCATAACAGGATGTCCATGTTGGTTGTAAAACCCTAAACACCATGAATAAGATTACAAATCTAGAATCATCCATTATTCACCTTTATCAAGGTTTTACTTGTTATATATGTCTAGATTAGGTATTATCACAACTTAAACAAGTCTTCATCAATTGAGCATCAGATTAAGGTAAATTTAGGTTTTCCTTCTCATTAAACATATTAGGACATGTATAGCCTACACTTTTAGAACAGGAAGCATTATAAGGTTATGATAGTATTTCATTTGGATTCCTCCCATTTTTCTGAGCAAGTTACATATATTACTTGTCTAAATTTGATCATCTTAGAAATTTCTATAATTATTTCAAGATAACATATTCATCGGCCAATGGGACACTGACACCACACCTATTGTTCCACGCGGGCCCGGACATCGACCAATGGCCTCACGCTGTGCCAGCGGCCTATCCACGCACGCTTATTCTTAAAAACATAACCAAATTACCGGTGTACCCTAACCTGTCCTGTAGAGACCTAGGTGCACGTGGGTCTTTATCCCCTTTCTTTTCTTCCTCGTCCAATCTCGCAAGACCGTCCGCCGAGTGCAAGCTGCGCGTGCCAGCACTGCCGGAGGTGCCTGGCGGTGCCCTCCCTCTCTCGTACATCAGTCTCCCACTACGTGCTAACTGCCTGCAAGTACAACAACCAGTCCAGCGCTCGTCTCTTGCCCTCATCTCTGTGAGTGACCTCCATACGATCGCAGACCTCTGGCTCCGACACCCTCCTGATCATAGTTGAAGATCTCAATTTCTAGCCCGCCCAGGGTCCTCTTCCTTTGACGGAACATCTACTGTGGCCTGACTCCACCCGCACACCTGTATGATGCCTCGAGAGGGCACCTCCACTAGCCAGGATGCTGGGCACCGCCATCCTTGCAGTTTCGCAAGACCGACCATGACTCTCCCTCTTCACCTCCTCTCTGGCATAGTCTCCCAACTCATTATCACCACCTACACCCGTTACTTCTCTCCATCGTAGCAGCTTGTGGCTCATGTCCTCAGCCTGGAGAGCCTTCTTGGCCTCCGGTTGTTTATAGAAGAGGAAGAGAAGTAGGCAAGGAGTTCCTACTTGGTGTAGGGTGGGTGTTGATCATAGGTTCATCAGAACGCAACCTGCTCGTCGTCCTTCTTACAGACCATGCATGTGCCCTAGGAAAACCCTAAGTTAGGAACAAGAAAGACAACATAAGAGAGGAACATGGGGGTGGCTTGTATGTTGAGTGAGAGAGAATAGTGTTGGGTTTTGCATGGGACTTCTTACCCATGTATATATATACACCCTTTCTCACAAGTCTCCTGATTATACAAAAGAAATCTCCTTTTTTTGTTTTATTCCAAACTCTTCCTTTGCATACAAGCAATATGTGAAGAGGCAAGGCACATCACAACTCTCTTTCTAATTATCCTCTCATTATCTTATATTCAGATTACCCATAATATGTGACTATTTTGGGATACCCATTATGATCACAAATATCCACATTATCCCAAAATGACGTCTTATGGGCCCATATGTACACTTTGATTATCTAACTGGGCTAAGCAGTGACCCGAAGGCCCATGAACCACATCTTGGGCTTTCTAAAGGTTCCACGATCTTAATCATAATCCTAATTACCAAACTTGTGGCTTTGGTAACTATTTCATCTTATATACACCTCATAAGAACACATATGCTCAAAAGCACTTTAATTCATTAAATTGATCATTTAATATAAGTCTAGGGTTTGGATACGTCACCAAAGATACCTCAACACACTTCATTATTATATGTTCCTTAATATCATTTAGGCTTGAAATTCATGAATTTCAAGGATGGAACATTCACCCCCCCTTAAAAGAAATTTTTTTCCTCAAAATTTAGGCCCACTAAGCCTAGGTGAATGATAACTCGCATTATCTCAAAACTTAGGGTTAGCACCCCACTTAGGTATCTTGAACGACTTTTCCATAGTATATCAATTTTTGTTTTATTATTAAGATTGGCACATGAATCTAAATTCAAGTATATACACATCTCTAGTATATGAATCTTATCATCACTTGACGATTTCCCCCTCATTGGTGATTTCATTATTACTTGGTGATTTCTCTTTTCACCTAGGTTTCCAACCTATTATTCATTATTTAAACACTAGGGTGAGGTAAAATTTATAACCCTAGTTCAAGTTGTTACACATTAAAAGTAGGATATTCATCCTCTATATCTCAAATTTAAGCATAACGTGTGACTACCCTCATCTCCCTCCCTCATAATGAGATGAAACAAACATTTGACTATAGCCCAAACACAAGGTTGATTTCATTCCAAGAGTGGAGGTGGTACATCCACACATTACCTTTCAATTTCACATATTAAGTTGAATCCTACTCGATATGACTCTAAGCTTACTCGTTCTTAATTTCATAGCATTCTTATATTCCATGAAGTCAAGTATCCCTTTTCTTACTCTTAAGTTAGGGCACAACTTGTCGCATATTTTCATGACTTTCTTATATCTTTTATATTTACATCTCATGTATCATTATGAGCCTTAGCCAAATCCTTGAGGTCTCTAGCGGTATAGGTACTTTTGGAGTGATCTCATCCTTATGCATCAAGGTAGTGTCTTTACATTCACCCTACTGGGCCACCTGAACATCAGGTAGGTGGCCAACCTCCTGAGACATGGGCCTAGGGTAAACCAACTGTTACCTCCCGACCACTTGGTCATGTGCATTCAGGGTTTGTCAACTCCCAACCCATCGGTCCTATGCACCTCTAATACACCCTACTTGACCCTAAGATTTCATTAGGTCTCTACCCTCCCTAAGGGTTTCTTTTGAGATGTCACATCTTTTAAGAACATTATTTTCTTACTTAATTCTTTAACCAGGATTGCCTTCACCTCTCACTTTTGAGTAGACATGATGCAGTGTTGTCCCATCAATGGGCTCGGGCCACCATCCTTCCTGGGCTTGACCTTCTCTGATCTTCCCCTCCAGGGGCTTGATCCTAAACAACTACATTGTGGACTTAGGCCACCTTCCCTCCTGGGCTTGGTGCCTGCCTGGTCTTCCCTCCTGGGATTGACCGTTTCATGACCTTCCCTCCTGGGCTTGGTCGTCTACTTAGGCCACCTTGCCTCCTGGGCTTGGTGCCTCATGGGTCTTCCCTTTGGGACATGACCATTTCATGACCTTCCCTCCTGGGCTTGGTCGTCTACTCAGGCCACCTTCCCTCTTGGGCTTGGTGCCTTACTAGTTTTCCCAATCCTAGGCTTGACCAGTTGTTACGCAGAGATGGAATCTTTGGGTTCAAAGAATATAAGTTCTTTTATCATTATATCTTTAACTCTTCACCCCTCTAGGTGAATATTAAGGTTATCTCAATACTTAATTACATTTATTAAATTACCTTTTAAGGGAAAGTCCTATCCTAGGGTGCATTCTTGGCTCATAGGAGGGGGTTAGGCTCTCTAGCCACAACCTGATCCCATGATCTAGGTTTTTCCTCCCTCATAGATCATCTTCCAACTCTTTGGGTTGACCCACCCCAGGTTGGCACACTAACCATAAAGGTTTCATAGGTACCTTTTTTTACTAGGCATAACTTTTATCATTATAACATTTAAACCCATGTTTGCTCAACTTATAGGATACCCCTTCATAGTGTCTATCTATTGAGTAAACTTGGGTCACCTTCCCCTCCAGGGGCTTGGTGCTACATCGGCCTTCCCCTCCAGAGGCGTGGCCACCATCACCAAACTTCTAGAGACACCATAATATGTTTGAGCAAGTTATACAAACTTTCATTTTCATATATATATATATATATATATATATATATATATATATATATCACTATTGGGTTCATATATTTCTTAAGACCACTCACATAAGTTTTATGCTCTTCATGCACACATGCATGGGAGACTGGGTTACCTAAACCCATCCCTTTATCTTTCTTATTCCTAATTTCAAGTTTCACATGGATGGTGTCCCATACCACCACACCATGTTCATTATTTAAGATTAAGGTTTCAGGGTTAGGGTTAAGGACTATACTCCACCTCTTAGAGTTCCATATCCCTTGACCCACTAAAGTTTTCATACCCTAAACTAAGTCCTTCCTTTAGGAAAGGGCTTACCCATACATGTATCTTTCAAGTGTCTACCCTCTCCAGAGGGACGCACACAAAAGGTTACATCTTTTCACATTTTACTTCTCTAATTATCAATTTCTTTTCAAGACTTATTAAGCAAGAGATGAGAAGTAGACAAAGTTGTGAGATGAGAAACCTAAAAGACACATTAGGCTTTACTAATTTTTCTCTTAAATTTCTATGGATGATTTGAAATTATAAACTATTAAGTATTAGTTGATGAATTTGTTGTCTGATACCAAATGTAACTACCCACACTTTTGAGTGTCTACAAGACCTTAAAGTCGCGAATCATCACTCATAAATGTCTAGGATCAGATTCAAGAAATAATACATAATTGTAAACAATTTCCATTAATGAACAAATATATACATGTTTACATAAAAAGCTACTCTAAGGAGTTATATTGCTTTTAAACAGAATTAACTTTTACATGTGTGAAGATAAACTATTAAGACTAAATCTTCGTGATTAATCTATAGTGTCTTCAACATCTCTATCTGTACCCTCATGTCGACAAATCAAGTATATCTGATACCTAAACTGTCGACAAACAAATATGCGGTCAGTATATTTCTATACTGGTACGTGGGTTCAAATAATAATCACAAGTAACATATAAGCAAACATCTTTATCTTGCATATAAGAACATAAACTTGTTTTCATATTCTAACCCATATCTGGTCAACTACCACAGATGTAATCAATGTCCCTCTGGGGCTCGTGTGCATTACCCTTAAGATCAGTCTAACCCAGGGTTCATAATACTATTATTTACTTTACATGATACTCATAGAAACTTTATAATTTGCAAGACTTAAATAAACAAGTAAGCAATTTATTTGTCATTCAATCTCATTGAGAAACATCGACAATCTCAGAATTCGATACATGTATTCATAAGCGTAGCCACGTACCTTATGCCATCATAGAAACCATGAAGCACATCATATACTTTACGAGTGTATCCAAACATCCAAGCAACCAAGCATATAATCAATAGTATCTGAAACATGCATACTACATATGTGTCACCATGTATTCACATTGTACTAAACAAATCTAGATGTGCTCCTAAACTAGGGTTTAGGGTTGTCTCGTGTTTAGACTAGGGATCAGGGTTACAAACCCTAATTCCATCACATCATGGTTTCTAAGATTACCAATTCCATTATGCATATTAGGTGAAACCCTAATCATCAACTTAAACACATTAGCTTACCCATGACACCTAAATCACATTACTAACATTAAGATCATAGAAGGATGTCCATGTTGGTTGTAAAACCCTAAACAACATGAATAAGATTACTAATCTAGAATCATACATTATTCACCTTTATCAAGATTTTACTCATTATATATGTCTAGATTAGGTATTATCACAACTTAAGTGAGTCTACATCAATTCAACATCAGATTAAGGAAAATCTAGGTTTTCCTTCTCATTAAAAATATTAGGACATGTATAGCCTACACTTTTAGAACAAAAACCACTATAATGTTTTTATAGTATTTTATTTGGATTCCTCTCATGTTCTGAGCAAGTTTCATATATTACTTGTCTAAATCTGATCATCCTAGCAATTTCTATAATTATTTCAAGATAACATATTCATCCGCCAATGGGATGCTGGAACATCACCACTTGCCACCACCTATTGCACCACAAGGGTCCAGGCACCAACCAATGGCCTCGCACCGTGTCAATGGCCTGTCCACGTAGGCTTATTCTTAAAAACATAACCAAATTACCACATTACCCTTACTTGTCCTATAGAGACCTAGGGGCACACGGGTCTTTATCCCCTTTCTTTCCTTGCTTGTCTGATCTCCCAACACCGTCCGCCGAGCACATACTACACGTGCCAGCGCTGCCGGAGGTGCCTAGCGGTGCCCTCCCTCTCTCGCACATTAGGCTCCCACTGCATGCTAACTACCTGCAAGTACGACAATAAGTCCAGGGCTCATCTCTGTGAGTGACCTCCGTACGATCGTGGAACTCCGGCTCTGACACCCTCCTGATCATAGTCAAAGATCCCAATTTATAGTCTTTTGGGGTCCTCTTCCTTTGACGGAACATTTGCTACGGTCTGACTCCACCCACACATGGGTACGACACCTCAATAGGGTGCCTCCGCTAGCCAGGATACAAGGCGCCGCCACCCCAGTAGTGTCGCAAGACCAACCATGAGTTTCCATCTTCACCTCCTCTTCGACACAGTCTCCCAACTCATTGTCACTATCTGCACCCATTACTTCTCTCCATTGTAGAGGCTTTTGGCTCCTATCCTCAGCTAGAGTGCTTGCTTGGCCTCCGGTTGTTTACAAAAGAGGAAGAGAAGTAGGCAAGGAGTTCCTACTTGGTGTAGGGCGGCTGTTGATTAATGGTTCATCAGAAGTAGCCTACTCGTCGTCCTTCTTGTAGACCATGCATGTGCCCTAGGCAAACCTTAAGTTAGGAACAAGAAAGACAACAGAAGAGAGGAACATGGAGGTGGGTTGTATGTTGAGTGAGAGAGAATAGGGTTGGGTTGTGCATGGGACTTCTTACCCATGTATATATACACCCTTTCTCACAAGTCTCCCGATTATACAAAAGAAATCTCCTTTTTTGTTTTATTCCAAACTCTTCCTTTGCATACACGCAATATGTGAAGAGGCAAGGCATATCATGACTCTATTTCCAATTATCCTCTCATTATCTTATATTCAGATTACCCATCATCTGTGACTATTTTGGGATACCCATTATGATCACGAATATCCACATTATCCCAAAATCATGCCTCATGGGCCCATATGTACACTTTGAATATCTAACTGGGCTAAGCAGTGACCCTAAGGCCCATGAACCACATCTTGGGCTTTCCAAAGGCTCCACAATCTTAATCATATTTCTAATTACCAAACTTGAGGCTTTGGTAACTATTTCATCTTATATACGCCTCATAAGAACACATATGTTCAAAAACACTTTCTTTCATTAAATTGATCGTTTAATATAAGTCTAGGGTTTGAATACATCACCAAAGATCCCTCAACACACTTCATTATTATATGTTCCTTAATTTCATTTAGGCTTCAAATTCATAAATTTTGAGGATGTAACACCTTAACTCCTAGATATCTTTCTTTTCCAAAAGTTTTTCATTTTCCTAATCTGAATATGAATCTTTATATATCTTGGTAGTATTTTTGATTTAGGATATAAAGTCATATTTGATGTTACCGATTGTGTTGTGCATGACCCACAATTAGGCCAGGAGATTGGAGCTGCAACTGGAGTTGGAGGCTTATATCATGTTACTAAACTACATAGATTAGGTCATGTGTCCCTAATCATCTCATAATTCTTACAAAATTAGGTGTTTTGGGTGATGTTCTGCTTCCACTTTGTTACGTCAGTGTGTAAGTTGCAAACTTGCAAAAGTTATTGCTTTACCTTTTTCAAATTCCATCAATAAAAGCAGTAGTTCTTTTGATATGATAAAGTCAGACATTTGGAGACCTGCTCCCTTCATGTCCGGTAGTGGTTACCAATACTATATAAGTTTCAGTGATGATTTTTCTAAATACACTTGAGTTTATCTTCTTCTTTACATGTATGAGTTGCCCCATGTATATCAAATATTTATTAATAGGGTTAAAACTTAGTATAGCAAAGTTCTCCATGTATTTTGCACTAATGGAGCAAAAGAATACACATCTATCACCATGTCTACTATATTTGATTCTCAAGGTACCCTTTTTCAAAAATGTTGCTGTAAGGAGAGTGAAATCACCCCTTTACTAAAAATTTGAAGAATTGACATCCATTCCAAACATTCTCAGAGGTATGATGGAATGGGCATAAATTTTTCCAAATTTATTAAACATTGGTATACAAAAGGCCATTAGAAAGCAGCGGAATAAATAAAATAACTGACTATATTCAATTTCATAAAAGGTTTACAAAATACATCAAATTCTCCCATTAGGGTTTACATCAAGACACACAATCAGGATCTAGATAGAGGGATGTCTAGACTACTACAATCTTGTCTCCAAGCAACATCTCCATCAACTGAGTCCATGCCAAAAGCTATATACTCCTTGTCTTGTTCATCACCTTGCTCCTCACCTGGGTGGTTGGGAAAGCACCCAACAAAAGGGAGAGGAAAACAAGGTATGCGTCAAATAATGAATAAGTACAAGAGAAAAGGAAATCATATGAAACATAAATATATTGAATCATCATAAGATGAGAGGGCCAAGAAAATGAGGCACATAACAAAATAGATTCTTACCATTACAAAACATATAAGAAGTAGCATGCATGATATTAATTGGACTACATTAACTAAGTAGGGTTGAGGCACCTACCGAACCTCAACCTATAGGAGAGGGGAGAATTCATACATTCCCAGTCACCTATTAAATTTTATAGGGGAGGAATAACACATTCCCTAGGGGGAGAATAAGATGTTCCCCAGGGCGATTATTTACATACCCTCTGTGGGTGGTTGTACATAAGTACCACTACTATAGTTAAATAGCCGAATAAACCATCATGCTCAAGAAATAGTAAAGTGCAAAGATAAATCATCATATAATTACAACTTGGTGGTGGGGTTCCAAGACCCAAGAATAATGTTCTGAAACTGATTTATGAGGCAAGTATAGAAAAAGATTCAAGAGTATATGAAATAGGGTTTAATAAAGCCTCATCATAGAAAAATAGGTTAAGGAACAATTATTCCTAACTTAAGGTGTAAATTCATATACATAAATATGGATTGCACATACATAGAACATACCTTTCATTTTGATTCATATTACCCACTTTCATCACTTGATTGAGTCCATGATCATTTTTTCCTATTTTCAATTCATATACATGTATTAGAATGATATATATGAATTAAGGTAGATAAAACCCATATTTTTACTTTTTATAGAAAAACCTCAATTTAGACTATGAAAACATCACCATAGACTTAGTTAGGTTCTTCTGATAAAGGAAACATATAATTTTGCGTATTTTGGAGTTACGATGATTAGAGTGTATTTTTGGTGATTTTTAAGCGATTAAATCATTTTCTAGAAAACCACCATCGAAAAAACTCAAAAACAATACTTGGAAATATTATTATTGAAAATAAAATGTTTTTATGAGTTTAGGATGTATTTTACTTTAGTTTTTGGACAAAGGAATCAAAAGTTATGAATTATTGAAATTCGGCCAATCAGAAACTGACACATCATCAAACCAAACGATATAAGCAAAGAGAGAGAGAGGGAGGGAAAACACCATTTGACCTAATATAATGGTTTTAGATTAATAGTTATTCAAACTAGATCTTCTAGAGAAGGTAAACCGGTAGGAAACCAAAACCCTAGATGAACATGGTAAATAGAGATGGAAATCATCGATTTTAAACATAGATGCATGAATTTTAAGCATGTAACAAGCAATATATGAGAAGTGGGTTATGAAACTCGCCTCTAGGGAAGATAAGAAGGTCCAAACAACAAGGATCCGAGCTTATAAGGTCTGTTTGCTCCAATCCTTGCTCCTTTATTGGACAAAGATCACCTTCTTAACTTAGAGGTGATAAACCCTAGCAAAAGAGCATAGAGATAAGGTGTTTCAGGGTTCTAGGTGGGGTTTCACCATGGAAGTCCATGGTTACGACCTGTAATAGGGTGTAAGGAAGACTAATAGTACAATAATAGGGAAGGAAAGGAGGAAACTTACTAGTTTTGATTGAAATTACCAAGGAGGAGCTTTAGAAACCCTAATAGAGCAATTTGGAATCCCTAGGAGCCTTCTTCACCAAGGTAGGCTCCCTCTATTATCTTGGGGCAGCAACTTCGTGGAAAAATACAGAAGGAACTATTATCTAAGCTAGAGGAAATAAAAGGAGAGAATGAGTTTTCAAATTGTGAGTTGGGAAGGGGTATACATGGCTATATATAGAAAGAGGTGAAGAATGAGGTGTCTTAAGGGGCTTTCCATGTGTCTTTAGCCTAGGGATTGATGGCCATGCAAGAGGACAACTCATAGGGGCTTCATGCATATCAAAAGTAGGTCCTAAGATCCCATAGATCCTTCTAGGCCATCCTACCGTTTTTCAAGAAAGAAATAACCTCATTGGTTGATAGCTTTTAAGGGTAAGCATCTTTATAAAGAGGGTAATCCCTATAATGCCCTTGGAAAGAAATACCATCAAACCAAGGTGAAACTAGGTTCTCCAATGGTTTAAAATCTCGTTAATGTTATGCGAACATCTAAGGATTAAAATTCAGTTGATAATTTGAAAAGAAAACCTCCCATTAGGGTAAATTGCATAAAAGTCCAGAATATACCGAAAATTGCATAACTTGCACAAACAACATCCAAATCAAACCAAATTTGAAACTTAGGATAATTTTATGTTTTCAAATCATATCAAAAAGTTAGATTAAGGTTTATAGCACTTTATTATGGTAATTAAGCTTTAACTGAGGTATTTGTGCATAAACCCTTCCTTTGGTATAATTAGTGAATAAATTTTCACTAAACCACTATAAATTCCACTAATTAAATAGAAAGGCCAATAAGGATAGAAATGAAAGGAAAATATGGGAAAGAGGTTCAAAAGACAAAATTCTAGAATTCGGTATGTTACAGTTGCCCATATACACATGAGAAATATGAGGTTTCAGAAAGAAAACACATACACTTGTTAGAGACTAATAGAGCTCTCATACTTAGTTCTAGAGTGCCTCATCATTTTCAGGAAAAGGCTATTCTCACTCCTATTTACCTAATCAATCTTCTGCTTAGTCAAAGTCTTGATGGATTTTCACACATGAGAAACATTATAGAGTACATCCTTCCTATAAGCATTTGTGTGTATTTGGATGCACTTTCTTTGTTCTTTTGCCCGAACATGAGAGAAACTAGTTATCTTCCCTTTCTTCTCGTTGTGTCTTGTTTCGATATAGAGACAAGCATAGGGGATATCATTATTTTGACCCTATTTCTGACCGCCTCTATATTGCGAGACATGTGTAAGGAGTGGGACCCAGAGTGGATCCACTCCCTACTAAATTTTTTAGAATGAAACATCCAATCCAAACACACTCAAAAGGTACGGTGAAATAGGTGTAAAACTTCAAATATCATATAATGGTATACAAAAACCAAGTATAGAAGCGGAAAAAAAGTAAAAACTATATTCAATTTTTCAAAAGTACATCATCATTTACCATAAAGGGTTTACATGGATATTACAACATAAGGACCCAGTAGAGGGAATCTAATCAATATCAAGTTTGTCTCCAAACATCAACTTAATAAGCTAATTCTATGTTGAATGCCATGCTCTCCTTGACCTACACCTGGGGTTGGAAGCATACCCCAGTAAGAAGGAGAAAAGTAGATGACATCAGAAAAAGACCGGTATGTGCACACTAAATATGGATTGAACAATATAACAAAATAAAGGATGGCAAAATAGAAGGCTTCCCATGGAAAAAGTAAAGGGCAACCCAAGTGGGCATCAAGTGAAATAAGAGTTCAATAAAAAAGAGCAAGACATCCATGTGTTTCACCTATGAAAATACTAGAACAATATAAACATGTTGGTAGGAAATAACACATCTACCATAAATATGGAGTGATTAGGAATTTATGCACATCTACTCTAAATATGGGGTGACCAATGAACTTACATACATCTGCTCCAAGCAGGACATGATACACATATGCTCAAATAATATCTCCTCTACATTTTCAATTGTTGGAATTTACAAATCCACATAATAACACATGTAACATTATACTAGCAGTAACCACATGATGCATAATAAAAGAAAAAGAAAGAATAAGTCATAGTATGAGGGTTGTGAACATCCAACAAATATAATATGGGATCAAGGATCCATATAAAATTCCGATCACATAAATGTGCAATATAGAAATCCAATACAAAGTGGGTAAATTTAGGGATACATAAATAATAAAAGTGTATGCTGGAGTCAAAAGAATGTCCATCAATTTATGATGATTCAGATCAGAAACAAATGTGGTCTTTCACATGAAATATATTCTCAAAAGAAAAAGAGAAATTGTGTAGGCTATTGTTCATAGGACCCATAGAAAGATTAAAATAGGCCAATTGGTCAATCTAAATAATAAGAGATTAAAAAAAACCTCACCTGAGAATCTAAATAGTCCAAAGTCAGTCCTAGATCCATGTCTGGGTCACCAAAGCACCTATGATGCATATATGTAGAATTAAAGTTATGTTTACATTATTTCTCTAAAACCCTAAAAATTGCCTTTCTACTATTAGTGAATGAGGTTATCAAAACTATGCCATATTTTAGATTATATTTTTTTGAGTTCATAACATATTTTTATTTTATTTTTCTGGCTTATAGATTATTAGTTATGAATTTTAAAATTATAACTATTTACAAAAATCCATTAAAATTCATATATTAATTAGCTTGGATTTAGGTGATAAAACTGACACCAACAAATAAGGAATCTATTTTTGAATCCGATGACTATTTAATTGTAATTTTTGGATAATTAGAGAATTAGTTATAGATTTTACAATTCTGACCAATCACAAAATTTTAGAAAGCCAACTAAATGAGAAAATCGCAAGAGAGGGAAAGAGGGCAGACTAGGTCTGCAGACATGGGCCAATCTCATGCATCCATCTCTTTTAGTCAACAACCCTCATGACCCGCATGAAGCAAAAGAAAAAGGAGCAAAAGGACCAAAATGCCCCTCACGATAAAAAACAAAGAAAGAGGAATAATGGGGGTAGAATTAGAAAACTACATGGGAGATTCATCCTCCTCAAATTCTATGCCATGGCCTTCAACCCGTAAGTAGAAGCTTGTGAAGAATTGGGGGATTTCACAAAACATGATGATTCAAACAGGCAAAGGTGCCAAATTGAAGACCAAGGTTCAATGAACTCACTAGAGCTATCAATTTGGATGTGGGTGTCGCCGAGAGAAGCGGAGTAGATCTGCAAACTTGGAAAAGAAACATGACTAACAGTGGCCAAAATAGTAGTGTGAGGGGAAATTGAGAGGAGAATAGCCAAGGATAGAGAGAAGAAGGCCCACATAGTGGTATTTATAGACGGGGGTTCAATTCTAGGGCTTTGGGAATCAATGCTTAATGAAGCTCCAAAAACGATTTGGGCATTTACAAAAATTTTGACCACAAATTTTGAGTTTGGTATGGATGTGTGCAGAATCGTCTCCCAAATATAACGCAAGAAAGATCATGAGAACTATGAAGAAATAAACCCAAAAACCTTGAAATACCAGGTCACCAAACCGACACCTATTTCTTGTTCGGGTACAAGGTTGATGACAGCTTCTGAGATATTTAATCACAAATAGACAACCTAGCTCATGCACATCATGGCGTGACATTTATTTTCCTTTCCAAATTTGATTCAAACTAAAGTGAATTGTTTAATTATTTAATCTTTTCTCTCTCTTCAATTGAGGGCGAAAATGAACTCTAAAATAAATGAAATTTGACATCTAATTTAATTCAAGTAAGTAGAATTTTAATATGCAATTAGATTTTCCTTTTGAAGATCTAGATATTTTATTTAATTGTTTTAAAGTGAAACACATTTTCTCTTTCTTAAAGCAAGAGACTTCTAGAATTACCCAAATCATGTGAAACTTCATCCTAATGCAAACTTAAACATATGGAACATGATTTGACCATTAATTTTATATATTGGTATTATTTGATACATTATTTAATGTTTTGGCCTTCAACTGCACTTTCTCTCTCCTAACATATTAGAATATTAATAATTGTCCAAATTAGTTGAAAATTTACCCAAACACTATTTTTAATGTGTAGATTATGAATCCAAGATTAATAGCCACTTTTGGAGTCATTAAGTATTTTATTTTATATTTTGAAGGAAAATCACTTTTACTTTTCAAAATAAAATTGATGTTGTTATTATTGTCCTAAATTTGTGAAATTGACCTCCGAGCCATAACATATCCAAAGAAAATGAATCTGAAGTCATCTTATCCAATTAGTCTTCCATTTATGAGTTTTACCTAATTAACATTTTGTGGCCCAATATTATTTTATTTGACATATTATTTCATCATCGTTATTATCATTCTTCCAATTGTGTCCCATAACTTCACATGACATGCAAAAAGGATTATATATTATTATTCTACATGAAATTCTTTATGTTTATTATTTAACTCATTAAATTCATAAATTCCTTATTTATTTGAATTATGAATCAATATTCTCAATTATGGTTACCTAGTCACACTATGCACAATATTTCTCTTAATATTGTACCTTAATTAACATTATTACATGTGATATATTTTATGTATCCATTCTTGGTCTTAAGTTAATATGAGGGTATTATGTCATATTTGTTTTCATGCATATATGTTAGGGTGATTTATTCATGACTTACATATTAGTGTTACATTAAGTACTATTAGATATATCCTTATCCTTGTTTGGCTAAGTCTAAAGAAGCAAATTCTCTATCCTCCAAGACATATGATCAGGGTGAAGACGCATGATTTCAGTTTGTTACAACTCTCCACCGCTTAAAAGATTTTTTCCTTGAAATCTAATCATCCATAGTTTGTAAACCAACTACTCTCCACCCCATAAAAGGTTTTACCTAATAAGACAAGGTAAACAACATCAAGGTACCATGGTCACTTTTGCATCTTTTAGTAGGGAATATTTTAGGGATTTATGTTGTTAATGTATCCAACTAAAAATGCATAACCAACAAGGGTAGAGATTTAGGTCCTTCTGTCTCTAACCTAAGAACCCTAAGGTTCATATTAACATCCAAAAAGTCATAGGGTAGAAAGGGTAGGTCCACTACAACTTATATTATTCCATAAATTTCTACTCACCACATAATAGAAACTTGGGTTTATGATACCCTCTACAACTAAATATGCGGTTTCTCCATTAAAACATCATGCATATCTTCATTGTGACATAGTTTAAGAAATCATCGACAAAATTAGAGAAATTTCTTGTACATATTGTAGTACAATTGAAAATAATTTTTCACAACAAGAAACATTGCAAGCTGAAACAAAAATGGTACAAATATCTATGAAAGACCAAACCACAAATTTTCCATATAAGATCTTCTTATCCTAACAATACCTCATCCTCAAGCCTATACTTGATAACAACAAAAGATATATGTCACCATTAACCTATATGGTAGGGTAAGATCACCTAAAACCTTATCACTTTAGGGTTTGCTAAACATGGCTCTAATGTGTTACTCATATTATTCTAAATCATGTTTGCATCATCTCATGAAAAACATTGGTCAAATATAGGGAAAACATCTCACCTAAAGGATAACTATCCATGAAACAGGTTCTAATTAGGGAGACAAAATTCAAATAGTTAGATATTGACTACCATGGGCTTTGATACCTTGCTATAAGGAGTGGGACCCAGAGGAGATCCACTCCTTAATAAATTTGAAGAATGAAACATACATTCCAAACACACTCAAAAGGTTTACTAGAATAGGAATACAATTTTCAAATCTCATATAATGGTATACAAAAGACCAAGGTTAGAAGCGAAATAAAAGTAATGACTATATTCAATTTATTAAAAGTACATCATCATCATCTCCCATAAAGGGTTTACATGGATATTACAACGTAATGATCTAGTAAAGGGAAATTTAAACCATACCAAGTTTGTTTCCCAGCATCAACTTCATACTCTAAGTCAATGTTGAATGGCATGTTCTCCTTAACCAACACCTGGGATTTGAAGAATACCTTAGCAAGAAGAAGAAAAATAGATGACATCAACAAAAGGCTAGTATGTGCATACTAAATATGGATTAAGAAATATAATTAAATAATGGACGTCAAAATAAAAGGCTTCCCATGGAAAAAGAAAAGGGCTGCCCAAGTGGTCATCAAGCGAAATAAGAGTAATAAAATAAGAGCAAGGAATCTGTGACGTCCCCTGATTTTCTAAAACTTAATCTGATGTGTGACGTCCAAATTGAAACCCTCACCTCAGTGAGAATTCCCAATTTAAACATCCCACACTAGGCTCAGAAGAAGAAAATCAGAGGAAGTCAGAAGGAAAGAATCAGTAGCACATGCACATGAACAATAATAAAACCATACACACATGTTCACCATTCAACATATAATTACAACATGAATTGTTACAACATTTGATATTACATATTGAACAGCAAACTTATACATATACATGTACTACATCTAAACTACAAGATCTTAAGACAACAGGTCCACCTGTACATCAACTCGCTACACAACTCTCTCTATCCTGGATCTTCAAGAGCATAACCACAACCTAAACAAAAGATTACATGCGGTACACGTCAGCACAATATTTCATGAATATTGTACTGAGTACGCCTATGTGTCTTTTATTTACCTCTCATCATATCTTGGCAATAAGATAAAACTAATACTTGGCAGTAATAGAAGAATATAAGAAAAACATATACTTGCATAAGGATATTCATTAAAAAAAGAGAACACATATTTTAAGCTTATTTTCCATTATATCTCAAGGCCTTTATGATCACTACCAAAGAGTTAGATCATTTGTACAAGGTGACCACTAACAAAGAGTTAGGTCAGACCACTACCAAAGAGTTAGGTCATATGTACAATGTGACCACTACCAAAGAGTTAGGTCACTTCCAAGCACACTACCAAAGAGTTAGTGCTTTCATATAATGGAACATATATATTATGTTTGATGTGTTCATAGCACTAATCATGGAAAATCATGCAACATATCATACAAGAATAATCATTTCATCCAATATCATATGCCAAGTATTTTACTACACATATAACACAAGCATATTGTATAATAAGCCAAGTAAGAGGTAATGTCGTACCTTCCAAAGAGATAGATCATACTAAACACATATCACTGATTTCAACTATAAGCATGGTCAAACCTGATCAAAACAAGACCATATACTATCATCAAGTTCTCATCATCATACATCTCATCTTAACCCTAACTATGTTCATTAGGGTTTGCTTATCTCATTAGGGTATGTGCATCATTACTTGCATTCTTGTCTAAGAATTATCATACTGATTTCATTTTCTAGATTACATCTTATTATTAAAGTTCATCATTTGAGCATTAGGTTCCAAATCCTTTTTGTGCACATATTAACCCTAGGTTACATCATTAACCTAGATTAGGGTTTTATAACATGTATTAAGGGTCATCTTCATATAACATGGATTTTGTTCATCATTATGATCTCATTATTAAATCTGAGGTTCAATATACTAATATGAGCTTTCTCTATAAATTTCATCATTTATAGAGCACATATGTATTTATTGCATTTTATTAGGGTTATTAGCCCTAATTAGACATATTAAGCAAATTATATAATTTCGTACATCAACCTGATCATCCTTGACATCAGGTGCATTATAAACATAATTACATACTTATTGGCTTTTTTCCATAATTTTAGAACATCCTTTGACATTTATTATCCATTAATTAAGCATTTCACTACTAACAAGATATCACTGATATTTAAGCTTCAAAAGCAGGATATTATGCTTCCATCTTATTCTACGCATTTTTCTGAGAATTTTGGTACCTTATTTGTAATTTTCTGATAATCGAGGTAATTTCTATAATTTATTGAAGATCTGCAAGTTTATTGGGTTTTTACCTTGTTTGTCCAATGGCAACCCGCCACGTGGCCCTAAGGAGGGCGCGGCTCTCCTGTCTGCTGGCTGGTTCGTGATCCGGATCTGGCAGTCGATCCATGGGTCTAAGGATCCGAGGACTCGACCGCTCCTCCCTCTGGTCCTCGCGTTCAGCGTGGACTCTGTTTCCACAAAGCGCCGCCGCAGAGCTCAGCTCCAGCGAGCAAACAACAAGCGTCGCCTCCTCCTCGTGAAAGACCTACCCCGTCCCAAGCTTTAGTGTCTTTCCCTCAACGCCGCCGGCCACTCACCATGGTTGCTCAACCTCTGATGCTCCATTTAGATGAGAGCGCCGCCGCCATCTCTGCCGTGGCGGAGCAAAAGGGGGGAAAAGCACCGCTCTCACTCCCGCTCGAGCCTGAAGCTTCCAAAAGCTTCACCGGGCCTCCACGAACACCTCTGCACCCTCCAATCGTAGATGTGCACACCCACTCCCAGCCCCCGAGCTCCACCTTCTTCTCCATCCAGGTTGGACTCGTCCACCATGAAAAGCTTCACGATTTGGGCACGCAGATACATGGGTGGAATCCCCTGACCTCGGCCTCCCTTTTCCCCTTCTTGACTTCTGTCGGAGTCCTCACTAAATCCAGTAGAAACCCCCTCCGATCCTCACTGCATTTCTCTAGTTTTACTGCTGCTGAGTTGGAGAGACAGAGAGTGTGCAGAGGTTTGTTCTCCCTCCACACTCCACCAAAGGCAACATGTAGGGGGTCATATGACAGTCCTCGATGAGTAAGACTTAACTACTCAATCGTCTCTTCCATTTGACGCACGTTCGGAGATCGTGGTGGCGTGGGTGCTTGCACGCCTCACTGCTCCAAGACTCCTCATGATCTGGGGCTTGGAGATGAGCTCAATATCGTTCGATCTACATACAAGAGATAAGAAGGCACATTGAAGGATCGGATCCGTGGCTCACTTAAAGTAGCCCTTACTACTACTAGATTGGATATGTAGGGCCACGATTAGTCCACGCAACCTACCCAAACTAAAGGGGTGTGTGACACATCCATCAAGCCCCAAACATAGGTCTAAGAACATCAATTATGCACATTGTTTCACCAATTTCAAACCCTAATAACTTCCTCTAGGAACATCCAATTTCCACCAAATTTTAACCATAGATTTCCTACCACTCAAGATACATTCAACTCAAATTTGGTGACAAAAATCATCTGTTAGACCACTCAATAAAATTCCTCAAGTAGGCCTAAACTTATGGATCCAAATCATTATATTAACATCATCAACACTCAAATTTACCAAAAACACATGGAATTCTCAAAACAACTCAACATGTGTGAAAACACTTATGTCATTAGACATTTAGGATTCTAAAAGTCCACTCCATCACATCCTACACACCTTAAAAGATATTTTGACCTCGAAATTAAGCCAGAAAACTCATTTTGTCACATCATATACATCTTAAAAGAACTTTCACCCTCGAAAGTAAACCATACTCATACTTCTAGGGAAAACCTTATCTTGCCTTCATCCATATTAGGATACTACCTTAGGTGCAACATATCTGCAAAGGTTATCTAGAACCATGTATCCAAAGCACTATTAGGAGGTTTACAACCATGTTGGGTGCACAAACTCTCCATTCAAGGTTAAACTCAAGATTTAGAAACTTAGGTTATGTCATTACATATCGCATATGTTAGGATTGCATCCTTATCTTTATCCATGCATTAGGGTTTCTACATCATATTATCATGTTCCAAAGAAGTTAACTATAGTCAACCCATTATCTCAAGGTGTCATCACCATTTTATTGAGCTAGTTATTAGAACATGTTCAACATTAACGTATGCCCTTTAGGTGGGAGTTAACTAAAGTTAACCCACTTTATCCAACTGATCATATCAAGGTGTCATAAGCATTATGCTAAGCTAGTTGTCAACTATGTTTTTCATCTTTATTAGCACTATGATTAACATCTCATGTAACATGTCTCATTCATATGATCTTATTTCATTGCTCATAATAAATTACAACATTTACTAGTGATTTTATCACAAGATTAACCAACACTATCACATTATCATCCTTATTAAAGCATATGGTTAACCATTTATGCATTGATATCTATTAAACCTTATTGGGTACCCATCATATCATATCCATGTATCATATCTCAATATTATATTACATCCTTATATATATTATATCATGGTTGTGCTAATTAAACTTATGTCAGTTTCTCTTTAAACATATATCAAACTTCATCTAGTCCAACTGAGATCCTAACCCTTGTCATGAGAGTAATACCATGATCAATCTCTCTGAGCCAACTCAACTCAATGAGTATCTCATATGCATATACTTTATCTTTCCTCTATGATCTAGGGTTATCAGATTACCTCATTGGCACTAGGGATAGCCATACAAGCTCTAGCCACATAAGCACAAACCAAAACATGCTATTACATACTCTTTATAGGTCTCTACCCATGAGACATGCTTACCCAAAACTCTCTTATATACACCACTAGATTCCTATGTGGGAAACCACCAACCCGAGCATGAGGCTTCACAGAAACTAACATAGCTACCTCCTCCAGGGTCTTGGGCTCTCTCCCTCACCCAGATGGTAGGCACTCATATTCATACTCACATGCACATATATCCAGACTCTCTCTGTCTCTAGGGTTTGGTCCTCCCAAGGACATCTAGGGTTCCACAAAACTATAGGAATCATACATAAAGCAACTCAACTCAATCACTTAGGAGTAGTCTAGTTTAGGACATATCATATCACATATCTCATAAATCTCATATCTTGGAGTCTAGGTTCTCTGACCTTCTCCCTGTGGGTCTCTCTCTCTCTCTTGAGCTAACCCCAAAACTGGTCCTAACACTAGAGTTCCTCCTTTGTAAAAGAGCTTGAGGCTCATGCTGACTCACATCCCTATCTTAACTTAGCTTAGCTTAACTTAGAAAAGCACACATGCTTTCATCATGAAAACTTATCTCAAACCTCAAAACTAAACTTAAGTCCTCAAAGAAAAACATATATCATCATAAACCATCTTATATCATCTATATATAGACTCACATCATGTCATCAAAACTTATTTCATCTATTCCATCTGTCATATATTCCAAACAAGGCTCTAGACATCTAATCTAGAACTACTCTCTCTTCTAGACTGATGTCATCACTTTCACTTAGGTTGCATGACCACCTCCTACTCGTACATATGTGGGGACACATTTTTGTAATCCATTTACATATTAAAATATTATATAGTTTTTCTCTGATAAAACAAGCGTCAGAGAAAACTATCGAGGTTCGATCCGTTTGGAATCAAAAACGAAATCCAGAAACGAGTGTCCCACACATAGTAGAGAGTCCAGTGTCATGAAAACCAGTGAAAAGGGTGAGAACAAGGGGTAGACTAGTGTAGCTACTCTAGACAACGTGCGCAATATGTCTAGGGTTTCTCTTCCATAGATGCACGTCATTTCCAAATAGTGCAACATCCCATACCGCTGCACTACAAGGAAAGAACGACATCTAAGGACTTGCTACTCACAAGCACCAGTCTAGACCTAGTTCTCGGACATCTAGGTGCTAACCTAGAGGCTACGTCAGATCTGTTGGTATGTATGCCCTGAGAGCCAATCATGGGATGATTGGTGGGATACATTAAGATTGATTTGATAAACATCAAAGGCAAGCTTCCAATTCTTTCTGGTTCAGTCATATGAGATAGTGATAGAACAGAGTGAATGTCTAGAGAATGACAATACTCAATGACGTATGCCTTCAGGTTCATGACCTGAACGATGAGATCATACGGATGCTAAGAGTTTGTACATTCTTGATATGTCCCTAGTCAGATGTCATTGTGGAAGGTAGATAGACAACAATGACACACAAGACTAGATTGTGGTGTTGGTTGATGACAGAATCTCATTAGTCATGATATAGAGATATCAAACCAAACACATAGGTACTTGTTAGAGAACAAGGTACCAGACAGACCCACCGTGAGTTTGACACATGGAACCATGAGATGGTAGTCACAGTCAGTACTCACAGTGATGGTGGTGAGTGTGATTCTTAGACCTGAAATCACTGCACTCAACACATGTCGTTGGGCACACTTTGACATCATCAAACGCAGTCCTGAAACATGGGTTGTTATAAAGGTGATGATTGGGTGGCTTTGACACATGGGGCTTTTGAGGGGTGAGTGATAGATATGGGATTTGTCCCTCCTGAGGGAGTTTGATATCCATGGCCACTTGATGAGTAGGATTGAGAAAGGCGTGCATGCATGTGTGAATCAGTATATGATACTGATGTCATACATATTTCTTCCAGTCTACTCTGAGATCAAGGAAGTGAATGAACGTTGACAGGATGACTGTTCCATGCCTCGAGTTCATTCGGGATATCAGTGACAAAGGAATTATACATTCGCTGTAACACCATTCACGGATTGTAGGATGAAAGTTGTTCTCCAACTTTCTACTTTCACTTGGGTAGCACTGATGTGTGACTAGGCACCGCTCTTTGCTTGTGAAGTCATAAGTGTTATGGACTTTCACTGCAAACGTGAAACGGACCTGCAGGGTCACACACATAGGATTTAACCTGGAAGAGGAGTTTTGTCCACAAAGCAATGTTTAGATTGATTACTAAAGGAGTTTAGTAGTTCAATTAAACACTCAATCAGTCGATAGCTCAATATCGTATGGTTCAAGGTGTTGGACGCATTGATTGGAGTATCAGATTGATTGAAATCACAATTGACTGATTTTGCCCAACCTGTGCTCCCAACCGATCGGTTCATGTGATGAACCGGTCGGCTGAGGTGCTGAACCGGTCAGCTGGAGTGTCCAGGCCGATCGGCTCATGCCCAGGTTGAAACGACCGGTTCAAGGGTTGAACCGATCGACTCAACTGGTGCAACCGACCAGTTGGGAAAAAGTCATGTCGGCAAGAATTTTCCTTTGGTTTCAAATTGCCAATTCGATTGGGAATAATATTGGTATTCGATACCAATTGGGAAAGAAACAAGGAAAGTCTTTTTGAGCCGGATTAAGACCATGAACCGATCAGTTCAAGGCACCAACCGATCGGTTGGAGTGCCCCAAACGATCGGCTCAGGTCCAACCGATCGGCTCAATGGCTGAACCGATCATTTCATGTTGCGAACCAGTTGCTTTTTGTGGAAAATTCTCGAACCCTTCTACTCCTGCTTTAGTCCCGCATTGCCTGGGATGGAGAACCCTGTCCCATGACTCTCCTATATATATAGGGGTATTGGGGGCTTCTCAAAATACAGCTCACTGCAACCAATTGCTCTGCAAGTTGTCGTTCTCTCTAGTTTTGGTAACCGTGAGAGAGCTTGAGCAAGTGCTTCCCGCATAAGGGAGGTGCAGCAAGGGAAGGACAACTACAGTTGCAACAGGAGGCAGGAGAGCGTGTTGGCGACTAGTACGTCAATAGGAGGGTGCGACTCCTTCCACTTCCTTGTGGGACAAGGAGAGTGGAGTTCCAGGTGGTCCGTGTGGACTACTACAGAGGCGGGAGGACACTGCCGCTTAGGAGGACAACTGTCATCCGACAGTCCGGTTCGAGTAGGAGTTGTCAGTCCCGGTGCGACCAGGAGCTGCACAGATGCCGTCGAAGTTCGGAGTTGAAGACCGCGCATTGCGCGAGGTATTGTCGCCGAGCAAGCCTCGGGACAAGGTATGATTCCACAAACCATCTTTTCTTATTATATAGACGTTGACGCGTTTCCTCGGTATGGGTAAAGGGAGAAAATTTTTGTTTCCGCTGCCTTCTCTGTCTCCCCTAAAACCCAACAAGATCTAGTCTCTATAAGATGACTAATCTAACCCTAAAAGATTATTAAGGTTCAAGGTTCTTTAGTTTTGAGTTGCATAATGAGAAAATGTCAGGCTTTGCTATTGTTCATGCTCTGATACCACCTGTGACGTCCCCAGATTTTCTAAAACTTAATCTGATGTGTGACGTCCAAATTGAAACCCTCACCTCAGCGATAATTCCCAATTTAAACATCCCACACTAGGCTAAGAAGAAGAAAATCAGAGGAAGTCAGAAGGAAACAATCAATAGCACATGCACATGAACAATAATAAAACCATACACACATGTTCACCATTCAACATATAATTACAACATGAATTGTTACAACATTTGATATTACATATTGAATAGCAAACTTATACATATACATGTACTACATCTAAACTACAGGATCTTAGACAACAGGTCCACCTGTACATCAGCTCGCTACACAACTCTCTCTATCTTGGATCTTCAAGAGCATAACCACAACCTAAACAAAAGATTACATGCAGTACACGTCAGCACAATATTTCATGAATATTGTACTGAGTACGCCTACGTGTCTTTTATTTACCTCTCATCATATCTTGGAAAGAAGATAAAACTAATACTTGGCAGTAACAAAAGAATATAAGAAAAACATATACTTGCACAAGGATATTCATTAAAAAAAGAGAACACATATTTTAAGCTTATTTTCCATTATATCTCAAGGCCTTTATGATCACTACCAAAGAGTTAGATCATTTGTACAAGGTGACCACTACCAAAGAGTTAGGTCAGACCACTACCAAAGAGTTAGGTCATATGTACAATGTGACCACTACCAAAGAGTTAGGTCACTTCCAAGCACACTACCAAAGAGTTAGTGCTTTCATATAATGGAACATATATATTATGTTTGATGTGTTCATAGCAGTAATCATGGAAAATCATGCAACATATCATACAAGAATAATCATTTCATCCAATATCATATGCCAAGTATTTTACTACACATATAACACAAGCATATTGTATAATAAGCCAATTAAGAGGTAATGTCGTACCTTCCAAAGAGATAGATCATACTAAACACATATCACTGATTTCAACTATAAGCTTGGTCAAACCTGATCAAAACAAGACCATATACTATCATCAGGTTCTCATCATCATACATCTCATCTTAACCCTAACTATGTTCATTAGGGTTTGCTTATCTCATTAGGGTATGTGCATCATTACTTGCATTCTTGTCTAAGAATTATCATACTGATTTCATTTTCTAGATTACATCTTATTACTAAAGTTCATCATTTGAGCATTAGGTTACAAATCCTTTTTGTGCACATATTAACCCTAGGTTACATCATTAACCTAGATTAGGGTTTTATAACATGTATTAAGGGTCATCTTCATATAACACGGATTTTGTTCATCATTATGATCTCATTATTAAATATGAGGTTCAATATACTGATATGAGCTTTCTCTATAAATTTCATCATTTATAGAGCACATATGTATTTATTGCATTTTATTAGGGTTATTAGCCCTAATTAGACATATTAAGCAAATTATATAATTTCGTACATCAACCTGATCATCCTTGACATCAAGTGCATTATAAACATAATTATATACTTATTGGCATTTTTCCATAATTTTAGAACATCCTTTGACATTTATTATCCATTAATTAAGCATTTCACTACTAACAAGATATAACTAATATTTAAGCTTCAAAAGCAGGATATTATGCATCCATCTTATTCTACGCATTTTTCTGAGAATTTTGGTACCTTATTTGTAATTTTTTGATAATCGAGGTAATTTCTATAATTTATTGAAGATCTGCGAGTTTATTGGGTTTATACCTTGTTTGTCCAATGGCAACCCGCCACGTGGCCCTAAGGAGGGCGCATCTCTCCTCTCTGCTGGCTGGTTCACGATCCGGATCTGGCGGTGGATCCATGGGTCTAAGGATCTGAGGACTCGACTGCTCCTCCCTCTGGTCCTCGCGTTCAGCGTGGACTCTGTTTCCACAGAGCGCCGCCGCAGAGCTCAACTCCGGCGAGCAAACAACAAGCGCCGCCTCCTCCTCGTGAAAGACCTACCCCGTCCCAAGCTTCAGTGTCTTTCCCTCAACGCCGCCAGCCACTCACCTCGGTTGCTCAACCTCTGATGCTCCATTTAGGTGAGAGTGCCGCCGCCATCTCTGCCGTGGCGGAGCAAAAGGGGGGAAAAGCACCCCTCTCACTCCCGCTTGAGCCTGGAGCTTCCAAAAGCTTCACCGGGCCTCCACCAACACCTCTGCACCCTCCAATCATAGATGTGCACACCCACTCCCAGCCCCCGAGCTCCGCCTTCTTCTCCATCCAGGTTGGACTCGTCCACAATGAAAAGCTTCACGATTTGGGCACGCAAATACATGGGTGGAATCCCCTGACCTCGGCCTCCCTTTTCCCCTTCTTGACTTCTGTCGGAGTCCTCACTAAATCCAGTAGAAACCCCCTCCGATCCTCACTGCATTTCTCTGGTTTTACTGCTGCTGAGTTGGAGAGACAGAGAGTGTGCGGAGGTTTGTTCTCCCTCCACACTCCACCAAAGGCAACATGTAGGGGGTCATATGACAGTCCTCGATGAGTAAGACTTAACTGCTCAGTCGTCTCTTCCATTTGACGCACGTTCGGAGATCGTGGTGGCGTGGGTGCTTGCACGCCTCACTGCTCCAAGATTCCTCATGATCTGGGGCTTGGAGATGAGCGCAGTACCGTCTGATCTACATCCAAGAGCTAAGAAGGCACATTGAAGGACCGGATCCGTGGCTCACTTAAAGTAGCCCTTACTACTACTAGATTGGATATGTAGGGCCACGATTAGTCCACGCAGCCTACCCAAACCAAAGGGGCGCGTGACACATCCATCAAGCCCCAAACTTAGGTCTAAGAACATCAATTATGCACATTGTTTCACCAATTTCAAACCCTAATAACTTCCTCTAGGAACATCCAATTTCCACCAAATTTTAACCATATATTTCCTACCACCCAAGCTACATTCTACTCAAATTTGGTGACAAAAATCATCTGTTAGACCAATCAATAAAATTCCTCAAGTAGGCCTAAACTTATGGATCCAAATCATTATATTAACATCATCAACACTCAAATTTACCAAAAACACATGGAATTCTCAAAACAACACAACATGTGTGAAAACACTTATGTCATTGGACATTTAGGATTCTAAAAGTCCACTCCATCACATCCTACACACCTTAAAAGATGTTTAGTCCTCGAAATTAAGCCAGAAAACTCATTTTGTCACATCATATACATCTTAAAAGAACTTTCGTCCTCGAAAGTAAACCATACTCATACTTCTAGGGAAAACCTTATCTTGCCTTCATGCATATTAGGATACTACCTTAGGTGCAACATATCTGCAAAGGTTATCTAGAACCATGTATCCAAAGCACTATTAGGAGGTTTACAACCATCTTGGGTGCACAAACACTCCATTCAAGGTTAAACTCAAGATTTAGAAACTTAGGTTATGTCATTACATATCGCATATATTAGGATTTCATCCTTATCTTTATCCATGCATTAGGGTTTCTACATCATATTATCATGTTCCAAAGAAGTTAGCTATAGTCAACCCATTATCTCAAGGTGTCATCACCATTTTATTGAGCTAGTTATTAGAACATGTTCAATATTAACGTATGCCCTTTAGGTGGGAGTTAACTAAAGTTAACCCACTTTATCCAACTGATCATATCAAGGTGTCATAAGCATTATGCTATGCTAGTTTTCAACTATGTTTTTCATCTTTATTAGCACTATGATTAACATCTCATGTAACATGTCTCATTCATATGATCTTATTTCATTGCTCATAATAAATTACAACATTTACTAGTGATTTTATCACAAGATTAACCAACACTATCACATTATCATCCTTATTAAAGCATATGGTTAACCATTTATGCATTGATATCTATTAAACCTTATTAGGTACCCATCATATCATATCCATGTATCATATCTCAATATTAGATTACATCCTTATATATATTATATCATGGTTGTGCTAATTAAACTTATGTCAGTTTCTCTTTAAACATATATCAAACTTCATCTAGTCCAACTGAGATCCTAACCCTTGTCATGAGAGCAATACCATGCTCAATCTCTCTGAGCCAACTCTACTCAATGAGTATCTCATATGCATATACTTTATCTTTCCTCTATGATCTAGGGTTATCAGATTACCTCATTGGCACTAGGGATAGCCATACAAGCTCTAGCCACATAAGCACAAACCAAAACATGCTATTACATACTCTTCATAGGTCTCTACCCATGAGACATGCTTACCCAAAACTCTCTTATATACACCACTAGATTCCTATGTGGGAAACCACCAACCCGAGCATGAGGCTTCACAGAAACTAACATAGCTACCTCCTCCAGGGTCTTGGGCTCTCTCCCTCACCCAGATGGTAGGCACTCATATTCATACTCACATGCACATATATCCAGCCTCTCTCTGTCTCTAGGGTTTGGTCCTCCCAAGGACATCTAGGGTTCAACAAAACTATAGGAATCATACATAAAGCAACTCAACTCAATCACTCAGGAGTAGGCTAGTTTAGGACATATCATATCACATATCTCATAAATCTCATATCTTGGAGTCTAGGTTCTCTGACCTTCTCCCTGTGGGTCTCGCTCTCTCTTGAGCTAACCCCAAAACTGGTCCTAACACTAGAGTTCCTCCTTTGTAAAAGAGCTTGAGGCTCATGCTGACTCGCATCCCTGTCTTAACTTAACTTGTCTTAACTTAGAAAAGCACACATGCTTTCATCATGAAAACTTATCTCAAACCTCAAAACTAAACTTAAGTCCTTAAAGAAAAACATATATCATCATAAACCATATTATATCATCTATATATAGACTCACATCATGTCATCAAAACTTATTTCATCTATTCCATCTATCATATATTCCAAACAAGGCACTAGACATCTATTCTAGAACTACTCTCTCTTCTAGACTGATGTCATCACTTTCACTTAGGTTGCATGACCACCTCCTACTCATACATATGTGGGGACACATTTTTGTAATACATATACATATTAAAATATTATATAGTTTTTCTCTGATAAATCAAGGGTCAGAGAAAACTATCAAGGTTCGATCCGTTTGGAATCAAAAACCAAATCCAGAAACGAGTGTCCCACACATAGTAGAGAGTCCAGTGTCATGAAAACTAGTGAAAAGGGTGAGAACAAGGGGTAGACTAGTGTAGCTACTCTAGACAACGTGCACAATATGTCTAGGGTTTCTCTTCCATGGATGCACGTCATTTCCAAATAGTGCAACGTCCCATACCGCTGCACTACAAGGAAAGAACGACATCTAAGGACTTGCTACTCACAAGCACCAGTCTAGACCTAGTTCTCGGACATCTAGGTGCTAACCTAGAGGCTAGGTCAGATCTAGTCTCTATAAGATGACTAATCTAACCCTAAAAGATTATTAAGGTTCAAGGTTCTTTAGCTTTGAGTTGCATAATGAGAAAAGGTCAGGCTTTGCTATTGTTCATGCTCTGATACCACCTGTGCCGTCCCTAGATTTTCTAAAACATAATCTGATGTGTGACGTCCAAATTGAAACCCTTACCTCAGCGAGAATTCCCAATTTTAACATCCCACACTAGGCTAAGAAGAAGAAAATCAAAGGAAGTCAGAAGGAAACAATTAGTAGCACATGCACATGAACAATAATAAAACCATACACACATGTTCACCATTCAACATATAATTACAACATGAATTGTTACAACATTTGATATTACATATTGAACATCAAACTTATACATATACATGTACTACATCTAAACTACATGATCTTAAGACAACAGGTCCACCTGTACATTAGCTCGCTACACAACTCTCTCTATCCTGGATCTTCAAGAGCATAACCACAACCTAAACAAAAGATTACATGCGGTACACGTCAGGACAATATTTCATGAATATTGTACTGAGTACGCCTACGTGTCTTTTATTTACCTCTCATCATATCTTGGCAATAAGATAAAACTAATACTTGGCAGTAACAGAAGAATATAAGAAAAACATATAAAAAAAGAGAACACATATTTTAAGCTTATTTTCCATTATATCTCAAGGCCTTTATGATCACTACCAAAGAGTTAGATCATTTGTACAAGGTGACCACTACCAAAGAGTTAGGTCAGACCACTACCAAAGAGTTAGGTCATATGTATAGTGTGACCACTACCAAAGAGTTAGGTCACTTCCAAGAACACTACCAAAGAGTTAGTGCTTTCATATAATGGAACATATATATTATGTTTGATGTGTTCATAGCAGTAATCATGGAAAATCATGCAACATATCATACAAGAATAATCATTTCATCCAATATCATATGCCAAGTATTTTACTACACATATAACACAAGCATATTGTATAATAAGCCAAGTAAGAGGTAATGGCGTACCTTCCAAAGAGATAGATCATACTAAACACATATCACTGATTTCAACTATAAGCTTGGTCAAACCTGATCAAAATAAGACCATATACTATCATCAGGTTCTCATCATCATACATCTCGTATTAACCCTAACTATGTTCATTAGGGTTTGCTTATGTGCATCATTACTTGCATTCTTGTCTAAGAATTAGCATACTAATTTCATTTTCTTGATTACATCTTATTATTAAAGTTCATCATTTGAGCATTAGGTTCCAAATCCTTTTTGTGCACATATTAACCCTAGGTTACATCATTAACCTAGATTAGGGTTTTATAACATGTATTAAGGGTCATCCTCATATAACATGGATTCTGTTCATCATTATGATATCATTATTAAATCTGAGGTTCAATATACTAATATGAGCTTTCTCTATAAATTTCATCATTTATAGAGCACGTATGTATTTATTGCATTTTATTAGGGTTATTAGCCCTAATTAGACATATTAAGCAAATTATATAATTTAGTACATCAACCTGATCATCTGACATCAGGTGCATTATAAACATAATTATATACTTATTGGCATTTTCCCATAATTTTAGAACATCCTTTGACATTTATTATCCATCAATTAAGAATTTCACTACTAACAAGATATCACTGATATTTAAGCTTCAAAAGCAAGATATTATGCTTCCATCTTATTCTACGCATTTTTCTGAGAATTTTGATACCTTATTTGTAATTTTCTGATAATCGAGGTAATTTCTATAATTTATTGAAGATCTGCGAGTTTATTGGGTTTTTACCTTGTTTGTCCAATGGCAACCCGCCACGTGGCCCTAAGGAGGGCGCGGCTCTCCTGTCTGCTGGCTGGTTCACGATCCAGATCTCGCGGTGGATCCATGGGTCTAAGGATCTGAGGACTCGACCGCTCCTCCCTCTGGTCCTCGTGTTCAGCGTGGACTCTGTTTCCACAGAGCGCCGCCGCATCGCTCAGCTCCGGCGAGCAAACAACAAGCGCCGCCTCCTCCTCGTGAAAGACCTACCCCATCCCAAGCTTCAGTGTCTTTCCCTCAACGCCGCCGGCCACTCACCTCGGTTGCTCAACCTCTGATGTTCCATTTAGGTGAGAGCGCCGCCGCCATCTCTGCCGTGGTGGAGCAAAAGGGGGGGAAAAGCACCCCTCTCACTCCCACTCGAGCCTGAAGCTTTGAAAAGCTTCACCGGGCCTCCACGAACACCTCTGCACCCTCCAAACGTAGATGTGCACACCCACTCCCAGCCCCCGAGCTCCGCCTTCTTCTCCATCTAGGTTGGACTCATCCACCATGAAAAGCTTCACGATTTGGGCACGCGGATACATGGGTGGAATCCCCTGACCTCGGCCTCCCTTTTCCCCTTCGTGACTTCTGTCAGAGTCCTCACTAAATCCAGTAGAAACCCCCTCCGATCCTCACTGCATTTCTCTGGTTTTATTGCTGCTGAGTTGGAGAGACAGAGAGTGTGCAGAGGTTTGTTCTCCCTCCACACTCCACCAAAGGCAACATGTAGGGGGTCATATGACAGTCCTCGATGAGTAAGACTTAACTATTCAATCGTCTCTTCCATTTGACGCACGTTCGGAGATCGTGGTGGCGTGGGTGCTTGCACGCCTCACTGCTCCAAGACTCCTCATGATCTGGGGCTTGGAGATGAGCTCAGTACCGTCCGATCTACATCCAAGAGCTAAGAAGGCACATTGAAGGACCAGATCCGTGGCTCACTTAAAGTAGCCCTTACTGCTACTAGATTGGATATGTAGGGCCACGATTAGTCCACGCAGCCTACCCAAACCAAAGGGGTGCGTGACACATCCATCAAGCCCCAAACTTAGGTCTAAGAACATCAATTATGCACATTGTTTCACCAATTTCAAACCCTAATAACTTCCTCTAGGAACATCCAATTTCCACCAAATTTTAACCATAGATTTCCTACCACTCAAGCTACATTATACTCAGATTTGGTGACAAAACTCATCTGTTAGACCACTCAATAAAATTCCTCAATTAGGCCTAAACTTATGGATCCAAATCATTATATTAACATCATCAACACTCAAATTTACCAAAAACACATGGAATTCTCAAAACAACTCAACATGTGTGAAAACACTTATGTCATTGGACATTTAGGATTCTAAAAGTCCACTCCATCACAGAATCCATGTGTTTCACATGTGATAATACTAGAACAATATAAACATGTTGGTACGAAATAACACATCTACCATAAATATGGAGTGAGTGGGAACTTATACACATCTACTCTAAATATGGGGTGAGCAGGGACATATATACATTTTCTCTGAACAGGACATGATACAAATTTGCTCAAATAATATCTCTTGTAGTAATTATCACCTCTTCATTTTCAATTGTAGGAATTTACACATCCACATAATAACACATGTAGAATTATACTAGCAGTCACCACATGATGCATAAAAAAAGAATAAGCAAGAGTAAATCAAAGTATGGGGGACGAAAACATCCAACAAATATAATGTGGGATCAAGGATCCATATAAAATTCCCATCACATAAATGTGCAATATAAACAGCCACCCCAAAGTGGGTAAATTCAGGGATTCATCAATAATTGAAGTATATGTTAGAGTCAAAGAATGTACATCAAATTAAGATTATTAAAGATTAGAAAAAAAACACGATATTTCACATGAAATATATTCTCAAAAGAAAAATATATATTGTCTAGGCTATTGTCCATAGGACCAAGATAAAGATGAAAATAGGCCAATTGCTCAATGTGAATAATATGAGATGCAAACATACCTCACATAAGATTCTAAGCAGTCCAAAGTCAGTCAAAGATCCATGTCTAGGTCTCTAAAGTACCTATGATGCATATATGTAGAATTAGAGTTAGGTTTACATTAACTTCCAAAAACCTAAAAATCACCTTTTTCAATTAGTGAATTAGGTTATCAAAACCATGCCATATTTTAGATTATATTTTTTTGAGTTTGTAATATATTTTATTTTATTTTTTGACTTATAGATTATTAATTATGAAATTTAAAAATTATAACTAATAAAGAAAATCCATTAAAATTCATATCTTAATTAATTTGGATTTAGGCAATATAACTGATACCAACATATATAGAATCTTTTTTTGAATCCAACCTTTTTTTGTTTGTAATTTTTGGATAATCAGAGAATTAGTTATCAATTTTACAAGTCTGACCAATCACAAAATTTCAGAAAGCCAACTAAGCGAGAAAATCACAAGAGAGGGAGAGAGGGTAGACCAGACTTGCTGGCATGTCCCAATCTCATACAGATATGTCACTCTGTCAATGACCCTCATGACCTGCACGAAGCAAAAGAGCAAAAAGACCAAAATGCCCCTCATGAGAAAAAATGAAGAAAGAGGAAGAACGAGGGTAGAAATTGGAAACCACATGGGAGATTCATCCTCCTCACATGACATGCCATGGACTTCAACCTGCAAGCATAAGCTTGTGAAGAATTGGGGGATCCCACAAAACATGATGATTCGACAATGCAAAGGCGCCGAATTGAAGACCAAGGCTCAATGAACTCACTAGAGCTATCAAGATGTGGGTGCCACCGAGATAAGGGGAGTAGAGCCGAAGCTTGGAGAATAAATTTGATCGAAGGCAGCTAAAATAGCAGTGTGAGAGGAAATTGAGAGAAGAGAAAAGCCTAGGATAGAGAGAAGAAGGCCCACATGGTGGTATTTATAGATGAGAGTTTAATTCTAGGGCTTTGGGAGTCAACTCTTTGAGAAGCTCCAGAAAAGATTTGGGCACTTGTAAAATTCTCAACCATAGGTTTTGAGTTTGGTATGGATGTGTGATGAATAGTCTCCCAAATCTAACATGAAAGATCATGAGAAATGGTGGAGAAACAAACCCAAAAAACTCAAAATACCAGTCCGCCAAACTGGCGCCTGCATCCAGTTAGGGCACAAGGTTGATGACGGATTCAGAGGTCGTTCAATCACTAACAGACAACCTAGATTACACATGTCATCTACTGCAAAGGTTTGACATTTAATTTCCTTTCCAAATCTGATTCAAACTAAAGTGAATTGTATAATTATTTAATCTTTTATCTCTCTTCAATTGTGGGTGCAAACAAACTCCAAACTTTATAAAATTTGTCACCAAAGTTAATTGAGTATGTAGAATTCAAATATGCAATTATAGTTTCCTTTTGAATACTGTAGATATTGTATTTAATTATTGTAAAGTAAAACATATTGTAAAGCGGCAAGCTTTAACACTGCTCTTATCCTAGATGGCCTCACGGATATAGGCAGCATAGGACATAAATTCACCTACAGGAAAGGTCTGCTACACGAGAAGCTCGATAGAGCAGTAGCCAACGTTGAGTGGATCCAGCAATACAGCCACATGTACTGTGAAATCCTACCCCGCATCGGATCTGACCACAATCCAATCACTATCCTATCCAAAGATAAACCAAGGCGAGAGCATCACTTCAAAATTCAAGCATCGTGGTTGAACAAACCTGATTTTTAGAGTATTCTACATACCCACTGGGATCCTCTCAAACCTTTTGAGGAGGCCATAAAACTCATCAAACAACCAACTAACCAGTGGAGATATAAATTAATGAAGGATTTACTTAAAGGCAAGAACAACCTTTTGAATCGAATCAGTAAGTTACAAAGAGAGATTGAGATTGACTACTGCCCTATGAAAGATAAACTATGCACTGAGCTTGAACAAGAACTAGACATCATCCTCCTAGATGAAGAAGAGGATTGGAAGCAACGCAGCCACTTGAATTGGCTCAAGTTCGGAGATAACAACAGCAAATTCTACCACACTTTCGTCAGCAACAGAAGAAGGCGCAACCTGATTGCTACTCTTAAAACGAACTCAAGTGAATGGGTTACAGGAGACGAGCTCAAATGCCTAGTAAGAAATCACTTTATATCTCTCTTCACCTCATCCATTACTCCTTCCAGAGCAGACATAGACGCACTCCCTTGCAACTTCTACAAACTCAGTCATCGACAAAACAGGGAATTAGCGGCGACACCTACTGAATACGAGATCTGGAAAATCCTCAAGAACCTTGACCCCTACAAGGCATCCGGTCCTGATGGCACAGACTACGCCTTTCTCAAAAAATTCTGGAAACTCCTCAAACACTCGGTCACAAGCACTGTCAGAAGTCTCCTGAACGGGAACCCTATACTAGATACAGTGGGAGATTCATGCGTCGTTCTTATACCCAAAGTAAAAAACCCAACTATCTGCAGTGAACTTAGACCCATTGCTTTGAACAACTCTTCCTTGAAGTTAGCTTCTAAAGTGATAGTGGAACGTATGAAGAGGTACATCCGAATGTGGATCTCACAATCACATACTAGTTTTGTGCCAGGAAGAAAAATCTCAGACAATATCATTCTTGTTCAAGAACTAATTCACAATATGTCCAAGGCTAATGCAGCACCTTATATGGCGATTAAGGTAGATCTATCAAAAGCTTATGACCGGATGTCATGGCAGTTTGTAGAAGACACTGTTTCAAAGGCAAATTGGCCACCCAACATCAAACAATACGTAGCTAATTCCCTATCCTGTGGAACCACCAGCATCCTCCTTAATGGGGAGAAGCTTCAAGGATTCAAAACCTCTAGAGGATTACGGCAAGGGGATCCCCTATCCCCGTATCTATTTGTTATGTGCCTAGAAAGGCTATCCCAACTTATTGAGGACAAAGTCCAAAACAAACTTTGGAAGCCCATCAAAATCTCACAGCAGGGACCAACTATCTCCCACATCTGCTTTGCAGATGATATAATAATCTTCGCCAAAGCTACTATGGAGCAAATTGGAATTATTCGGGAGTGTTTTAGCACCTTTGAAAAGGCATCGGGACAGCTCTTATCCATCGAGAAGACCAGAATCTTCTTCTCCAAGTCAGTCAAATCCAACATCAAAAACCAGATTTGTAATGCTAGTGGCATCACTGAAACAAATGACCTGGGATTATATCTTGGTGTCCCGATACTCCACAACCGCATCAAGAAGACAACCTACACAGGGATACTGGACAAGATGGAAAACAAAGTCAATGGGTGGACAGCCAAAACCCTATCATTGGCAGGAAGAGTCTGTCTTGCCAAATCTGTATTAACGACAATACCCACCTACCCTATGCAAACCACCAAGATACCGATCAGCATATGCAAGAATGCAGACAGAATTATTAGGCGCTTCCTATGGGGAGGAGGACACAAAACCAACCCCACGTCACTAGTGGGATGGAGAACAGTAACAGGAAACACCGAGAAAGGAGGTTTAGGGATTAAATCCATGGCCGATTGGAACACAACTCTTTTAGGCAAGAGTGCCTGGGATCTTGTTTCTAACAGATGCCCCATCTGGAAGAACGGGTTGCTGAATAAATACAAAAATTTTCGAAGACAGAAAGGTACTCGTGCAACACCCTTCTGGAGAGCAGTAACAAAATGCCTAGCACTCATCGAGGCTAATTCAATCAAAGTGATTTACAACGGCGAAGACACAATCGTTTGGAACGACCATTGGGTACCAACCTGCGGAAAACTCATCGACATCTGCCACAAGACGGTAGAGCCCAGTATCCTTGATATGAGGGTCTCTAGTCTAGTGAAACTGGATGGTTCTTGGAACATATCATTCATGCGTGAGTATATACCGGAGGAGAGCATTGCTTGGATTCTAAACCAGCCTCCCCCTGACCCGACAGCAAATCAGGACAGTTGGGCATGGACCCGGGAGGAACATGGCAATTACACTGCTGCTTTAGCCTATAAGGAGCTACATGCAAATACCAATAGCAAATACGGACCCTGGAAACAGATCTGGGAACTCAAAACAGCTTTCAAGGTTCGCATGTTCATGTGGCTCACAACGCATGAAGCTCTAATGACAAATAGCAGAAGAAAACAATGCCACTTTACAGACATTAACACCTGCCCACGGTGTCTCCAAGAAGAGGAGACCACCATACATGCACTTAGGGATTGTATCATGGCCAGAAGGATCTGGGAGCAAAGCCATACAATTAACAATCACTATTATTCACAAGGCACCACGATGAGTGAATGGCTCGAAATCAATCTAAAAAAGAATAAACAACATGCAACGTCCTTCGCCCTCTGATGTTGGAACATTTGGAAGGCAAAAAACTACTTAGTTTTTGAAGGCAAGGAAGAACTCACAGCTAAACAACTGACCCGGTTAAACAGCAGCATCAAGCGTAACACACAGGCTTTGGCCAAGGACACAAACACTGTGACTACGAGAGCGTTGGAAGAAGACTCCGACACAGAGGGAATTTTGCTAAGTGAGGAGGAGGAAAGCAACATCATAATTCATTGTGATGCAGCAGTAAACAACAATGAAGCGGCAGCAGCCATCATCATACACAGAAGAAATGGCGAGTGGCTTGGGGGAGCAGCAAAAATCATGAAAGTAACATCAGTAGCAGAGGCAGAAATCAGAGCTATAGTGCTAGCAGTCGAGATGGCACAACGACTACAGCACAAGTCGATCATTGTGGGAAGTGATAGCAACAAAGCTATTGACACAATCAAGGAAGGACAAACTTCTACAGCTTACCCCAGACTGAACGTATGGAAACGATGGATGGAGAAAAGCATGCAATCTGGTTATGATGTCAAATTTCGAAAGATCATGAGGACAAAGAACTGCTTCGCTGATGCATTGGCAAAGCACCACCTGAAACACCACAAGGAGGATCTATTCTACTTAGATCCCCCCCTCGACCCTGTGGGTCAACCCTTTCCCCATTCTTGTATTTGCATAGGAAATATATCTACTAAAATCAATTTTTCGTCCAATGTATTAAGTTTTATGAATATCCTTGCAAGAGGAGGGCAGGATAAATAATAGCACCTCCTAACTTTCTTTAAAACATATTTTCTCTTTCTTAAAGCAATAAAGACTTATACGATTACACAATTAATGTGAAACTTCATCCTCAAGCAAAATAAAATATGTGGAACACAAATTGGCCATTAATTTTATCTTTTGAGATTATTTGATACATTATTTAATGTTTTGGCCTTCAACTACACTTTCTCTCTCCTAAACATATTAGAATATTATAGATTGTTCGAATTAGTTGAATATACACCCAAAGTCTATATTTAATGTGAAGATTATAATTCTGATATTAGTTGCCACTTTTGGAGTCATTAAGTATATTATTTCATATTTTGAAAGAAAATCACTACTACAACCCTATTTTAGGGCTTCATCTTGTGTCTTTTTGTATCTCAGTCACATCTAAACATAGTAGAATGCATGCTAAATTCCCCAATATGCATATTATTGTCAAATGCACTTATGGACGTTCTTTACACACTTTTCAAGTACTTGGACCAAGATTTGAATGGATGAGAGAGAAGTAAGGGGTTCTAGGAGTCCTCCACTCATGGAGGGGTCCAAATAAGACCCGAAAACTCCCTCAACCGACCCCTAATGGCCAAGGGTCAGCTTCAAGAAAAGAAGTACATCAATCATGAAGATTCAAGTTGATTTTACTACTGAAGAACCCATCACAGTCGTGGTGCCAAGGAAAGGTTGTGCTGGCCATTGTCAAAGTTACAGAGAAAATCTCAAAATTGTAGATCTATAACAACTTCGCCACCATGGATGTGCTACCCAACACGATTGTGCCATGAATCCCCCAAAATGGTCGTGCTACCAAAAGTCAAAATGGGAGTGCTGAAGGGAACAACCTCACCACCAACTCAACTACCACACCTGTCCTACCCAGCACGACCGTTCTACCAGCCTCCATTTCACCACCTCAACCTATGATTTTCCACTTTCTTAGAGCGACTGTTCCACACAACCACGACCATTCCTACTCCTACCCACCACGACCGTGCTACCACCTAAACCCTAGCATTTTCTGCACTATTTTTCCAACAATACCCCTACTTACCCTAGTTCTTACACCACCACCTACATATATATGGGTGGCAGCCACAACACCAAGTTAACTGCCATTACTCGTCTCCACCCACTCTTGAGCATTCATTGCACTCCCCTTGCAATTATGCTCTCCATCCACCATTTCCACCTCATTTCCACTATAGAAACCTAGTTTTCTAGGTTTTCTACCATAATCCCCTTCATTTCCCATCCCTTCATCACATTGAAGGAGGGATGTCGCCCTACAATAGCTAGGAGGTTAAGAAGGAGGATGTACTTTGAGCTCCATGGAGTCCTACCCCCTTCTTCTCATTTCTTTTATCTTTTCTTTGAGGATGTCTAGATATGCCCCTAGTGGTGGGCTATTTGGGGTTAAAATGTGACTTTGATACCATGTTGGATGAACATAATTTTTAATGAACATAATTTCATTCTATGATGATTACGTCTTGCTTCTATCTCATTTCCCATTATTTTACATGTGTTTTGTGTGTTAAACATAAATTACTTGTTTTGTGATACTTAATGACACTTAGCTTCTAGGAGAAATTGGAATGTATGTGGAAATAATAGGAATGACTCCTAGGTCCAATTAAAGGATCCCTATCTAGCCCCATTTGTTCCCTCATACATCTCCCTTCTTCTGCAAGTGAGTGTGATATCTAAGTAGCTAGTGCAAGTGTGATTAGTGCAATTGCCTAGAGCTTCCTAAATGTTAGATGGCAAGTAACATGAGGTGAAATACCCGCATCTCTACTCCCATTTCTACCCTTGGCTTTCAATTACCATAATACCACTTACCCTAGAAACCTAGAGTTGCCAAGTCCTACTAGAATTACACCTAACCCTAGTTCTCCAACTAGTAGTATAGGGTATATTCTAAAAGCACTTGCCTTGTTGTTTGGTTTGGTAATCTAGATTGAAATGTGAGATTTGCATGCTATGTTGACCTTCCCCCAACTAATATCAAATCATATTCCCAAACAGCCCACCTATCTAATCCATTTCTTAAACCCTAACTTGTCATCTTAGCTTGTTAATGCTAGTTTAGCTAAATTGCCTTCATGGCCTATTGTCATTGCTTAGTCTTATTAATTAGTGTTAACCTAGATTCTTGCTTTCTCTAGTGTTTAGATTATCTCTTAGTTGCTAATTTCCTTACTAGAGTAGTGTAGATCATCTTGGTCTTGTTTAGTTGATTGCTTAATCTAGTGTCTTTTACCTAACTTGCTTAGGATAATCTAGGGTTTTTTGTAATCTAGCTTTCATATAGCCTTTACTTGCCTACTTGATCAGTGTAATCAAACCAAACCCAATTTTATACCCTTCAACCCTAATCTCCACTTTAGGAACATAGCCAACACAAACCTAGCTTTAGTGCCCCCTCCATCCTTGAGGATCGACCCATTTGCTTGCCTCTCATCTATATTTTAACTGACCCCGTGTGTTTGCGGGAGCATATTTTAGTGTTGTGAGTGAACATTGTATGAGACTTATAAATTTGGAAGATCACAAATGCATGGAGTATCACACCAAGCATTTTGGCACCATTTTCGGGGATAGAGTCACTCAACCTAGCTAGTTAGTGTAGCTTAGCTTTTCCTACTACCCTCACCATTTATATTATTTATTCTTTGTGTTACTTTTGCATCTTGGTTTTCTAACTTGTCCTCTTTTGTTTGTTTGTGCCTTGTGCATGTGACAAGATACCCTTTGAATTCAAGATGGTAGACAGAGAGGCACGAAGCCTTTCAATCACTCAACCGCCCTACATGATGAAGATGTTGGAAGAAATGGTAAATCTCATGCAGTTTCGTGTGGGAGGTTCTTCTAATCACTCTGCCAACTCTATGGAGGCTCTTTGTGAAGATGTGCCAGTTCTACAATCATGTGGCATTTAGAACAACCAAGGCTCCATGTCAAGCTCTTACACTTCAGAATGGAGCAATCATCTAAACCTTTCATGGGAGAAACAAGGAGACCAAGAGCAAGGAGACAACTCTATGTTTCAAGAAGAATTTCTTGTAAGGTTAAGAATCCTTGATGAAGAGAAGAGAGAGGTGTCCTTTCATAGACAAACCATTGAATGGCTTGAATAAGGTTGGATGAGATTTCCCTTTCACTTGCCCTTTTTGAGGAGGGAAGACCCCTTTCCAAACCCATGTCCAACCCCAACAATGCTAGTGGAATAATGGGTGCTCCTCAAGGTGCTTATGTCCCACCACATAGCCAAGAACCCACTCTCCAACAATACCAACGACCCCCTAACCCCTATTCTCCTCCACCACAACAACCACCATTCTACTTCCAACACACCTCACAACCACCACCACAATATCAACTACAATAACCACCCCCATGCCAACCACCAATACTATAGAAATAACCTTTGGCATCAGTTATCAAAGGCCTAAGGCGTCAGTTTCCAAGCGACACCCAAGTGGGTGCTGCTAAAAGTCGACACCTTCAGTGTCGATCCCCTGACCGACACTATAAACCTTCCCGCCACCAAAAACGCATCAGCAAGGGGACTATCAGCATCGGTTCTTGAAGAAAGTTGGCACGATAACCTTAATAAAAACATCGCTTATTAAATAAAAACTGACGACATACCCCTTCCCGCCACCAAAAAGGCACCAACAAGGGCATCATCAACGTCGACTTTATATAGGTAACGACACCATATCCACAGCTACAACATCCGTGCTACCCAGCACGACCGTGGTACCTGGCCAGAATCTAATAACCGACGCCATCAATGTCAGTTTATATACTAATAACCGACGCCATATCCCCTGCCACCACGACCATGCTATCCAGTACGGCCGTGGTACCTGGCCGCAATAAGCATCAGGTTTACGAATAACCGACGCTAGAAGGGGATAAAGACGTTAGTTTTACACTAACAACCGACACTTATGTGTTTTGCTGTCAGTTTTACACAAATAACCGATGCCTATGTTCTGATTTTTTTTTCTTATCTATTTGCATGCCTGTTGTATGGCTGGTCAGCAGGATGCAGAACCTACAGTTCAGATCTAAATTACAGGTTTACAACATCCATTGATATCAGCCAACAACATGCCACAAACATGCAAAATTAACATGATAGATAATATTATATATTTATCATGTGATTGACACACATGTATAAGAACATTTAATTCATATTATTTTTCATCACACACATGTAGAAACCAGTAGTTCCATTTCAAATTTCCTCCATTTTCACACACATTTAGCAACCTGCAATTCCATTCATTTAATCTCTTTTCACATTCAGACACATGTAGAAACATTCATGTATTGGTCATCTTCACATTCACACATATGGAAATTCATAAAAAGTCATTCACATTCACATTCACACAAAAATAATTATGAGAACAAAGTTTAGAAATATCATTCTTTATTCATCATCATCATTATCCCAATTATATATAAAAATTCCCACTACTTGTAGGGCTTCTTCCCATTGTTCTCTTACATCATTTAACTCATCCATCGTATAGGGAGTATGTACATCTAACAACTTTTCACCTATGGTGAAGTCAGTTTTAAACACCTACAAAGAGAATGATGTATATATAATTAATTATATATAATAAAATTGATATATTTGATATTATCTAATGAGACTACATATAATACCTGATGTATGGTATCAATTTCCATTGCGGAATGTTCGATAATTATGCTCATAAATTGCATCACATAGTATCCACATGCCCATCTGTTGTCTTGTGTAGCACACTATAAATTGAAACATGCAAAAGATTCAAAAATACAAATAAGCACAGTTCACATAAATAATATATACATTGGATTCAGGAAATTACTTTCACATTCTGCCAAGTTAGTGGCTGGTTCTTTTTCTTGGGGATCTTTCCTCCAGCTTTGGCGTACTCTTGTAAAGCCCTACATGTTAATGTAACACATTAAATTGCATAATTAAATAGTAATATAATAACATATATTAACGAATATAAAAATATGAAATATTTCTCACAGGAATAATGGCCTTTTCATTGCGTGTCCATATATATTCAATTCATTCCCCGTAGGATCTAGATAATAGACAGTGAACGTCTCGAGAAAAATAACTAGTAAATCACAATGCTTACCACTAGAGGTAAGAAAGTTATAAATTAATATCTCTAAAGTCACAATAAAAATATAATTTTCTTAAGTCCAAATTATAAGCAAAGTAAACTTACCCGACATTGAATGGAGCTATTATCACCATCTTCTTATTTTTACCAAAATATTTAAAAACATCACCGTAGTATGAAGTAACTAACCTAGGGTTTTTAACTACAAGACTAATCAAAGATGGAACCAAAAATCCCACATGGAGAAATGAAAAATCTGTACATATCATGTGTAAGTGGCTGCAAAACATATATTACGTATGCATTAATATATAAGAAACTAGATCACCATATGAAAAACAAGGTATATGGTTGTATAAACAAGATCTCACCATATCTACAACTCTATCATAGATGTGTTCAACCAATCATAACGAAACAACTCCAATATATCTTGTATAAATATCTTGTTATTGTATGATTGATCTGCATTAATAGGTATGCAAAACTCGTATTATGTATGCATTAATATTTATGCAAAACTTGTATAAATAGATTGTTATCGTATGATTGACTAGAATCTTCCTCCAGAATAGTAATATTTATAGGGAAAATTGGATCATGTTCGCCTATCCAATCTTCCATACCCTTACAATTAGGACCTAACGAGGTGTGTAGGTCCCTTGGAAGCCAACTTGGTACTTCAGGAGGTGGAGGTGGAGGTCGAGATGTAGCGGGTGTCTTCCTTTTGACCTGTATATATAATTTCATATCAATTGACTGATATATACATACACACTAACAAATTAATGTAATGTAAATTTAGCATACAATATTAGTATAAACGACATCTGCTTTGGGCCACAATTTCACTCCACCTTCTGCCTCACCAAGCGTTTCAGAATCTGGGTGGGCATATTGCAATGTAAGATCCCTCCATTTGGGGATTACACTTATCGGGCTCACACGAACCGCACCATCTGGTACTGGAGTCCCATGAAACAATTCCCGTGGAAGGGGTGGGTAAGGTGACGCCTCTGCAATGACATATTCTTGACTTTTTAGACGACATGGCTTCAACCCCTACAAATTTACATAAAGAATGTTATATTCATATATACACAAACTCCCAACCTATGCAAAGACTACCTACTATGTCATAAAAATACTTATAGAGGATGTGCTAGGTGGTGGGTCTATAGGATTACTCCGAACCTCTGCAATAGGAGTAATAGAACCACGACATGTCACATGTACCCATTTGAGTGGCCATCTGAGAGTCATGCCACTTCACCATTGCTTCTTGGACTTTCCTCTCAATTAATTCATCTACCTATACATGGATAAAAGAAATGTTAGCTATAATTATTTAATTCTCTTTCGCAATAACATTCTAATAAAAGAACATGTTACCTCAACATGTGCAAGTCCTGCTTTTGGGACAGGTTTGCACTGGGATGGCCCAAAGAATGCTTTGATGCCCACACCAGTGCCTACACCCCTAACACATCTAGGATGCTCTGGGTTACCCAGAACAACTATCAATTCATCCCTTGTGCCCTTAGGGATGAACTTGCCTTCCTTCCTCTGCTTGTGCAGCTCCCACTAATTGCCATCAACAAAAATTGGTAAGTAAACATAATAATAATCAATATCGATCGATTGCTCTAACAATTGAATTTTACCATTTTTGTAGCAGCCTCAACAGTTGTTGGCTTCGTTATATCTCCCTTCTTGTTTTTCCTCCCAACTATCCACATAGCATGGCGAGGCAGAGGTACAAGACCAATAGTAGAGGACTCCTGAGTAGCAGCAAACTGAGCAATAGACTACACAGTATACTCAGCTTGTAGTCTTTGGCGAACGCCTGCATGGCCTCTTAAACCCATTGTGTGGTCATGCACATTCAGTGCACACCTTTCTCTTTGAGCATCGCTGATATCCTTGTTAGTAAGCACATTGATTTCGTCAGTAACACTAAAGGTTAATCTTGAATAGGTGAATACATAAGAACGTATATTAATTAAATTGGGAGTGGTGCTTAATACCTTGAATTCATCCATTTTTCCTTGGGTAACAAACTCCTCCCAGTCTTTGGGGTCTAGGTAGTTCCATTGATCAGAGGCTTCCTTCTTCCTAAATTTATTTTTTAAAGAGAATACAAACAAAAATTATTAGTGTAGAGTTAGTCAAAAAGTGATCAATGTCTAGAATTGGAAATCAATCAAGAACCTCTTCTCAGCATCACATATGTAATCTTGGGTGAGACTTGTCCTATAGTTCCTTAGGACCCTCCCACAGCGTTGCATCACACATTTACGATGCAACTTTTCAACCAGATCAAACATACTCTATAAAATAGAATTTCTATTAACTAGTATCCTAAAAATTAGTAATCTACAAAAATGGAATTGCAAATAATGATAACTCACACATATTTCCTTCTATATTAAGTCTTTCTTCTCCTTAGGAACTCTATGCCAGGATTCAAAAATAGGACTACAATGGCTGCGAGTAAGAACCCCAAGATATGAAATAAATGAGTTGTGGTTCACTCCAACTGGATTTCCTACATGATCGAAATCCACAGCCAGTTTGGGTCCATTGCCCCTTTGTTGTAGTAACTTGTTCATCACTGTGATGCCCCTCACTTTCTCAATTTTTTTTGCTTCTCATCAAGTTCCCCAATTTCTTCAGGGGGTACATCACTAACCTAAAATTTGACAAAAAAAACACACTTACATGATATAACTATAAATGTGAGGTGGGATATATTTTTAAAACTTACATTGTGAGGTGGCGCATTGACATCCTCACCCTCACGGTAATCATCAGCACGGTCATCATATGAATGCTCAGCCATATGAATGTTCACATTCAGATTGTAAAGTTCACATTGTAAAGTAATTCACATTGTAAAGTGCATATGTACTTAGAGAACAAATAGGGAAATTCTACCGAAATTTTCTTGAAAACCCAATACACATTATACACTTACATCCTAAGTGAGATTATGTGTTCAAGAACAATCCTAAACTGAGGACTATTTAAGATTTACTCCTAATGAGTAAATCTTGGATGGGTTTCTAGACCAAAAAAATATAACACCAGTCCCTTGTTCACAACCCCATTCAACACACAATTTTCTTATAAAAACACTTGTGGACAACCATAACAACATATCAATGCTTCCTAAATTAATCAATGTATTATTTTATAGATAACTTAAATTTGGTGGGTATAACATAGCAAAAAACTCAACATGTCACAACAGAAACATGTCCTTAACCTAATATACATATATTTGTAACATAACTCATTAGGAAGAGAGACCATGAAACACCATGCATTGATTTGCAGTTTTCTTTCCCATCTAAGGTTATTTGCAATTTCATGCTTGTTTCATTATCTTTCTTTCTAGTATTGCTACTTGAATTGCATATATAATCAATTTCATATAGATAACCACCACATTATGTTACTAATCATTACTTCATATTGTATCCTATGTAATTTTTACTTAAATAGGAATATGTCCATTTCTCTCCAAGTGACACATTAATAGCTTATGAATGTTTAGATGCACTTATACTATAAATTCCTAGGGTTTAATTTTTTACAGTAGAAAAATATAATAGGGGTTATTATGATCATTGTGTTACTAAAAATTGGATGTCTCTATGTAACTTCTATAAATAAACTATTATATATTAATATGATACTTTAATTGGTTGTGTTCATAGAGTCCACTTTAGGGTCTGGACAAAGGTCGATAGTTCTACCAAATAGATAATCTATTTTAGAGGCAATACATATAGTATAAAGGTGAAAAAGAAGCAGATTGAAGATATAATTTTGGAACAATTTTAGAACATGAAAATTTATAACTATGAGAAAATACATCGCTAGGGCACAAATAAACAGAAATAATAATATATTTCATGGACATGGATGTATCCAGTTGTTATTTTTAATCATATAGAACAGTAAAAATGTCCTCTTGGGACGTATAAATAGAAACCGGGTTTGGAAGTGACATCACTTTTGTTTCATACATAAAATTGAGTTTAACACTAACTTCATCTTATTTTGAACTGCCAATCTAAGAACCCAAGCCATGGTGATTTTGAACTATCAATCTAAGAACCTGTCGTGTGATTAGTTGTGCTTAGGAACAAGCATCTACTAAAGGATGTAAGTAGTGATTGGCCTTCTCAATGGAGGAAATAGAGGAGGAAGAGGGTACCTGTGTCGAGCGGTGGCGGCAGCGAGAAGTGAGAAGGCGAGTAGGTGTCGAGCGGCGGAGGCGACAAGTGAGCAAGCGAGTAGGTGTCGAGCGGCGGAGGCAACGAGCAGTGAGCAGGAGAGCGACGACCTAAGCGGCGGAAGTGGCGGTAGGCAGCACACCAAATCTCTCAATCGACAGTAGTAGAGAAAGGAATCGCCAGACCAAAGCTCTCAATCGGGAGTGAAATAGAGAAGGGGGAAGAGTCTGGCTCACGCGGGTGCTATTAAGTTAACAATATGCGTCAGTTATTCAAAACAACCAACACATAAAACAATAGGCATCAATTACCACAAAAACAACTGACGCCTATGTTCAATGATAGTCGTCAGTTTCAACTAGAAAAACCGACCTCTATCTACATATGTCAACAAAAGAAATAGTTCTCGAATTATGACCATAGTTTTCAGTTTCCGTAGAAAACTGACGCCAAAGGGTGGTGAAAATTTTTGTGGGGACAGCGCGCATAAACACATCAGTATCAGTTATCGTAAGAAACCAGATGATAAAAATGGGCCCAATTTTTGTCTCGTGAAAAACCTTTAGTCGTCGGTTGGTTTATTAACAACCGATGACGTATGTTAAATTTTGGAGGTAATTTTTTCATTGAACAATTTGGATTTGGCGGTCGATTTTGGGCGTCAGTTGTTTATTGAGGAACCGACGCTAAATAAAAAGCGATACTCATGTCTGGCCACTCCCCACACATTTATGTCGGTTTTTGTATTCAACCGACGCTGTAGGTTTTAGGTGTCGATTTTTGTTAAGAACCGACGCTTGTAAATGTGACGTTATAAGCCATTTATGTAGTAGTGCACCTCCATAACAACCAACCTACATCCATCAAAAAACTAATCCTCTACATAAAATCCACCACCACCACAACCATCACATTCTTCCCCTCCTCCCTATGATTAGGGGAAGAAGGTTTCAGTGTTGAGGTGTGACAAGGTTGTTGAGGAGCTCAACAAGGGAGGGAAGCAATTAGACAAAGATTATGATGGAGAACCCCTTATGCAAAGTCCTTGTGAGAGTGCTAAGTGTACTAAAAATTCTATAGCCCTCCCAGATTTTGAGAAGATAATATCTTGTGTCCCACCTTCCTTCGAGATGACACCACCAAGTTTCCCCATTGTTGATCCAAGACATCCCAATGTGATATTTTTAGGTTTGCAACTATTCAACATGATGGAAAGCCCTATCTTTAATGCCTATGAAGACCCATTCCTCAAGGGAAGGCAAAACTATGACATGAAAATTTGAAGGTCTTAAGATTGACTAAGGTAAACACCTCATTGCTTGCCATCATCAAGCAAAGGCCAACTTATGTAAGGTTCCATAAGGGTGTTTTCACCTTCAAGAAGAATATGATAGGGAAGATGCCTAAGGAGGTCATATTAAATGAGTAAAAAGTTTTGTTGATGAGGATTCTTACTTTGAGATCTATGATGATGACCCCAGAGGAGAGACAAATGAAGAAAGACACTTGATAAACTTGCATAACCCTTGGAGGGAAGATCAAACAATGAAGGCATTTAAGAGGATTGTGAATCATGAGGATGAAAACATTTTTCTTTTTGACAATGGTTGATTGATAGAGGAACAACAACCCTAGCTGAAGGCACTAACCTTAGTGTTGGTAGGAGGAAACCCACGTTGGTTTGAGACTCTTTCCCTCAAAAACCTTCTTTTTTCTTGATTACACTTTCATTTTTCCCAAGAAAAACACACACACGCACTATACTTGATACTTTTTCTATTTGTTAATCATGTAAGTTTAGGTACAAGGAAGAAAAGGCGATGCACAAAGGATCTAGCCAAGGAGAAGATCAAAGTTGAAGAGAACATTAAAAAATAGTAGAAAACCTACATGAAGGAGTCCAAAACGGCCGTGCCAAATAGCACAGACGTGTGACCGACAAGATAGAATGGTCGTGTTGCTTAGCACAGTCGTGGTGGTCCTGCCCTGCTCACCTAGTGCTACAATTGATCACTCCATCTCTTGGTGGTTGTCTTCTGTGGCTCCATGCCCTTTACCCGACTATTCTAAACTTCTATTTCACATCGAGGGCAACATGATTTAAAAGTTTGGGGTGGTAGGGTGGTATACCCTTCTTTCATGACATTCTTATCTATGTACCATGTGCTAAATTTTTGCAAGATGATTAAAAGTTTAACTAACTTTCATACTTTTCTATCCTGACCCTGTGAGTATGTTAGCATTCATGCATACATGTAGTTTAATTTCATGCATTTTTGGGTATTTTTTCAAAACAAATTCGATTTTTGTTCTTCCATGTCATGCATTGCATTCTCATGTAGATTTTCGTAATTTTTGTGTTTTTTTTATTAGGATTTGCTGCTTTGTATTTTAATTTCCCTAAAGTTAGGTTTAGAATTGATTGAATGCAAAATGGCACCATTTTGGCCAATTTTGCCCACACTTGAATGTTCTTGCCTAAAAGCATGTTTTATCTTAATCTCCACTGTTTGAAATGAAAATTTTGGCCTTTGACAAATACATGCCATTTTCTTAGAGTTTATTGATATATGGTCTTCATTGTTGACTTTTTACATGTGCATCATCTCTCTCAAGTTTGTGAATTTTATGGTTGAATTGTGAATTGAACAAGCTATGAACACTTAGACCCTATGGAATCACATGATATAAATGTGAATCTCATGTTGTTCAATCATGTGGTGTGATATCATTTGATGAAGTGTAAGATTAGTTTTCATGTAGGAGATCTTATGTTGAGGACTACGCCAATGACCCCTCTTTGACCCAACTCTTCTTTTACCTTCTTCATACCTCTCCGCCTCATGAAAGGATGCCTTAGTGCACATATCTAACTTTGGCCACCTCCAAATGTCTGGGGAGGCCATATCCACATGTCCCCTCTTCACTCTGTCCACCATATGCCTAACCTACATCAAGGGTAAAAGAAAAGAAAACAAGAAAAAAAAGCAAAGAGAAAATAAAAAGATGCTCATGTTTAAGAGCATCTAAATAATGAAAAGATGAGTGTGTAAAAGCACTCCAAAATCTTACCGCAATCCTGTCTTCAATTTTCATACCCATTAAGCTAGAAAAAATCAAATCTAGCTCAATTCACCCTTTCTACAACCATGTGGGTCACTTGGTGTGGTTTTAATCATGAAATTGAATGCATGAAAGTGAAACAACACTCGTAGTCATCATTGATTAACACCAACATGAAACAGTTTACCCAGAATTACATGAAAGACATATGGAAAGATTTTGTATTCTATGCTCTATATTTGAATTTTTTATGCTCAGTGCTCAGTTCATGATTGATTTGTGTAAGTGGAGAGGAGAGAGGTGGGACACATGCACTTAGTCACTTTTAAGACCATTTAGTCAATAATCATCTTTTTCAATGCATTTGTCATTCTTGATTATTCAAAGGAAACTGAAGAGATAGATTAACTTGGAGCATACTTGAGGACAAGTATGTTTTGAGTTTGGGGTGGTGATGCAACCCTATTTTAGGAGTTCATCTTGTATCTCAATCATATCTAAACATAGTAGAATGCATGTTAAATTTCCCAATATGCATATTATTGTCAAATGCACTTATGGACGTTCTTTGCACACTTTTCAGGTACTTGGACCATGATTTGGATGGATGAGAGAGAAGGAAGGAGTTATAGGAGTCCTCTACTCATGGAGGGGTCCAAAGAAGACCCCAAAGCTCCCTTAAAATATCCCTAATGGACAAGGGTCAACATCAAGCAAAGAAGTCCATTGATCATGAAGATTCAAGTTGATTTTTCTACTGAAGACCGCAACACGGTCGTGGTGCCAAGGAACAGTCATGTTGGCCAATGTCAAAGTTACAGAGAAGATCTCAAAATTGCAACGCTACAACTACTTTGCCACCACGATCATGCTTCCCATCACAGTCATGCCATGAAGCCCCCAAAATGGCCGTGCTGCCAGAAGTCAAAATGGGAGTGTTGAAGGGATCGACCTCACCTCCAACTCAACCACCACGTTTGTGCTACCCATCACAACCATTCTACCATCCTCCATTTCACCACCTCAACCTGTGATTTTCCACTTTCTTAGAATGATCATTCTATACCACAACGGCCATTCCTACCCCTACCCACCACGGCTGTGCTGCCCAACACGACCATGCTACCACCTACAACCTAGCATTTTCTGCACTATTTTTCCAACAGTGCCCCTACTGACCCTAGTGCTTCCACCACCACCTACATATACATGGGTGGCATCTAGATCACTAGATTAGCTGCCATTAATCCTCTCCACCCACTCTCGAGCATTCATTGCACTCCCCTTGCATTTATACTCTCCATCCACCATTTCCACCTCATTTCCACCATAGAAACCTAGTTTTCTGGGTTTTCTACCACAATCCCCTTCATTTCCATGCTCATCATCCTCCTTGGAGGAGGGAGGTCACCCTACAACAACTAGGAGGTGAAGAAGTCAGATCTACTTCGAGCTCCATGGAGTCCTATCCCTTCTTCTCATTTTTTTTAATCTTTTCTTTGAGGATGTCTAGCTAAGCCCCTAGTGGTGGGCTGTTTGGGGTTAAAATGTGACTTTGATACCATGTTAGGGGAAAATAATTTTTAATGAACATGATATGATTCTATGATTATTACCTCCTACTTGTATCTCATTTACCATTATTTTGCATGTGGTTTGTGCTTTAATCATAAATTGCTTGTTTTGTAATGGTTTATGACACTTAGCTTCTAGGAGAAATTGGAATGTATGTGATAATATTAGGAATGGCTCCTAGGTCCAATTAGCAAATATATAGCTATCCCCCTTTGTTCCCACATACAACTTCCTTCTTTTACAAGGGAGCGTGAGATCTAAGTATCTAGTGTAAGTGTGATTAGTGCAATTGCCTAGAGATTCCTAAAGGCTAGATGGCAAGTAACATGAGGTGAAATACCCTCATCTCTACTCCCATTTCTACCCTTATCTCTCAATTACCGTAATACCACTCACTATATAAACCTATACTTGCCAAGTCCTATTAGAATTACACCTAACCCTAGTTCTCCAACTAGTAGTATATGGTATATTCTAATAGGACTTGCCTTGTTGTTTGGTTTGGTAATATAGATTGAAATGTGAGATTTGCATGCTATGTTGACCTTCCCCCAACTAATATCAAATCATATTCCCAAATGGCCCAACTATACAATCCATTTCTTAAACCCTAACTTGTCATCTTTGCTTGTTACTGCTAATTTAGCTAAATTTCCTGCATTGCCTATAGTCATTGCTTTGTCTTGTTAATTAGGGTTAACCTAGATTCTTTCTTGCTCTAGCGTTTATCTTAGCTCTTAGTTGCTAATTTCCTTACTATAGTAGTGTAAATCATCTTGATCTTTTTTAGTTGATTGCTTAATCTAGTCTCTTAGACCTAACCTGATTAGGATAATCTAGGGTTTTTGGTATTATAGCTTTCATATTGCCTTTACTTGCCTTCTTGCTTAGTTTAATCAAACCAAACCCAATTTTTAACCCTTCAACCCTAATCTCCACTTTAGGAACATAGCCAACACAAACCTAGCTCTAGTGCCCCCTCCATCCATGAGGATCGACCCCTTTTCTTGCCTATCATCTATACTATAACATGACCCTGTGCGCTTGTGGGAGCATATTTTAGTGTTGTGAGTGAACATTATTTGATACTTATAAATTTGTAAGATCACATATGTGTGGAATATCTCACCAAGCTTTCTGGCACCGTTTGTAGGGATAGAGGTGCTCGACCTAGCTAGTTAGTGTAGCATATCTTTTCCTACTGGCCTCACCATTACAATTCTTTATTCTTTGTGTTACTTTTGCATCATGGTTTGCTAACTTGTCCTCTTTTGTTTGGTTGTGCCTTGTGCATGTGATAAACAACCCTTTGAATTCAAGATGTAGAGCGAGATGCATGAACCCCTTGAATCCCTCAATCGTCCAACATGATGAAGATGTTGGAAGACATGGTAAATCTCATGAAGATTCATGTGGGAGATTCTTCTAATCACTCTACCAACTCCATGGAGGCTCTTTGTGAATATGTGCAAAATCTACAATCATGTGGCATTCAGAACAACCAAGGCTCCATGTCAAGCTCTTACACTTTAGAATTGAGAAATCATACAAACCTTTCATGGGAGCAACAAGGAGACCAAGAGCAAGGAGACAACACCATGTTTAAAGAAGAAGTTCTTGCAAGGTTAAGAAGCCTTGATGAAGTGAAGAGAGAGGTGTCCTTTCATGGACACACCATTTAGTGACTTTGGAAAAGGTTGGATGAGATTTCCCTTTCACTTGCCTTTTTTGAGGAGGGAAGATCCCTTTCCCAACCCATGTCCAACCCCAACAATGCTGGTGGAACCATTGGTGCTCCTCAAGGTGCTTATGTCCCACCACATGGCTAAGAACCCACTCTTCAACAATACCAAGGCCCCCCTAACTCCTATGCTCCTCCACCACCACAACCACCATTCAACTTCCAAGACACCTCACAACCACCACCATAATATCAACTACAATAACCACCCCCATGCCAACCACCTCCACAACAACCAACCTACATCCATCAAAATCCTAATCCTCTACACCAAAAACCACCACCACCACCACAACCATCACATGCTTCCCCTCATGCCTATGAGCAAGTGAAGAAGGCTTCAGTGTAGAGGTGTGACAAGGTTGTTGAGGAGCTCAAAAAGGGAGGGAAGTAATTAGACAAAGATCATGATGGAGAACCCATTCTGCAAAGTCCTTGTGAGAGTTCTAAGTGCACTAAAAATTCTACAGTCCTACTAGATTTTGAGAAGATAATATCTTGTGTCCCACCTTCCTTTGAGATGACACTACCACGTTCCCCCATTGCTGATCCAAGACACCCCAATGTGATATTTTTAGGTTTGCAAGTGTTCAACAGGATGAAAACCCCTCTCTTTGATGCCTATGAAGACCCATTCCTCAAGGGAAGGTAAAACTATGGCATGAAAAATCTGAACATCTTAAGACTGACTAAGGCAAACACCTCATTGCTTGACATCATCAAGAAAGTTGAAGTGAACATTGCAAAATAGTAGAAAAGATATAAGAAGGAGTCCAGAATGGCCGTGCCAACAACACGGTCGTGTGACCGACAAGACAAAACAACCATGTTTCTTATCACGACCGTGGTGGTACTTCCCTACTCACCTAGTGATACAATTGATTACTCCATCTCTTGATGGTTGTCTTTCGTGACTCCATACCCTTTACCCTACTATTCTAAACTTCTTTTTCACACTGAGGGCAACATGATTTAAAAGTTTGGAGTGGTAGGGTGGTAAACCCTTCTTTCACCGTGTTCTTATCTATGTACCCGATGTTAACTTTTTGCATGATGATCAGACAGTTGATTAAATTTCATAATTTTCTATCCTGACCTTGTGTGTCTGTTAGCATTCATGCATACATGTAGTTTAATTTGAAGCATCTTTGTGTATTTTTTCAAAAAAAATTCTCTTTTATCTCTTCCATGTCATGCATTGCATTCTCAAGTAGATTTTGGTAATTTTTGAGTGTTTTTAATTAGGATTTGCTGTTTTGTGTTTTAATTTCCCTAAAGTTAGGTTTAGAAGTGATTGAATGCAAATTGGCACCATTTTGGCCAATTTTCCCCAAATTTGAATGTTCTTGCATAAAAGCATGTTTTAACTTAATCTCCACTGTTTAAAATGAAAATTTTGGCCTTTGACAAATACATGCTATTTGATTAGAGTCTATTGCTATATGGTCTTGATTGTTGACTTTTTACTTGTGCAGGTTGAATTGTGAATTGAGCAAGCTATGAACGCTTAGAGCCTATGGAATCACATGATATAAATGTGAATTTCATGTTGTTCAATCATGTGGTGTGATATCATTTGATGAAGTGTTGGATTATTTTTCATGCAGGAGATCTTATGTTGAGGACTACACCAATGACCCCTCTTTGACCCAACTCTTCTTTCACCATCTTCATACCTCTCTGCCTCATGAAAGGATGCCTTAGTGCATATATCTAGCCTTATCCACCTCCAAAAGTTTGGGGTGGCCATATCCACATCTCCCCACTTCACACTATCCACCATATGCCCTACCTACATCAAGGGCAAAAGAAAAGAAAAAGCAAAAATTAAATAAAAAGATGCTCATTTTTAAGACCATCTAAATAAAGAAAAGATGAGTGTGTAAAAGCACTCCTAAATATTAACATAATCCTTTCTTCTATTTTCATACCCATTGAGCTAGAAAACATAAAATCTAGCTCACTTCACCCTTTGTACAACCATGTGGGTTACTTGGTATGGTTTTAAGCATAAGATTGAGTGCATGAAAGTGAAACAACACTCCTAGTCATCATTGATTAATGCCAACATGAAACAGTTTACCCAGAATTACATGAAGGACATATGGAAAGCTTGTGTATTCTATGCTCTATATTTGAAGTTTGTATGCTTAGTGATCAGTTCATGATTGATTTGTGAAAGTGGAGAGGAGAGAGGTGGGGCACATGCACTTAGTCACATTTAAGACCATTTAGTCAGTAATTATCTTTTACAATGCATTTGTCATTCTTGTTTATTGAAAGCATATTGAAGAGAGAGTTTAAGTTGGAGCATACGTGAGGACAAGTATGTTTAAAGTTTGGGGTGGTGATGCAACCCTATTTTAGGGCTTCATCTTGTGTCTTTTTGTATCTCAATCACATCTAAACATAGTAGAATACAACTTAAATTTTCCAATATGCATATTATTGTGAAATGCACTTATGGACGTTCTTTGCACACTTTTCAAGTACTTGGACCATGATTTGGATGGATGAGAGAGAAGGAAGGAGTTCTAGGAGTCCTCTACTCATGGAGGGGTCCAAAGAAGACCCCAAATCTCCCTTAAAATATCCCTAATGGACAAGGGTCAACATCAAGCAAAGAAGTCCATTGATCATGAAGATTCAAGTTGATTTTTCTACTAAAGACCCCATCATGGCCGTGGTGCCATGGAACAACCTTGCTGGACAATGTCAAAGCTATAGAGAAAATCTAAAAATTGCAGAGCTACATCAACTTCACCACCACAGTCATTCTACCCAAGACAGTTGTTCCATGAAGCCCCCAAAACAGTCATGCTGCCAGAAGTCAAAATGGGCGTGCTAAAGGGAACGACCTCACCTCCAAATCAACCACCACAGTCATATTGGGTAGCATGACCATTCTTCCCAATACTTCCTTTCTACCAACCTCCATTTCACCACCTCAACGTATGATTTTCCACTTCCTTAAAATGACCATTCCATACCACGATGGCCGCTCCTACCCCTACCCACCACGACTGTGCTTCCAAGAACGGCCGTACTACCACCTAAACCCTAGCATTTTCTACACTATTTTTCCAACAATGCCCCTACTTACCCTAGAGTTTCCACCACCACCTATATATACATGGGTGGCGGGCAAAACACTAGGTTAGCTTCCATTACACATCTCCACCCACTCTTGAGCATTCATTGCACTCCCCTTGCATTTATGCTCTCCATCATCCATTTTCACCTCATTTCCACCATAGAAAACCTAGTTTTCTTGATTTCTACCATAATCCCCTTCAATTCCATGCCCATCATCCACCTTAGAGGAGGAAGGTCTCCCTACAACATCTAGGAGGTGAAGAAGGAGGATCTACTTTGAGCGCCATGGAATCCTATCCCCTTCTTCTCATTTCTTTTATCTTTTCTTTGAGCATGCCTAGCTAAGCCCCTAGTGGTGGGCAATTTGGGGTTAAAATGTGACTTTGATACCATGTTGGGGGACAATAATTTCTAATGAACATAATTTCATTCTATGATGATTACCACTTGCTTATATCTCATTTCCCATTATTTTTCATGTGGTTTGTGCTTTAAACATAAATTGCTTGTTTTGTGATGCTTGATGACACTTAGTTTCTTGGAGAAATTGGAATGTATGTGGCAATCTTAGGAATGGGTCCTAGGTCCAATTAGTGGATCCCTAACTAGCCCCCTTTGTTCCCACATACAACTCCCTTCTTCTACAAGTGAGTGTGAGATCTAAGTAGCTAGTGTAAGTGTGATTAGTGCAATTGCCTAGAGCTTCCTAAAGGCTAGATGGCAAGTAGCATGTGGTGAAATATCCACATCTCTACTCCCATTTCTACCCTTGGCTCTCAATTACCTTAATACCACTTACCCTAGAAACCTAGACTTTCCAAGTCCTACTAGAATTACATGTAACCCTAGTTCTCCAACTAGTAGTATAGGGTTAATTCTAATAGCACTTGCCTTGTTGTTTGGTTTGGTAATATAGATTGAAATGTGAGATTTGCATGATATGTTGACCTTCCCCCAACTAATATCAAATCATATTCTCAAACGGCCCACCTATCCAATCCATTTCTTAAGACATAACTTGTCATCTTAGATTGTTAATGTTAGTTTAGCTTAATTTCCTTCATTGCCTATAATTGCTTAGTCTTGTTAATTAGGGTTAACCTAGATTTTTTCTTTCTCTAGTATTCAAATGAGATCTTAGTTGCTAACTACCTTACTATAATAGTGTATATCATCTTGCTCTTATTTAGTTGATTGCTTAATCTAGTCTCTTATACCCAACTTGCTTAGGATAATCTTAGGTTTTTGGTAATCTATCTTTCATATTGCCTTTACTTGCCTGCTTGCTTAGTGTAATCAAACCAAACCCAATTTTAAACCCTTCAACTCTAATCTCCTCTTTAGGAACATATCCAACACAAATCTAGCTCTAGTGCCCCCTCCATCCCTGAGGATCGACCCCTTTGCTTGCCTCTCATCTATACTATAACATGAACATGTGTGCTTGGGGGAGCATATTTTAGTGTTGTGAGTGAACATTGTTCAGGGACTTATATATTTGAAAGATCTCACGTGCATGGAATATTGCACCAATCACCTTTTCTTTTCTAAATAAAATTAATGTTGTTATTATTATCCCAGATTTGTGAAACTTGACCTCCAAGCCATAACATATCAAAAGAAAACAAATTTGAGGTTATTCTTATCCAATTAGTCTTACTTTTATGAGTTTTACCTAATTAACATTTTGTGGCCCATTATTATTTTAGTTAACTTAATATTTCATCATCATTTTTATCATTCTTCCTAATGTGTCCCATATCTTCACCTTACAACCAAAAAGGATTATATTTATTACTGTGCACAAAATTCTTTATGTTTATTATGTAACTCATTAAATTCATCTATTCCTTATTTATTTGAATTATGTATTAATATTCTCAATTATGGACCCCTAGTCCCACTATGCACATTATTTCTCCTAACTTCATACCTTAATTAACATTATTACATGTGACATATTTTATATATCCATTATTGGTCTTAAAATAAGTTGAGTTTATTATGTCATATTTTTTCATGCATATATGTTAGGGTGATTTATTCATGCATTACATATTAGGTTTACATTAACTACTATTAGGTATATCCTTATCCTTGTTTGGATAAGTCTAAAGAACCAAACTCTCTATCCTCCAAGACATACGATCAGGGTCAAGAGGCTAGGTTTCCATTCGTTACTACATGTCACTTTCCTTGAGGATACATCTTACTACACTTGTACTAATGCATATGTTTCTTTCCTCTATGACTTTCACACCACTCATGATGGTTCCATGCATCCTTTAGGTTGTAATCCTACCACTAAGATTAATATCACCCACGTTGATCCCTCCAGTGGGATGAAGAAAACACATGTTGATCCTACTACTGGGTTTGAGGCTACCCATGTTAAGCTTCCTTTTGATCTACCGACTCCACAATCATTAACTGAGATTGAGACTACCCATGTTGATCCTTGTACTGATGATATAGTACATGATATTATTCCTAATGTGTAGCAGGGCACATAACCTACTGATATAAATGTGGGTCTGAGAAGATTTGAATGCACTCATCGATCTAATCTAAGATACACTCGTACGGATGTTAGTAGCTACTATTCAGACTTCACATGTTTTCTTAGTGCTATTCATATGAATAGACATCCAACTTTATACCATGAGGCTTCTACTTCTACAAACTGGAAGAAGGCTATGTCTGAGGAACTTCAAGATTTTGAGCATACACATACATGGGATATAGTGCCTCTATCTTCAAGAGTCAAATCTATTAGTTGCAAGTGGATCTATAAGGTCAAGCGACACGCTGACGATACAATAGATAGATACAAGGCTCAGTTGGTTGCTAGAGGCTTCACTCTGGAGTATGGGATAGACTATGATGAGACATTTTCCCCAGTGGAGCACCTGAGTACACTTAGGACTCTACTTATTGTTGTAGCAGCCCATCACTGGCCTTTATATCATATCGATGTCCTAAATGCTTTTCTTCATGGAGAGCTCTCTAAGACTATTTATATGGATCCTCCACTTGGACTTGATGTTCCTTCCTACTATGCTTGTCGTCTATGAAAAGCTCTATATGGACTCAAACAAGCTCCCAGAGCTTGGTTTGAGTGTTTTTGATGAGCCATCACATCTGTTGGTTATACTCAAAGTGCATATGACTACTTTATGTTTGTTCACAATACTTCTAAAGGACAAGTCATTCTCTTATTATATGTTGATGACATATTATAGGGGATGATGCTATAGGAATTTTTGAACTTTAAAAATATCGTGCACATCATTTCAAGATGAAAGATCTGGGGAATATTCACTATTTCTTGGGCTTGGAGATTGCTCAAGTTAATAGGGGTCTTCTAGTTATTCATAAAAAGTATGTTGTAGATATTGTTCAGCGTGCTCACATATCTAATTTACGACACGCTGACACACCATTGGAACTTCATGTGAAACTTCATCCAACTGATGGAGAAATACTAGCTAATCCTACAAAATATTGCCAATTAGTAGGCCAACTTCTATATTTATGTATCACTAGGCCAGATATACAACATGTTATGATAATTGTTTCTCAATTCTTATCCTCCCCTCAGAATGGATATTATGCTGTAGTTTTTCACATTATTCAGTATGTGTGAGGGACAATTACACGGTCCTTACTTATGATCTCTTCCTCCCCTCTTATACTTCGAGCCTGCATTGATGCATATTGGGCTGGATGTCCATCTACGAGACG